>JAGTTD010000004.1:26740951-27340951 GCA_018398585.1 Simmondsia chinensis
AAGAGAAGTAGTTTAAAATGCACTATAGCCCTTCCTAAGGTTGAATATGCCAAGCTAGCCTTGAATGGCTTGGATATTGAATTTAGGAAGAAGTTCGAAGGCTCTAACTTCACGACGCTCCTACAGCTGGCATAATTTGCTGCTAGATATGAGGACATGAAAGCCTTAAGAAAAATAGCATGTATGGACCTACAGACACGGCCTAATTGAAGAGGATGAAGATCCTCCATATGAGATTGACGTTGCTGAATACGTCAACAGACCTCCTATGGTTTGCAATTCTTTGATCAAGAAGGATATCAAAGCCGGGAAGACTTATCAAACCCAAGACTTAAGAAAATACTCATTTGACCTCTTAAGAGCCGATGTAATATTCGATTAGCTTGAGGCAAATAATCAAAATTAAGGGTAAACATAGAAAGCTTGACCCAAGTTCCACTAAGAGGAAGGCATACTATAAATGGCACGATTCGTTGACTCATTCAATGAAGAACTGTGTTATCTTTAGAATCATGGTTCAGGATGCAATAGAGGCAAGGGAATTAATCTTTCCAAGAGAAGGGAAGATGGGCATGGATAAAGATCCTTTCCCTAGTCCTGCCCAAGATAACATAATTGAGATGGCAAAGACTTATCATTCCCGTAACAGCAAAAATAATGGTAGATCTCTATGTAGGATGGGTAGAGACAAAGCTAGTCTGGTTGTAGCCAATGCTTTGTTTGACAGGCTGCAAGAGTCAAGGGCACTTAGGTTTCTAGAAGATTACTGCAAGTGGCACATCACAGCAGAACATTCGACATGCGACTAGGTTATGTTCAGCCGGTTCCTAAAGAAGAAATTAGAGGAAGGGTTTTCTTCTCCCTAAAGAAGAAGAGTTAGCCATTGGAAATCTTACTTACAACCATTGGCAGACAGTCTTTGTTTCAAAGAAGCAGGCATCTAGGAAATTCTTACGCCAAACACATAACCTATGCAAAGGTTTTGACCACAAGTATGTGTCTGAAATGAAGAGCCTAAGCCTTTACCCAAAGAAAGAGCCAGCTCCCTTAACAAAGACATCAGTAATGGGACCTCATTGAGGTCTTACTTCAAAGACCTAGATCATCAAGAGGACCTGGGCATCCAAGGAGAAATCTGAAATACCACCTATTAGATGGGGACACCAGTCAAGGACCATGACAATTAGGACACCAGCCTTCCGGGGTCCGATTCGATACTATCTGGACGAGAAATTACCTCGATCAAGAGGATGTTAGTCCCTCCAGCCTTACTCAAACTCAGAAGAGAAGGCAGCTTCAGAAGAAGGCGGACAATGAAAGACTCTGCTTGATACTTTCTTAACTAGGCTCTCCCAAGAGGGGGCCATGGTTCGCAAGGGCAAGCAAGCTGAACCTATGGATCTTGAAGATCTAACAACTGAGTCTGGTCCTTTTTCTACATTCAAAAAAGGGCAACCACACAAGAAGCTTGAGAGATGGACTAGTCTCATCTTCTAAAGGACAAAAATCTTGGTGGGACTAGCTTGCCAAGAATTCTCTAGCTCAGAGATCAGTTGATGATGAACTGGAGTACACCCCTCTCAGCATCAATATAATGGAACCTCTTGACCGTGTAAACCCCAACATGGTTTGATATAGAGAATGACTTCGATGACGAGGACTTCTCCAAATCCATGGAGGAGTCTCAAACTCCAAGGTTTGATCCAAAAGACCAACCTCCGGACCAGGATGTGTTAACCAATAGTAGTCCGCAAAAGAAACATCAGCACGTGCCAATGAATGGAAGCCTCAAAAAGGAAACAGATCAAGGGGCTCGGATACCATTCAGAATGTCCCCTGAAAAGGTTGATGTTAGAACTACCTTTCTTACTCCTTTGGAATTCATGGAAAATAATACTTAAGAAAGCCTCGAGGAGGGTGTTATAAATAGCGTCAGATGAAGATCCCTAGGTGGAGCTCGCAGCTGAAGTGTCAACTCCTAAAGGTAACCCTGATCCTTTATCTTTTAAAGTTAATACCCCAATATCCAAATCGCCTGATGATACACCCGACATAATTAAGAAAATGTTTGATGGGCCTAATGCAGCCAATAAACACATCAAGCCCCTATACATCATGGACAAATCTAATGTCCATTTGGTGAACAGGGTCTACCTTTTGGTGAACAGGGTCAGGGAGGATAGCGGTGCAACCATCAATGTTCTGCCTTCATATATGTTGGGGGTCATTGGTAAATCTCGAGATGACTTGATTACTTTAGATGTTGTAATCTGTGGCTTTCTTTGGGCCACTACTAAGTCTGAAGGGGTCATCCCAATTGAGTTAACTGTTGGCAGCTTAAGCAAGCTAACAGCTTTCTTTATAGTGGATACTACATCAAGCTACAATGCTTTGCTTGGGAGAGATTGGTTACATGCTAATGTATCACATCTTCATTACACCAGTTGTTAATCTTTTGGAACCGTGACAAGTACGAGGTTGTTATGGTAGATAACAGGCCATTTATGGCTTACTGTAGCTATGTTGAGGCAAATTTCTATGAAGATAGCGTGGGACTGCTTGACATCAAAAGGACAAAAACAACAGGATACGATAGCCATCCCTGATAGCCTACACACTGAAGTTCAGGTTCGTCAAGTAGATGTAGAGTTAAAAGACTCTAATTTCTAGGAATTCATTAGGGCCCCTCTTGATAAAGGAGATCTCCAAGGCACACTAGAACCCTTATGCGGAGGAGCCAAGACCTCCCATTAATAGCCCAAGAGGCAATTTCCTCAGTAATAGTGAGGCATGTGGCTTGGCATGCTGAGGATCAGCTTTGGACTTAGCAGCCATTACGTGGCTTCGAGGTCCAAAATGACACAAGAAAAAGATCTGGAACTGTTTGACTTAAGAGCAGTACTAGCCAAAATGGAGGATTTGGGGGCTGAAGTTCAAGACCCCCTCCCTGAGGTTAACTTGGGCTTGACAAAAATCCCAAGACCTACCTATCTGAATGCTCTGCTTTCTAAAAAGCAAAGACAACAGTATTTGACCTTGCTTCGCGATTTTAAGAACTGCTTTGCTTGGGATCATCACGAGAGGCCTGGCTAGCTAAAAAGGTGGTTCAGCATAGGCTTTCTGTCAAGCCAGGCTCGAGGCCGATCATTCAAGCCCAGAGGAGAATGTCCCCACAAGTTATTGAGTTGGTCAAGGAAGAGATCAAAAGACTCATAAAGGCCAAATTTATCAAGGCTTCCAGATATATTGAATGGTTGGCAAATATTGCTCCTATGATTAGAAAAATGGCAAAATCAGAGTCTGCATTGACTTCAGAGATCTAAATGCAGCTACCCCGAAAGATGAATACCCAATGCTAATTATTGATGTGCTCACTGACTCGGCCTCGAGGCATGAGGTCTCGTCCTTTAAAGATGGCTACTTTGGGTACTACTAAGTTAATATTACTTCAAAGGATACCCATAAGACAACATTGAGGTGTCGTAGGTCAATAGGAACCTTTGAGTGGGTGGCTATGCCATTCAGCTTGAAAAACACTGGAAACGCCTGCCAGAGAGCAATGAGCATGATTTTTTATGACCTTATTGGCAAAACCATGGAAGCCTACATAGACAATATCATTGTGAAATTGAAGTCCCAAGTCAAACACTTGGAAGACTTGACGGGGCATTCCTTAGAATGAGGACCCATAACCTCAAGATGAATCCATTTAAGTGTGCCTTTGGAGTACGTGCTGAAAACTTTCTTGGCTTTCTGGTGCACCAGAGGGGCATCAAATTGGCATTAATAAGACTAAGGCCATTCCATAGGCCAAACCACCTTCGAGCAAAAGGAGCTTCAATGCCTCTTAGGGCAAGTTAGCTTCCTAAGACGTTTCATCTTGAATGTCGCAGGGAAAACTAAAGTCTTTTCTCTACCACTGAGGCTCAAGTCTGAGAATGAGTTCAAGAGGGAGGAGCCACATCAAGAAGCTTTTGAGGCCATCAAGGAATACTTGATCAGGCCGCCAGTTCTCATTCCACCAAAGCAGGGCAAACCTTTAAAAATTTATGTCCCTACTTCTGAGGAATCTATTAGTTGTTCGTTTGTGCAAGACAATGAGTAAGGGTTTGAACAAGCTGTGTTATATTGGTTATGTCTATCTTTGTTCTACACATCAGTAAAAGTGAGACATTACTTCTTGGCATCTACCATATATGTGGTTGCTTGGACAGATGTCCTTAAATACATGCTAGATAAACAGTTGATGAGGGCGAAATTAAAAAAATGGAGTATTGCTCTACTTCATCACTACAACAAAATTGACCATATGTAACACATAAAAAGTGTTGCCGTAGGTAGTAAAAATGTTACCTTAGATCTTATGTAACACTTTTTTGACCGTTACATTAGGGGTGTGTTACATTAGCCTTATGTAACAGATTTTTTAGCCTAATGTAACATTTTTTAATAGTGTTACCGTAGATATGTATCTAATGTAACACTTTTGAGAAACCTTTAGGTAACAATTGAATGAGATCTATTGTAACGGCTTTGGACCTAATGTAACGGCTTTGGACCTAATGTAACGGCTTTATTAAGGATCATATGTAACTATTTTTCTTCCTAATGCAACACTTTTATAAGTCTTAATTAACAGGTTATGAGACCTAATGTAACAACTTTTCATTGATGTATAGTCATCTGTATGAAAGCCGTAATAGGTGAAAGATCTGACTATTACAGCAATTATGAGCTCAATACAAGCGTTTAGTTGCAGAGCTAATGTGTTGTGTCCATCTCGACAAAAGTATCCAACTTGCAAACACAAATAGAACATACCTTTGAAATACACAATAATAATCTATATCCATAAATGAAAAGATCCAAGATGTGACATATTTCACATTTACAATGAGAGTTAATATGCATACAAATTAAGTCTCCACAATGCAAATCCTAAAACCAAACCACAAAATCTTATCAAATTCAACTATAAACTTGATAACACTGTCAAACACCTTCAAATAGAACAAACTTAATAACTTCTTAAGCACCTTGTGACGAAACATCATCTCCCTACAGGAAAGCAAAAAACAAAAGAGAATCATGCAAAAATTAAATTTAAAAAACGGACATAAAGCACACTTATTACAAATTAATTAGAACTACATGTACCGAAAATCTACTCATAAACAAGCTACATATATTATATCATACTAAATTATAGAATTGGACACGTCAAATAGCGTAAGAGACAACATAAGCAAGAGTAAGTAATTACTATGCTTGCTCACAAAAGGATACCAAAATATTTTTAGTATATAAGCATGTTTCCAATTTCATTCTAAAAACTTTCTAAAATACAGATTAATAGAAACAAAAGAACTATATCTGTTTAGATGACAAAATATTTTTAGTATATAAGCATGCTTCCACTATATGTTATCTTAAAAGATTTTTCAACTCAAAGATAGCATTCCATGTGGTATGGACTTGAGAAAACTCATATGTTAAGTGTGTACAATGGGATAAGTGCGTGTGCACACACAACCGTACTTCCATAATGAGTTAAAATTAAGAGGTTACTTACATGAACAAACTCAATGAATGCAAGGCGATTGGAATGATGATTGTCTCCCAATAGCCTGAGACGATGGACATGGAAAGAAAATGAACTTACTAAATGCTTCAAAAGCTTAAAATCCAAAATTAAGTTCCTCTTCTTTTCTTTGTCTCCTAGAGCGCCATTAAATCCATAATGAAGTTGTATGAAACACAACAAACCTCTCCATAAAGTGATTCAGAGAACAGCTTGGCACCTACAATTTAGAGATGAAAACTCACTTTAAAGGATCCCAAAAATCTATCTTCTAAGTAGCTTGAGGGCTAATCCTTCTTGCCAACATTTACAATTTTCAAATGCACCAATACATATTTATTATAAAAACTTCAAAAAGCTTACAAGGTACATAACTCTTTTCAAGTTTGTTGAACATGACACTATCCCTCTCTTAACTACTTATAAGGTTCATAATATAGCTATTAAGGCCTCAAATCTTTCTCAACCCTTTGATAAGACCCTGGTTTAGCTTTAGGGCATTCAATTCCTCAAAAATCGTAACCTAATGGTTCACAATTTGATCTGGAAGTGGTTTACAGATAAGCTGTCAGAATGGAATTTAACTCGTAGTTCAATTCAAAGTTCATATAAATTCGAATATTACCCCTAAAATCATAAAATTCACAACTAACCAAGCAAGGTTCTAGCTCAACCAACGAGATTGCATATCATGAACTTAACATGCTACTGCATAGGTCAAATATGTTCAAACAACTGAAATCCATAACTCAAAATCACACAACCAGGAGATATAAGGTTACCACAAAAGGAGAAAAAAGCAACCTTGAGAGGTCAGCACCAATGTTGGTTTTGCCTTTTGGGAGCTGTTTCAACTTAAATTAGCAAAAATAAAGAATAACCTAAGAAAAATAGTGAAATGAGTTAATTAGGGTTTACTTTCACAAAAAGGAGAAATCGTTTCATATCAAGAGTTGCAAAAGGTTTAGGGTTCGGATTTTTTGACCTCAAAACAGTGTCTAGCGTTCAATTTTGAGACATAACCAACAATAATATGAAAAATCAACAAAAATCAAAGAAAAAACTAACAAAAAATGAACGAAAAATGAGAGGAAGAGCTGCGAACAGAGAGAGAGGAGCTGTGAATGAGTGGTGAAGGAGGACGGGCGGCGAGCGGCGACGTTGACGAAGCAGTGAGGGCGGAGGTTGAGTCGAAGAGAGAGAGAGATGGGAGGTCGACGGAGAGAGAGAGTAGGAGAGGAGTGGTAGTGGATGTATGTGAATACAATGAAGAGTAAGTGTACTTGGAGCTTTGATGAAAGTTTAATTGGCGATAATTTTTGCTAAACAAATTATTTCTGGGTGTTGATCCAAAAAAAAAAAAGAGTCATTTTTGGGTAAAATTAAATTTCTAGATAAATTTTGTTAATTATATATTAATATTTTAAAATTTGAAGTAATAATTTTTGTTAAATATTAGTTTAGTTTAAAGTAAAACGTATTTAGTAAAATAGTCTAAATAACAGTGTACAATTTGAAAAGGCAACATAGGTTCATTAGCAGTGTCACAACATTATAATTCGTGCTTATAATGAAGGTAGTTATAGCAAGAGGATTGTGAGTCTACTAACAAAAAAAAACTACACTTAGACATCGTAATTTTAACTGTTTTATTAAATATATGTAACTTTTGAACAAAAATACTACTTCACAAAATTTGTATACAATAATTAATACACAAAATCTCAAAGTATTGATATGTAATTTACTCTTAAAATTTTGATTTTAAAACTATTTGGTTCTCATGTATCAACATATAAATTATTAAGAAAATGAGAAAGGTTTAGGTAACGGATTTAAAGTGTTACAAAATACAACAAATGTAACACTTTACAAAAAGTGTTGCATATAATATAGTTTATGTAACAATTTTTTTTAAATGTTACATTAGGTACAAGCAAATGCAACAGTTTTCCAAAAGCGTTACACTCGGTACCAAGCAAATGTAACAATAAAAAAAATGTTATCTAAACACTATCTATGGTAACATTTTAAACAAATGTTACAATTCAAGTGTTACCAAAAGTCAATTTTGTCGTAGTTAAGTTGGTCTATGTGTCACAAAAGTCAATCAAGGGTCAAGCCTTATCATACTTTTTAGCTGACCACACAATCATTCATACTGGCTTAAACTACAAGCCAAACCAGCTCCTGGTGGTGGAAATGGTCCCTAGGAAATTATACTTTGATGTATCAAGGACCAAATCAGTGTTGGAGTTGGAATTTTGATAGAAGCCCCTGCTGGAACCATCACCAAATTAGCTATAACTTTAGTTGGCAAATGTTTCAACAATATGGCAGAGTATGAGCATTAATAATAGGCCTACAGACTCTTTTGGAAATGCAAGTCCACAATGTCATCATCAAAGAGGATTCGCAGTTGGTGATTTGCCAAGTGAAAGGAGAATTTCAATGTTTGAGCAATAACTCGAACAAATACATTTCAGTAGTAAAAAAACTATTGAATGAGTTTGATGGCGTGCTATTTGAGCATATCCCCAGAGAGCAAAACAAAGCAGCCAATGACTTGGCTCAATTAGATTGAGGTTACAAGTTGCCCCGAAGAAACCATGGTCATCAAGACTAAAGTTTTAGATCATGACATTGAATTCATTGATTCTTTCAGTTTTGAGAGCGAAGTCATGCCAAGTGAACACTTGGATTGCTTTGAAACCTATCAAATTGTCGCAAGTCAACATGAGGACTGGAGGAAGCCTTTAATGACGAATATATGAAAATGAGAGCTCATAGATTCCATCTAGATAATGAATCTAGAGAGTTATATAAAAGGGACGTAGTGGAGTGCCTCTCAAGTGCCTTAACTTAGACAAAGCAATGCTAGTAATGGTAGGAGCCCATGAGGATATCTATAAATCCTATCTAGTTTGCAACAAAATGCATTAGGTCATCCGACGTTATGGCTATTACTAGCCATCAATGATCGATGATAGCATAAAGTATGCCAAGAGGTGCAGAGCACACCTAATACATGGTCATATGCCAAGAGTCCCTGCACTGAGATGCATGCTATTGTCAAACAATGGCCCTTCATAGGTTGGGAGTTGGACATCATAGGGGATATTAACCCCCTTCTAACAAGCAACACTCTTACATTCTTGTGGCCACTTAGTACTTCAAAAAATGGGTAGAGGTTAAACCATATAGGAATATTAATTAGCAATATGTGATTGATTTTATCAAAGAGTGCATCCTGTGTAGGTTTGGTATCCTAGAAACCATAACTGTGGACCACACTAAGGCATTCCACGAGGCTGAGGTTAAGGAGTTCACCTAGAGTTTTAACATAGAAATCTTGAACTCAACCGCTTACTCTGCACAAGCCAATGCCCAAGTAGAGTAAAAAAAACAAGATTCTAAAGGTCGATGTTGAAATGATGATTGAGGAAAATCCCAGGAGGTGGCATGATTGCTACTGGATGCCCTTTGTGCTTATAGAACATCCAAACATGACACAACTGGGACAACTCCCTTCCATTTAAAGTATGGACATGATGTCGCGCTCCCAGTGGAAGTAATGGTTTAGTTTATTAGGCTGGCTCATCAAGGGAGGTTTTTTGAACTTGAGTATGAGCAGGCTATGGTGGACGAACTAACTAACTTATACCAAGTTAGGCTTGACGCCCTTCATAAGTTAAAAAAACAAAAGAAGAGGGTGACCAAGGCCCACGACAAAAAGGACAAACCCAGGTCTTTTGATTTTGGGGATCTAGTCTAATGAGTGATTTTACCCATTGGCCAAAAAGATCGTGTCTTTGGGAAATGGTCTACAAACTGGGAGGGGCCATTTGGGGTCATAGAGGTATTTGGAAGCAATGCCTACTTACTCTAAGACCTAGATTGAAGAACTTGCTCTTCTCGAATAATTTAATAATACAGTTCGTACTAATTCCAAATGTCAAACATACTGTGGCCAAAGATTCTAGAATCTGTTCTTATATTTGTAAATCAACTAATGGCACATCTTTATCTCATTAGAGACTATATATTCCACGTAAAACAACTATTCTCGCCACACCTCATGTCGTTACCCAATGTACACAAGATTCAAGTCAACGCACTTTGACTAATCCTTTTGGCATATCAAAGCAATGAACAATTCATGCACGAGTTCAAACTATTTTTTGGATTTAGAGTTATTGTCTTACAGAATTAATTATTTCTGATAGTAATTAAAGAAACAACTAATTAAGGTGGTCCTGCTCAATTTTCCAATCTTATTGACAACACCAACTTAATACTCTTGGATCCTTACCCACATGACAAAGACAAGTCATTAAAAGTCTCATATTATAGTCTTATCAGACAAGTTTTCCAAACTTATCACCGACTACAAACATACTTTGACAACATGTCACTAGTTTGATCTAAGTCTTTTCGTGGTCAATCTTATTGACTACTTAAACTAAACCTGACATGTCATCTTGGACTACGTATGTCTCATGGAACATTTTAGAAAAACAATCACACGCATGTTTAATTCGTAAAACATAACCAGACAATAAATAATTAAAATAATTTTATTTATTTAATATTTAAAACTAACTAACTTGTTTTCTAGGACACAAATTCCAACAGAAGCAATGCACCATCTCCAACTAAAACCCTTTTATGATTGTTATGCGAAAGAGGGTTAAGTTGGGAGTCATGTGGTTGGAAGTGCCTGAGTCAAAATACCAATTATAGTCCTGAGATTCACTTAGAGTCATGGCATCAAAGGACTGTGAGGGATGCAGGAAGGATGTGTGATCAAAGCAATGACGACATGAGATGGCACTATGGCCTTCGGGATTGCAGATTTGGCAAAGCTGAGGGTCGGGACCAAGAACACCCAGCCGGTGGTTCAGTGGGGGTACAAGGACCCAATTGGGTGTTGGTTAGTGGGGAACCATGAAGACCCTTTTGCGGCTATTGATTTCGTCCACCATAGCAACCCCCTCGATTGCCACTATGGCCATGATTTCAGCCATTATTACCTCCTCTGTGATCACCTTGACCCTGATTGCGTCCTTGAGATCCTATATGAGTTTTTTTAGGAGGGTTTTGACCTAAGAAGCGGTTTTGAGCACCTTCTTCTTTTGGAAGTGCAGTTTTTAGTGCTTCAAAGTCTATTTCGGGTTAGGGTCCCGAACGCAGCATACTCAATTGGAAGGCCTGAAAGGGCGTAATGAACTAGTTCTCTATTGAAATGGGGGAGTCTATGGCAGCTAAGTCATCGGCCATGAATTTTAATTTAGAAAGGTATGTTTCCATAGTTTGGCCATCTCTTCGTAGGTTGACAATTTGAGTTCTTAATTCGGGTTCCTTGGCCATAGAATGATCTCGAAATCGCTTGACAAGGGCATACCACATGGCTTTTGAAGTGGGTTGTCGGATAATGTCAATAATGAGAGGTCGGGTGAGGGTGGCAGCTATGCATAAGCGTAAGCTTTGGTCTATCCGAACCCAGTTTAGATGTTTAGGATTAGGGTAATAGTGGCTAGGGACAAGGATAAGTACCATTTATATAACCCATTAATTGGTGGGCAATTAAAACCATATAGAATTGTTCTCTCTAAGCAGGATAATCAGTGGTATTTTCAAGTTTGGTAGTTATAATATTAGAAATACTTGGAACCAGAAGAAGTAAGGGAGTAGTATTATATAAATTAGGATTTTGATAGAAGGAAGAGAGAGAGAAGGCTACGTTGCAGCAACGCCACCCAACACACCATGGTGCCCCTAGCAACCGACCCTGTACTACCACCGCCCGCACTATAGGTGGTGCTACCCAGACAACCAAAGGCAATTGCAACTAAGGCTCCGATACCAAAGAATGATGCACCATTGGGTTCCCCTCCACTGGGTGGAGAAGGTGCAATGGTGGGTTGAGAACTTGGGGGCTGGTGGTTTGGGTGTTGCGGGGGTTGATTGTTGGTGGTCAACTATAATGAGAAACGGGTAAGGGTATGGTAAATGTCCAAGCCCAGAGTTTGAGAAAAGGGTGGCCTCATGGGGGCTAATGACGTACCAGAGATGGAGATGCCAGTGTCCATTAGTCCATTGAGGAATAAACCCGTGGATATGGACCCATTATGGGGAAGATAAAGCATACCAGTGGTGTGAGTTATAGTCCTCCCACCCAAATGATCACCGACATGAGAAGAGCTAGGTCAGTGGAGGGCAGAGGGACCAATGGGGGAGGATGGGGGATTAGGTTTGTTAGTTGCCATAGATTAATTTAAGAATTCAAAATAAAAGAAATAATAATGCAATAGAGAACTAGTAAATAATATGCGGGGGGCAAAAAAATGGAGGAATGAAAAAGAGGGTTTCTTTAGAGAGGCTATGTGAAATAGCAAGGGTAAAATGATTCTATTAAATGATGAAAGAGTACATGAGTTGTTCTATTTGCAACATACCCAATGCCCCAAGGGCTCCCGTCTAAGCAGGGTCAGGAGGAGGCGGATGTACGCAGCGTTCCCCCTTTTGGGTATTACCCCTGAATTGAGGCTGTTTCCGAGTGCTCCCAACCTGAGGGTGAGGACTTCCCAGGAGATCACCCATCTAGTACTGCTATCGCCCAAGCATGCTTAACTTCGGATTGTTCTATTTATAATATACAATGAAATGTGGGAGATAAAGGGTAGTGTTGTCATTATAGTCAACTCTAGAATGACTTACCATAATCTATTCATATAATGGTGCCTTGATCTTCTCCTTAAATATCCTTCAATACCACTATTTTGGACTCTTTCACGTGAGAATCTAGTAAGAAACATCACTTGGAGACTATAAGAAAATGTTAACAAATAAACCTAATAGACTACTCGAAGTCATGACAATTTGTTTTATAATCAAAGCACTATTTCATTTCTAAGTGAGTCAAAGATCCAAGTGATGTGCCAACATTACTAAGTAGCTGACAAAGTTTTTATTTCAAACTGATACACCAACTTGGTTTTAATTGAGCATAAGAACCGGTGAAAGTTTCAAACAATATTTGAAGAGTATGTATGACTAAGGCTAGTCACATATTAGCTTACATAAGCGAAATGTATGTCAAACCTACTTATAACCAAATCTTACCCATTCGTCATGTCACATTGTGCAATTTCGTTTGTTTGCTGAAAATCCTATAATAATAAACAATAACAATAATAATAATGATAATAATATAACAATAACAACAACAAATTGTGGAAAAAAAAAACCAACAACAATAACAATAACAATAACAATGATAATAATAACGGCAACAAAAATAATAAGAGTAATAGCAATAATAATAATGACAGTAGCAAAAACAAGAACAATTAGAACAACAATAATACTAATAACAACAACTCCATTCATTTACATAGTTCTTAATATTTTTAAATTCTTTCATTTTGATCTATAATTTTTTTAAATGAGTTATTCAAGTTCTATTTCATGGAAAAACGAAGTTCGTGACTAACACTAGGTAATAAGAAAATAAGACATGAAGAACCATTTTAAGCAAGAGTGACATAACTAGTTCAGATCAGCCTCATGCTCAGCCACCGCATCTTAAGAATGTAACTCAAGACCTCGCCAGTGAAGATGATTCTGTGTCCTTGGGACCTGCGTTTCCTCCAGGTTTTGACCCCTCTACTTTGAGCAGGCCAGAGTCTTGTATGGAGAGACCCAGTGGAGTTGGGATGAGAAAAGGAAAAGGAGTGATGACAAAAAGGGAGAGGAAATTGTTGAAGCACAAGAAAAAAGAGAGTGAAAAGAGGGAGCTTCTGAAATTTCTGGAGGATATGTTGCCTAACAACACGCCGAAAAAGACCAAGGCATCAGGCAAGCGGAAAAAAGGGAATGAGGCAAAATGGGGAAAATCGTCAAAGGCAACCGGGAAGAAGAAGAAACAGAATAGGGAGAATCGGTACGACAAGATCTCGGAAGCAGAGTATGATGAGATGATCATGCAAGCGAAGCGGGCAATTGACATGGGGAGAATAGTAGGTTTTAATTTTGATGGTTTCGACCCACCTGTGGTGGCAGACCTGCTAGCTAAATGATGTGGTTGGTTTTGTGGTGAGGTTCAGTCCTGCTTCGGTTTCCAGTGTTGGTCGTTTGGTTCTTTTTCTTTTGGGGTCCTTGTCTGTGCTTGTTTCTTGTGTGTCTTGTCTAGCCTGTGCTCGATGTCTGTTGTGTCGAGTTTGGGTGCTTTGGTTTTGGTGCCTTTTTGTTTCCCTGTTTGGTCTGATCTCCTTTTGTACCCACTACCGTTTACAGAGTGGCTTAGGCCTCGTCTTTTCGAGTTGCCTGTTTGTACTACAGCTTTGCCGATATTTATCAAAAAAAAGGCAAGAAAGAAATGACATAACAACTTCAAAAAACTTACAATATGCATTATTTTAAATAATAAAAAGATGATAGATAATTTAAACATGTTGATATAGTTCAAAAATAGGTAAAAAAAACATAGTTTCTTGTGTCTTTTGTGAAGGGAAGTTTCTGTTCATGTGAAGAGATGCATCTTTTGTAGGACACACTTAAAAAACTATAAATTCGCATAATTCCATTCTCAAGAATGGAGTATTATTCAACAATATTTTATCATTCTCTTCTTCTTCAATCATGAAAATCTATCTCTTTTTGTTAGGTTGTGCCTCAAATTCCTTGGATTTATGAAGAATAACTGAGAGCACATCAATCGATCGGGGGGTATAGCCGATTGATTGGGAAAGTACGCAGAAGCATAACACGTCCAGAGGACTCACCGATCGATAGGAAGGTCGATCGATCGGGGACCCCCGATCGATCAGGACTCCAATTTTGCGCGAGTATAAATACAATGAAAGGGTTTACGTGTTAGGGATCCAAAGCAAAGTGAGCGCCGTCATTGAGAGAGAGAGGAAGTGAAATGTAATTCTTCCATTATTTCGATTAATAAAGATTCTCCATCGCCTCCCGTGGTTTTTGCCCCTCTCGATTGAAGAGGGGTTTCTACGTAAATTATTGTCTCCTTCGTTTATTCTCTTTTATCCTGTTATTTACTTCATATTTGTTATAGTATTTGAATCGGATCCGGTTCTTGGGTGTTTTATTCCTCACAAATTGGTATCAGAGCCCTAATTATTCGATTTGGTATAATGACGTCTGTTGTGAAACATGAAGTTGAGAAGTTAGGTGGTCAAGGGAGTTTCAGGTTTTGGAAAATTCGTATGAAGGGTCTCTTGACAAAGAACAGCTTGAAGAAAGCATTAGACGGGAAAGAGAAGAAACTAGAGTGTTTGTCAGAAGGACAATAGGAGGAGTTAAATGAAAAGACTCTAACCACTATTCAGATGTGCCTTACCGATGACGTTTTGACAGAAGTTCTAGAAGGGAAAACTGCTAAGGAGTTATGAGAGAAATCGCAGGAGATGTTCTGAGTTTATCTCCAACAAACTTGCAGTTAAGCGCCGGTTGTTCACCTTTCGTATGTCAAAAGGTACGTCACTTAAGAATCATATTAATGAATTTAAATCTATTATTCAAGAGTTAAAGGAGCTTGATGATGCTTCTAAGGATGAAGATCAGGCTATGTTATTGTTGTGTTCTCTCTCTACCTCTTATAAAGGCTTTGTTGAAAGCATGATTATGGTGGTAGAAAATATATCATCGTTAACGAGGTTAAGAAAAACTTACTGAGTAAAGAACGAGCAGATAATGAATTGTCTAACTCTGTTTATGACTCGGGCAGTGGTTTGTTTGTTAGGGGAATAATTGAAACAAGAGGATCTGATAATGGTGGAAACAAGTCTAGGTTTAAGTCTAGACATAAAGACCTATCCTGTAATTACTATCATAAGAAAGGGCATATTAAGGGGAGCTGTTATAAGCTTAAGGGAAAACTAAAAACTGATAACAGAAAGGACCAGAAAAGAAACGATAAACTAGCAGAAGCTAGTATAGTTGAAGATGAGAGTAATGTTGATGTTCTGTTAGTGACCGAATCTCAGTCTAGGTCTAAAGACAATTAGATTCTGGATTCAGGTTGCTCCTATCATGTTTGTCCCAATAAAGACTGGTTCACCACATATGAGTCAATTCAGGGTGGAGTCGTTCTAATGGGTAATGATCTAGCATGCAGAGTTTTGGGTATAGGAACAATTCGAGTTAAGATGTTTGACGGCACTGTTAGGACATTGAGTGACGTTCGTCACGTTCCAGATTTAAAGAAGAATCTTATCTCTTTATGTACCCTTGATTCTCATGGGTACAAGTACACAGCTAAGGGTGGAGTTATGAAGGTCAGTAAGGGTGCTCTGATTGTGATGAAAGGCAGATGGGTAGGAACATTGTATGAACTTGTTGGTTCCACAGTGACAAGATCAATAGCTGTTTCTTCATTATTTGTTACAAGTCAAGATATCACTAAGTTCTGGAACATGAGGCTCGGCCATACTGGTGATAAGGGGTTGTCCAAGCTCAGTAAAAGGGGCTTGTTAGGTGGTCAGTCTATAAGCCTGATGGAATTCTGTGAGCATTGCATTTATAGGAAGCAGAAGAGAGTCAGCTTCAAACAGGCAGTGCACAAGACTAAGGGGACATTAGATTACTTACATTCAGATTTATGGGAACCTTCCAGAGTTGCTTCCAAAGGTGGTTCCAGGTATCTTCTAACGTTTACTGATGACTTTTATAGGAAAGATTGGGTCTACTTTTTAAAGTAGAAGAATGAAGTGTATGACACTTTTAAGAAATGGAAAGCTTGACTTGAGAAGCAGACAGGGAAGAGGATTAAGAGGTTGAGGACAAACAATGGCCTTGAATATGTTAAGGGTGACTTCACCAAATTCTGTGAATATCAAGGCATTGTTAGGCATAGAACTTGTGCAGGTACACCTCAACAGAACGAAGTTGCAGAAAGGCTGAATAGAACATTTCTAGAAAAAGCTCGTTGTATGCTTTTGAATGCAGGTTTGGGCAGAGGCAGTGAACATGGCATGTAACCTAGTGAACCGTTCACCTCATTCGTCTCTTCAGATGAAGTATTTAAAAAAGGTATGGTTTGGATCCCCTACAGATTTTTCTCACTTAAGAATCTTTGGTTGTCCTGCTTATGCTTATGTTAATGAAGGAAAGCTTGAGCCAAGAGCCAAGAAGTGCATCTTTCTTGGTTACACTTCAGGTGTGAAGGGATTTGGCTTATGAGATTCTAATCCTTATAAATTTTTGACAAGTCAAGACGTAACGTTTGAAGAGTCTTCATTACTCCATCCACAGAAGAAGTCATATGTTATGTGTGACTCTAATTAGGTGCAAATGCCAGAGATCGTTCAAATACGGTTGGGTTGTCCAGTTCAGCAGCAGACTAAATCCACAAAAAGAATACAGGCACCTCCAGTACAGATTTCTGAAAGAAATGAAATGGTTGAAACCAATCAGCAGGTGAAGCAGTATACTATAGCTAGTTAAAGACGGAAGAGAAAAACTAAAACACCACAGCATTATGGTTACGAAGAGATGGTTGCTTATGCTCTTTCAGTAACTGAGACTATGGAAGATGGTGAACCTTTCACTTATTCAGGAGCTGTGTCTAGAGCTGATTCAGAAAAGTGGTTGATGGCAATACACGAAGAGATGAAATCTTTGTAGAAGAACCAGACTTGGCAGCTTGTTAAGCCTTAAATAGGGAAGAGGATCATTGGTCGTAAATGGGTCTTCAAAAGAAAGGCATTCCAGGAGTTGAAGATGCAAGGTACAAGGCTCGATTGGTAGCCAAAGGCTACAGTCAGGTACATGGAGTTAATTTTCATGATATTTTCTCACCTGTTGTTATACATACTTCCATTTGAGCACTGCTTTTTTTAGTAGCCATGCATGATTTAGAGCTACAACAGCTTGATATGAAAATTGCATTCCTGCATGGTGAGCTAGAAGAGAGTATTTGCATGCATCAGCCTGAAAGCTTTATTGCTGAAGGAAAGGAAGCCCATGTTTGTTTGTTGAAGAGATCTTTGTATGGTTTGAGGCAATCTCCAAGATAGTGGTACAAGAATTTGATCAGTTTATGAAAGGTCATGGGTTCTTCGGGAGTAAATATGATAGTTGTGTCTACTTCAGACAAACTAGTGCATGTTCATTCTTTTATCTTCTATTATATGTTAATGACATGTTGATTGCAGCTAAAGATATGTCTAAGATCGACAAACTAAAAGCTAGGTTGAAGAGTGAATTCGAGACGAAAAATTTAGGAGAAGCCAAGAAGATACTCGGTATGGAAATCAAGAGGGACCAAAAAGCAGGAAAGCTATACTTGTCTCAGGAGAAGTATATTGAGAAGGTTCTAGATGGTTTTCATATGAAAGATACTAAACCAGTTAGCACTCCTTTGGCTACTCATTTCAAGCTTTCAGCATTAGCTTCGCCACAGACAGATGAAGACATCAGAGAGATGTCACATGTCCCGTATTCAAGTGTAGTTGGTAGCATCATGTATGCTATGGTGTGCACACATCCAGATATCGCACATGCTATTAGCAAGGTGAGCAGATATATGTCAAATCCGGGTCAAGAGCATTGGCAAGCTGTTAAATGGATTCTCAGGTATTTATGTGGCACTTCTGGTACATGTTTGGAGTTTGGGAGGAGTCAAAGCTGTTTAGTTGGTTATGTCGATTCAGACTATGGTGGTGACCTCGATGAGAGGAAGTCTACCTCAAGCTATGTCTTTTTTCCTTGGTAACTATGCTATCAGTTGGAGAGCTTGTTTATAGTCAGTTACAGCACAATCAACTACAAAGGCTAAGTATATGGCAGTGACAGAAGTGTTAAAAGAAGCTGTGTGGTTAAGGGGCTTAATTAGTGAGATTAGTGTGGATCATGGTGCAGTTGTTGTTTATTGTGATAGTCAGTCAATAATTCATCTAGCCAAGGATCAGATGACCCATCATGACAGGACAAAGCATATAGATGTTAAACATCATTTCATTTGGGATCTGATTGAAGAGGGAAAGATTGAATTGAAGAAAATTGGCACAACTGATAATCCCGCTGATATGTTCACTACAGTTCTACCTAGCAATAAGTTCGTTGGGTTTTGTATTTTGTTGAGATGAGCCCGATTGGGTTGTTTTATGGAGAAGGTGGAGAAGTTCTTACATTTGAAATTTGAGCAAAGGTGGAGATTTGGTAGATTGTGTCTCAAATTCCTTGGATTTATGAAGAATAGTCGAGAGCACATCGATCGATTAGGGGGTATAGCCAATCGATCGGGAAAGTACGCAGAAGCATAACGCGTCCAGAGGGCTCAATGATCAATCAGTGAAATGCTGATCGATCGGTGAAATTCTGATCGATCGGGACTCCAGATTTGCGCAAGTATAAATACGATGCAAGGGTTTACGTGTAAGGGATCCAAAGCAAAGTGAGCATTGTCATTGAGAGAGAGAGGAAATGAATTGTAATTCTTCTATTACTACGATCAATAAGGATTCTTTATCTCCACCTGTGGTTTTTGCCCCTCTCGATTGAAGAGGGGTTTCCACATAAATCATTGTCTGCTTCGTTTATTCTCTTTTATTTTGTAATTTACTCCATATTTGTTACAGTATTTGAATCGGATCCAGTACTTAGGTGTTTTATTCCTCACATCAAAGCTTGTAGTTTAGGGGTGCGCTTCTTCCAGAACTTGTGTAGGTTCTGCAAGAATGGCTTTCTCTGATAGAGGCTCGCTTTGCTTTTGTTGCAGAGCTTGCGTTTGACTATGATTGAGCCCTGCAGTGGTAGAACCTAGTGAACCAAGCGTACTCCTTCCCGACCTTCTGTGACCCAAAAATATCACAATAGAAAAAGTAGTTCTTGCTCGGAGAGTAGCATTGACGTGACTTCGTACCAACGCCTTTTCCTTTGTAGACAAACCTGCCCTTATTCAAATATCCAATAATAAGTAGGAAGCCGAACTTGCGCAGGCCAAAATCAGATTGGGAAAATCAAGTCAGGAAAAAAAAAGTAGTATAATAATAAATACCTAAAAATAAATCAGTATAAGTTCTTCTTTCTCTATGGTATGTTTCGAGATGGGATAATCAATTTGCATTTTGCTTTTTACATACAGTCACACTCTGCAATTAGGTTTCATTGCATTTCCGAGGCTATTTTGATAAGAACAAAATAAGTTTTAAAGAAAGTGATTCACTTCACGCAGTGAAGGCATTTTTTGTTTTTGTATCTATTTTATACTATTTCCTAGCAAAACAAACTTACAAATATTCAAAAACAAGTTCAAATAACTCTATGGACTCTAACATGCTTTATCTAAGGCAACTGCTGAAAGAATTTGAGGGCTTGCGAAGGGCCTTTATTGGGTGCAATACTGGAGGGTAGGTAAGGTTGGATGTTTATAAGTAGTGTGTCATTATTGGGATTTTGGTGTTTTGTGTTACTTGGGGACTTTATTGGCATTTCTTAAAGTGGAGGAATGCGGAGTGCAAAATGTGTCAACTTATCAAAATCGCTACTGAGTGGATTGATGATGACGTTAATTTTGAACCTCAAATTTCCAATTGTTATACTTTTGATTCATTCTCCACCAACTTCAAAGCATGCTCCCCGTCCCCATCCCCCCTTTGATATGTTTCTTTTTCTCTTTTTGCTAGAGAATTTACATAGTTTGTTAATATTATCAGCCTTTTCATTTATGCGTCTTGTACCACACCTTTTTTTTTCCCCTTTTCTCACAATTCTTTTTTTTTTTTTTTTAATGATCCATTTGATCACGTGTTTCTATGAGAGGACACTTAAAACCTTATGAAAAGAATCGATGTAGCCCTAAAGGATGCCTATCAAAATCTAAACTATTTTCTCCCTAAATATTTAAGTTTGCTTGCGTTAATTTTCGAAATTTCATGTATCATCCTTCGACACTTTCTTTTTGTACATAAAATAGGGTCAAAATGTCTAGTAGTCAAATTTGAAGACATAAAATTGCAGCATTTAATAGCAATTTAGAAATAGCATTATTATTAAAATATGTCATTCAATCAATCAATTTTACGTGCATTTTTATTTACAGAACTCTACTTGATTGGCTTAATTAATTGATCCATCATGCATATTTTTGACACAATTTCAATTTGAATCTCATTGTAACATATTAAATTTTAGTGTTGTTACTCAAACTACTTAAATTTTATGAGTAGTTTTAAAAAAACCATTTAAATTTTATATTCTTTCAACGTTCCACTTTAACATTCAAAAATTTTTCAATGCCACACATTAATCTATTGTTGTTGACATCCGTTACCCTTTGTTGAAGTGGCACCTTAATGAAAATATATTTAAAATTTGGAATTTACATTTTAATACAACAACAACAACAGACCCAGTGCCTCAAGGGCTCCAGCATAAGCGGGGTCTGAGAGGAGTGGATGTACGCAGCCTTACCCCGTCAGGGTGTAACCCTGCCAAGAAGTTGTTACCGAGGACCCCCAACCTTATAGGGTTAGCAATATGAGGACTTTCCAGGAGGTCATCCATCCTGGTACTACTCTCGTTCAAACACGCTTAACTTCGAAGTTCTAATGGGATCCGGTGCCTTTGTGCCTGGTAAATGAACCCGTAAATTTACATTTCAATAATTTCAAAAATTGTCAAATATTTCAAATATTTTGGAAATATCCAAAATATGTAAAAAGTTTGACAAGATATTTTTAAAGTACTTTAAATATTTTTAAAATGTTAAACGTTTTCAAATTATTTCAAATACTTGAAAGTATTATGAACATTTTTAAAATATTTAAATGTAGATAAAGTATGTTAATATTTTAAATATATTTAAAGTATTTTAAAGACATATGTTAAATATTTAAGGGTTATTTACATTTTAATAGCTCGATATTTTTTTAAATAATGAAAAGGATCTTGACCTTTTAAAACAATAAAAAGGCCGCTAAATTGTTATCGTATTAATAAAAAGATTTATGTTCACTGTGGTGACAAAATTTTTCATAGAAAGAGCCGCAATATCAAATATTTTTTATTAATGGAATAATAAAATAATAAAAGCACCCTTTAATACTTTTATTATTATATTATAACTACGAAATTCAAGATATTGTATTATATGGGAATTATTTTTTTCTCTTATTTTGTTTAAAAATATGGTTAGTAATAGATATTTTTGTCATTTTATTGTAGTATTAATAAAAAAGCAGTTGTCACTTCAACTCTGCCGATAGAAAATAACTTCATCATGCCGGAGAGTAAATTTTTTATTAATACAACAAAAACTTATGCGTTTTTTTATTAATAAGACAAAAACTTAAGAGCCTTTTTATTAAATCAAAAAAGTTATGTTCCTTTTTAGTATTTCCAAAAACGTCAGGTACTAAAATATAAGTAATCTAATATTTATATATACTTCACTTTATTTCCAATATTTTATAAAATAATATTAAAAACAATGTTGGCAATTTATGCTACAAACTGTTCCCAAAAAAAAAAAAAAAAAAAAAAATTTATGCTCCTAGAATATTTTGGCAATATCTTGTATTTTAATAACAAATAATGCTTGATTTTATTTTAAATGCTCATTGGAGATTGCCCAAAATTACAAGCCAGTTGTCCCGCTCTGTTAGGGATTGCCTCCAGCGTCCCATTTTCTGGCATTGGATGCTTTACTTTGTACTTCAATAAGTTCTAAAAACACTCGATTACCGATCAATTTGAGCCTATAGGGCAATAAACGGCTACTTTGTTATATAAATTTGTATATAAGGAGATGGTATGAGTATGCGCTCTAAAATTAAAGAATTACATGAAAGAAAGGACAAAAAGTAGAGAGAGAGAGTTTCGGAGGAGAAGAAGAAATGTTTACATCAACATAGCATAACCCTAAAATAACTAACTTCTCTATTTATATAAAGAGATGGTAAAATATCTAGAAAAAATCTAAGGGAGATGACATGGAAGGGAAGAGACGGCTGCAGGGGGAGAGAGGCGCTGCTAGGCGAGCTTTGCTAATTAGGCATTAGGCGAAGACAAGACTTGGAGGCTGCTGTGAAAACCAGGAATATCTGTTCCACAAGTCGAGAGGTTCGCGTAGCTCTAATACCATTGATACAGATAAAACCATGAATAGTGGCTAAATTATAGTTAAAACCATAAAGAATGACTAGATTGCCATTTTCGAAGCTTAACTAAGGTTAGATAGTAAAAATTAGGGGGGAGAGAAAAAAAAAATTCAGGAAGAGAGAGAGAGAGAGAGTAGTAAGGGATGGGAGAATTTTATTAACTTTCATTCATAACTTTCATTATAAATTTAATCCCCTATTTATAGATAGAGAGGAGATAACAACTAATATTGTAACAATGTAATAAAAGAGAAAATAACCTAAATTATTACTAAAATAAAGCTACCTATTATAGTACTATTTAATCACATGTTTAACACGTGATTAATTTATTTTTCCCGTAACATTCCCTAGTTCATTTTGGGCTTTCTCGCTCCCTCTCTTTTTTTTCTTGTTTTAAATCCTTAAGGTCTTTTTAATTGCAGTCTTGTTGCTTACTATGATTGTAAGCCTAAAATACCGATAGTGGATTAACTCTTGGGAAAATCAAGACTCATGCATGTAGGTTTATATAGGAGTCAAACCCCTATATTTAATTTGTTCTTCAATGTCACTTTTTTGTTATTTTTCAATTATGTTTGGTGGTGTTCGATTTTTGTCGCCATTGGTATGTTTTCGCTATGTTAATCCGATTTTCAAGGGTTTTAGATCGGGTCACCGGAGCCTGAAGCCTAACATAAGCTTTCCTAGTTTTAGTTTGTCAGGCAACACACCCTTCTATAGAAAATCAACTAATTTCACTCAAACTAGTCATCTATTAAGTCCTGTTCGACACATGGAATGAGGGATAAGATTGGAATTGGAGACTAAAATTTCAACTCTGCTGTTCGGCTGAACTGTTGGAATTGAAGTTACAATTCCACAACTCAATTACATGGAACTATAATTTCATCTTGATCCCACTAACCTGAAACCCAAAACGAACCCACTTAATTAACGCAAACTTAAGATGACTCAAAATCGAAACAATTAGATGCAACCTAAATTTGACCCAAACCATAAAAATCACCAAATTCGAATGACTTGAATTTGAAATAATGAATCAACTTCACTCAAAGTCCAAAGTGACCAACCTAATTGACACGAAATCGGAGAAGACTCAAATCTAAAAAAAAGAAACTATTCGACTTGAATATGACATAACCAAGCTTAGGCCCAAAGTCAAAATGACGTGACTAAATTGACTTGCAACTTAATATGACGAGAACCCAAAATGAGCCAACGCATCTTAGCCTCTGTTCAAATTTGGTTTGACTTGAGATAACTTAAAATTTGAAATGATGCAGCCCATTTAACCAAAAACAAATATGACTCAAGCTTGAAATGATGTAAATCAACTCAAACCTAACCCAGTCCAGCTTGAATCTCTGAAAAAACCTAACCCCAATTAACTGACAATCTGAAGTGACATGAACACAAATTTTACCTGATTTTACTTGTAACTCGAATAACTCGAACTCAAAGTGATTCCACTCAACCAAAATCCAACCTTGACTGATTTAAATTCAAAATGCTCCAATTTGACTAATTAAAAACACGTGATGAGTCAAATCATTTAGTATTTGTAAATTCGACCTCTAATTCCTTTGATTAACCAAACAATCGAATTTGAGTTCCATTAGAATTTTAATTCCATTGGAATGAAAATTGGAATTGGAATCAGAATTTCACACCCTATCCATGTGTCAAACAAAGCCTTACAAGAAATTCATTTTGGCTCCCATTGCTAGCTCCCACTTTGTAAACAAACTTATCCTACATAAACGGCCTTCTATTATTAGTCTATGCACTTATTGTTTTCCTAGATTGATAGGTAGTCAAAAGTGGCTTCCAACTGACAAGCTTCATATGCTCAAAATTGAGTATCCTACAATAGATATACCATCAACTGACTTTAGTTTGCCAACTTTAGAAAACAGGTTGTCACTAGTACACTGTTCGAGGCAAACATAACCTAAGGTTTAGTTTTGTCACACTAAATTCAAATGTGGAATTGAGGCTAAAAATGGAATTGGAATACAAAAATCCATTTTTTTTTTTAATTTGGTTGACATGTAGGAATTGGAATTACAATTAAACTACACAATTCCGTGAAATTGGATTTTAACTGAGCTCAAAAATTTCAATTCATTAGGACAGGATATAAGAATTGCAATTATATATTAATGTCTTTAAAGTTGAATTACAAAATTACTTAACAAAATATGCCAAAATCCTAGATGACTTAAAACGTAAAGAATACCTAAATCTAAGATGAGTTAACCTAACTTGAATGTCTTGAAACTGAAATGACCTGACTTGACCTGACTTAAACATGACTTTTCTAGCTGAAAGTCCAAAGTGACACATCCTTATAACCAAAATCCATGATAACTTAAATTTAAAAATGAACTGTTAGCGACATGAATGTGATGCAACTAAGCTAACTTCAAAATCGAAGTTCCCTAATCTTATTGACCTCAAACATAGATGACTCAAACCCCAAATGACCCAACCCATCTCACTCCTGGTCTAAATTTGACTTTCCCTGAGACAACCAAAATATGACCTAACCCAGAGACATGAATGTGACACAACTAATCCGACTCCGAAATCGAAGTTCCCTAATCTTATTGACTCGAAACATAAGATAACTCTAGCCCCGAATTACCCAACCCCACTCATCCTCCGCCTAAATTTTACTTCCCCGAGACAACCTAAAATGTCAACTAATCCGACCCAATTAACCTATGATCAAGATGACTTGAGTTCAAAATGACTTAAATCGACTTTGATAGGCTATGTTGCCTTGAATCTTGAAACAACTCAATCCAATTAACGCAAAATCCATGATAACTTGAATACAACTTGACCTAACCCAACTAAAACTTAGGTTGGATTAACTCAAAGCTCATCAAAACTTGAAATTAAAGTGATTCAGCTCTATTTGTGCCCAGCCTTAGTTCAGCTAAAACTCAAAATGTTCCAACTTGATTGACCTCAACCTGATGATGACTTGAATCATTATGGAACTACAATACAAACCTTTGATTCTTGTAATATACTAAACAGTGGAATTAAAATTTGATTATAATTCTAATTCCGATTCCATAGGAATTCAAAAAGAAATTGAAATGGCAATTCTATTGTCAAATTCTAATTCTAGGTGTCAAATAGAGACTAATGTCATGTTTGGAGCATATAATTGGATCTTGGACTTGGAGTCGAGATTGGAATTGGGGCCTCAAAATTCTAATTATTTTGTTTAGTTCACCTGTTGAAATTGAAATTATAATTCTACCACCTAATTCCATGGAATTGAATTTTTAACTAAAAATTATACTTTCCAAATTGTAATTCTTTATTGATTCCATTGCCCTAAAATTCAAAATGATTCCACCTAATTAATCCAAACTCAAGATGACATTAAATTACAAGATTTAGACACAACCTAATATTTGAAACAAACCTTGAATGACCTAACTCGAATGGCTTAAACTTAAAATGACTCAAATCAACTAAGCTCAAAATATGAAGTGATCCAACACAATTGACCCGAAACTCGAGATCGCCTAAATTCAGAAAATGAAACTACTCAACTTAAATGTAATGTAAACAAGCTGAGTCAAATTGTAAATGACCCAATCAAATTGACCTAAAACTTAAAATTATTCGAACCCAAAATGACCCAACCAACCAATCTGAAACTTAGCCTAAGATGATTCAAAATTTCAAATGATACAACCCATTTGTTCCAAAGCAAAGATGATTACAGCTTGAAATGACAGAAAAGAAGTCAAACCCGATTGATTCTAACTTGAGTCCAAAAAAATCCTTACCCCATTAATTGAAAATCTGAGATAACTTGAACACCAAATGATCTGATATTGTACTCGACCTTATTTGACTCGCAACTCGAACAACTGAAAATCAAAGAGATTTGACTAGACAAAAATTCATCCCTAGATGATTCAAAACTCAAAATGCTCCAACTTAACTGACCGAAAACCTATGATGACTTGAATCATTATGTAGTTATAATTTCGACCTCCAATTCTTTTGATTGACCAAACAATGCTATTTAAGTTCAATCAGAATTCTTATTCCCCTAGAATTAGAATTGGAATTGCAATTCTACACTTTAATTACAATTTCTTATGCCAAGTAGAGCCTTACAAGAAATTCATTCTAGCTCTCATTGCTAGCTCCCACTTGCTAGACATACTTATACTCAGGGATGGCAATTAGACCTGGATCTATTGAATATCCATCCAGCCCCATCCATTTATGATGGATTTGGATGCAAAAAATGGGTTTCAAATGGATTTGGATTCGGATGTTGATAAATGGATTTTGGTCGGGTTGGATTTGGATGACATCAAACCCAACCCATATCTAACCCAAATCCGTTCCAAAGTTATGTTCAATGTAGGATAACATTTAAAATTATTAAATTTTAATTCTTTAACATTGAAAAACATATTCCAACATTTTTTATTATGCCAACATTTTAAAGTTTGTTTTAGTACTATAATATTTTTTTAGAGAAGAGTGATGCAACAAACAACAAACACATGTATAAAGATTACTTGTTAAGAGGTATCTGAATGATTGTCTAATATTGCATTACTATTATATTTATACATACTAAATAACAAAAGAAAAAACATAAAGCGATTTGTCCAAATATTAGATCTTGAGGTATTATTATTGCCTTATTATTGTTATACATTACTATTAGATTGTAATATTATAATTTGTTCCATAATTTAAATGGGTTGTGGATTTGGGACGAATATCCGTTTCAGCCGATGAATTTGGATTTAAATTGAATTTTTATAGAATAAATGGGTCTTTTTTAGATTTGGGTTGGATCAGATTTTTTTTAGGTTGGATCTGGATGAATGTAAACCCGACCCAAACCCAATACATTGCCATCCCTACTTATACCATATCAAAAAGACCTTTTTCATTAATCTGTGAACTTCTTGTTTCCTTTGATAGGTAGTTCAAATTTGGTTCCAACACATGGTTCAATCTGTTCAAAAATGAGTTTTCTACATCGACATACCATTAATTGACATTGAAAAATAGTGTTCCACCTTTAGACCACGAGTTGTCACTAGCACTCCGTTTAAGGCAAACAAAGCCTAGGGTTCGGTTTGTCACATGGAATTGGAGTGTAGAGTTGGGGGTAAAAATGGAATTGGAATACAAAAAGTTGATTCTATTATTTTGTTGATCTATTAGAATTTGAATTACTGTTTTACTTATTAATTCCATAGAATTAGATTTTAATTGAACTCAAACATTTAAATTATTTAGGATTAGAGATAGGAATTGCAGTTCTATATTAATTCCTCCAACTTGAAATACAAATTACCGAACTTAATGAACCAAAACCCTAGATGATGCAAAACCTAAAGAAGACCTAAACTTGAGTTAAAATGATGTAACTCACTTGAAACTGGAAAGTCCAGGCCTGACCTAGTTGAAACCCGACTCTATCTTACTCAAAGTCCAAAGTGGCGCATCCCGATTGTTTGTTGTCTTTGTTTATAATTGAGTATGATGTGGTTGCCATAAATACAAATAAAAATAAAAGGGTAAAAGGGACTTACCGCGACTAAGGAGTGAGCCTAAATTTGGACTGCACGTCTTTAACCTCAATCATTCATTGTTTTCGAAGATAGGTTATGATATTTTTGGGCATCAAAGTTTGATATACTGTGGGTTTGGCTTATGCTTCAATTAAGAAGACTTGGTTAAATATTTTTGTGGATTTGTTTTGTATATTTATTGACAAAAAAATTAAAGGGATATGGACCTCAATCAAGTCGCAGTTACAATGATGAAGTAGAGCCCACAGACATCTTTTCCTGTACAGTTAAAAGTTAGGAATTTGGGTGGAGACGAACTCAAGAGCTCAGCAGTCCACTTACAAGTTTGAACCAATCAGGTTTTTAAGTCTGGCACCCTTGACTTGTAATGACTCGAATGACTTTAAGCCTGACAAGATTTAGACGGAGAAACTGTATCCAGATCACTGGAATAATACCAACGCAACAACACGGGAGGCGATTTGGGGAGGCGAGAGATTTGGGGTCAGGCGGCGAACGTTCCCCGAGGTCTCCACTTCCCGGTGGTGGTCTTGGCTTGCCGTGGCGGTGACCGGTGAGGGAGGACATAGCGAGTGAGGGAGTTAGGGTTTGTCGGGCTGGTGATTGATGCGTGGGACGTTTGGGAGCATCTCCGGTGGCCCCTTTGACCGGCATTGACTGCTCGGTGCTCTCTTCTCCTTATCCTTCCATGCGGTGGTGCCGTGGTGGGCCAAGGTGGCCGTGCCGTGGTGGGGAGCTTCTCTTCTCTCCCTCGTTCGACCGCGATCTTCTCTCTTCAATTTCAGAGCATTCGATTGTAAGTCCTCATAATCCTTACTACTTAGTGTTGGCCGGCGTCTTGGTGACTCAACCGACCGATCCTGGTGGCCGGCGGTGGCTGTGGGCAGCGGTGATTTTTTTATGGGCATTCAAACCCTAATTGTCTAGGGTTTCTTTGCTTTTCTTTGCTTTACGTGTTGTTCACGCACCATGTCTGGGGTGCGTGATGCTGCGGCTGTGGCTAAGGGTTCGGGCTCGGTGGGTTGTGGTACGGGTGCCGCTACTTGGGCTGACCGGGTTCGATCCGCTGAATAGAACAACTTGCAATACTTTGAACCTGTGCTTGTTGACGGCAAGCCTCTAGGGGTTATTCCTGATGAGGTCTTAGACTATGCCAATGACTTATGGGAGCATTGTTTGGTGGGTAGGCTCATTGCCACAGGGTTGGCTTACTCTCGTGCCCAGGAGATTGCTAACTTTCTCTCGGGGAATAAGGGCCTTGAATGTGTCCTGTCTGATGGAGAAGTTTATTACTTTCAGTTTCGTACTAAGGTGCAAGCCGAAAATGTGTTGTCGGGTGGTCCTTGGTTCTTCAAGGGCATTTGCATGTCTCTCCAGCTTTGGAAGGAGGGACTAACTGTGCATAGGGATTGCCAAACTGCTCCTATTTGGGTCCGGATATCGGGTCTTCCTTTGTCTCTTTGGAAGCCCGCGAGGATTAGCTATGCTAGTGGTACAGTTGGTAGGCCTTTGTTCATGGACAAAGTCACGGCTGAGGGTACTCGTTTGGGATACATTCAAGTATGTGTTGAGGTGAGGGCCATGGCTCCTGTGCCGCGGGAGACCCTCATTGAGATGCGTGGTGTTCGGGTCCACCTTGGTATCACGTGTGAAGGAATGCCGAAGCGTTATCCGACTTGTATGGTGTTTGGGCATGATTGTTCGCCTCCTGCTGCTCGGGAGGCTCCTAGTAACACCGCCCTAGTGCTAGGGCTTAGAAAGAAGAAAAAAACAAAAAACAAAAAAGGTGCGGAGACTTCGGGTGGCCTCACTAAGCCGGTGCCGGTGCGTGTCACGACGGTTGATGGGGGCAGGTCTGGTGGCGTGGTTGCCGCTAGACCGGTGGAGGAGTGGAGAGTCGTTGGTAGAGAGAGGCCTGCGGCTCACACCGGGCCCAATTTGGGGCAGGGTGCTATCAGGCCCGTGCTGGGCCCTACACCGGCCCACACCTCTCATTTTGCTGTTGATTCGTCCGTTGATGGTGAGATAGCTAGCTCGAAGGAGGATCTGGGTCTGGCCCTTGTTCCTATGGAGGTTGAGGAGGATTAGGACGCTCTTTTGGGGATTTATGAGCCTCTTGCTTGTGTTGAGAGCCGGCCCGCGGAGAAAGCTCCAAGTATCGAGTCTCCGAACCGGTTCATTCTTCTGGCCGAGCAGCGGTCTGGGGAGGCATCCACATCGGATGCTCCTCCCAACTATGCTCCAGATGTTCGTGTTATGCGCTCTGCTATTGCTCTCATTGCTCAAGGTATTCAGGCTACTCGGGGCGCTCAGGATGCTCAGGGTACTCGTGGTGGCCGTAAAGGCCGTGGGGGTTCACGATAGTTCTCCAATTTCACATGATAGGATGCTGGAATGTGAGGGGGTTTAATAGCCCCAATACTATCAGTGTTGTGCATCGCTGGATCTCTTCCAGCCGTTTGAGTCTAGTTGGTTTGGTTGAGACCAAGACCAACCCTATTTTTGTCGAGTCCGTTGTTACCCGCTGTGCTGAGGGGTGGCAGTTTCTTATCAGTGGGGTGCAACCCCGTGGGTGTCGCATCATTGTTTTATGGGATCCGACTTTCTACCATGTAGTGAGAGTACAAGATGGAGATCAGTATCTCACCTGCCGTGTTTCTGATACCCGAGGTGATGTGGACTTCACTGCTACATTTGTCTACGGCTTTAAAGAGCCGGGACAACGTCGGGAGCTATGGAGGTATATTCGAGGAGCCAACGTGGGTCTTCAGGGGGAGCCTTGGATAATCCTTGGGGACTGTTAAGGTTTCGAGATTAGGTCTTGAACCTTAACCTTGGTTGAGATAATGAGAGTATGAGATGAGAAAGAATATAGAGTTTAGATGAGAAAGAAGGGAAAAGAGATGAGAAAATAGAGAGAGAAATCAAATGAGCTCAATTCATTCATCAAAAGTTAAGGATTACAAGCTAATACCCTTATTTATACTACTTACATAGTATGGGCCTAATACATTGAATCTAACCTCACAAGGACTAAACCACTTAGGAATTATCTAGAACTAAGCTTAACTAACAATTAAACCACATTTGGCGCCAAGGCCAACTAACAGCCAGCTAATATCCTAACTGAACACATGCCGTGCCCAGCTTCACTGCAGGCTTAATTCAGTGCAGAGAAGACAAGCAGCTTATTACAATCAATATAATGCAATAAAGGAACTTAAGATCAAGCTAATACATCACTTAACAACATCCTACAGCCACCAGCATACGCAACATCAGAATAGCAGCAGCTAACAATGACTACAGCAGCAACTTAGCAGCTGGACAACAGCTCAGCCACCATGATCTTCATGCCTCGGATTCTCGAATCATAACATTCCCTTCCCCTTGAAAACATTCTTGTCCTCAAGAATAGAAGAGAATTGTAACAATGAAGAACACTTGTTGCATAAGAAACTACATCTGAAGTGATGAAGTTTGTTGAAATCTGCAGCTGAGACGACCATTAAGCACATCAATTTATCATGATGCCCTGTCTGCGTTTGAGTACATAATGCTCTTCAGGAGGTCTGCTATGATCAAACCAAACATCATCAACACATTCCGAACCCCTCCTGTTGCAGTTAACACGGCTCAAAACCCAGACTCGCCGCAGAAATTCCCCAAATGCAGAAACAATTCTATTTTTATGCATGTAGTAAGCTACATTACTGATTTTGTGTATCTTTGTCTCCATTAAACTGCATATGAAGTCCTTGAGCATCTCAGGAGGCCTTTCAAACTCAAACCAAGAGAACCAAATATTGAATTCAACTTGCAAATATTCCAAAACGCAGCTCAAACAACCATATCTCTTGATCATGGAAGCAACACACATGCTAAATTGTTTCATCTTGGATTATCCAAAATTTGTATTGCTCACACAACCACATGTTAAACCAACTCATGTCCTGCTTAACACATTCTTGATTGCTTTCCAATGGCGCCAACGTTGCTGCAGAGTCCAGTAACTCAGCAGTACCAACCTGATGCAGTACATAACGACATATTGCAGCTCGGTGTATCTCCATATGGAGGCTACTTGAAGTGAACACGTTATTACACCTTCTAAAAGGAATAATAGCACCAACCAAACTCAATCTGATCAGCTTATTCACTACCAACAGTGAAGAAATTCTCCAAGAATTTTCTGCCTCTTCCAAAACGGCTTTTGGTGGAATATTGAGAGTAAACTTGTAAGATTTCAAAATTCCAACCACTTCTTCGCAAACTCTTGCATAAGACACACGAATTAGGAGCTCAATATCCATTGTGGAATGCCAAGTATACATTAACCAAACTTGAACATCCAAAACATGCCCAATAATTCTGTTAAGGCTGCAGTTTACTTCTTCCGACCGGCACACTCGACTCCTTTGAACCCAAAGCTTATCCATCCACCCATTATGCATCAAATAATCAAGCTTTGCTTTATTACCAACCAACACAAGCATAAGTAACAAATATATCAAGTGGAGACACCAACCAAACTCTTGAATAATTGAAAATTTCTTCCTACATCCTGCAGTCCTGTCCCGAGCTTCCTTGCTGATTTTTACACTGATGTTAGCCAGAGTATTCCCCAATAATGTTATGATTCTTTCCACCAAAACATTAAGGACATATTGGAGCTTATGCATATGATTTTTTCACTCAAAACAATCACAACAAATCACCCCCAAACATGTTTGGAATCTGCACCCTATCATCACCAGTCACCTGCAGTTGATCCCAATTGTCAAATGCTAACATCTCTATGCTTACATGGCTTCGTGCACTGACATTGGACTGCACTGCATTTTCCTTCAGCATAATACAACGTTTATACACATCCAACAACCCAATAGCTCGCATAGGAAACAAGCTTTGTTTGTTGTGAACCTTGAAACGCACTCTCGCAGCTCGAGTGCCTCTTTTCAGTAAGGATTCGACTCTTCTCAGCTTCAAATAGCCTCGAGAACCTTCTCCCGGATCAGGCGGTAACTTAGCATCGGAGCTTGCACTTGGACAAGTCATAACTTTACTCGCATAAAGGAATAAATCATTCCGAACTTGCCGATCGGCATGCCGAAAATGTATATCAGCTTTTAGAATTGAATCTGGAGGACTAACACCATCAGTTTGAAGGTGCACTTGAGGATTAACCGTCACAAGCATGGCCAATGTCATCTTTTCCTTCATGAGATCATAAGACTTGTTCAAATATACCTCATTTGGAAGCTCATGAGATCGCACAGCAACTTCTGGAATGTGATGTTGAGACATGCCTCCATCTGATTGAAGAGGGACTTGCCAAGGGACAATACTTAACAAATGTGGAGATGTTTTCAATGATATTTCAGCAATGGCGTTAAGTTTTCCCATTGGAGTCTCAGATTCTGCTGCAACTAATTCTTGTATTCCTGCGTACATATCGGTAAGAGCAGCCTCTTGAGTTAACTCCTGTTGATCATCAAGCATACTAGGTTGAGCCACAACCACACGCTTCAATTTTGGCTTGGAAAACTTCTTTTTACCCACAACATCTCCCAATGCTTCACTTAGACGATTTCTCTTCGACTTATGCTTTGCTTTCTTAATCATTCCTTGGACATGAGAATCATATTCCCAATCCGGATGCACGTCATATTGTACCTCAACATCGTCAATAGACTCTAACTCTCGCATAGAGTCTTCATAAGAGACATCTTGTTCAAACTCAGGTTCTTCTAGCTTGTGTTCTTCAATTTCGGCATTGTCATGGTCGAGTTCATCTTCAACAACAATAGATTGTACCTCCTCTTTTTGCTCAACAACGAACTCTTGCAGTAGAACCACTTCAATAGGTGGACTAATCTGGCTATAAGGCTCAATCTGTTGCACCCGATCTTCCCTATTCACAACCTTACCCAAAAGCTTCTTCAACATTTGTTGAATGCTATCAGTTCGCTGCTTATTCTCGAAATACTGCTGATCAAACTTAGCCATCAGCTGTTCAACTTCGACACATAAGTCCTGGAACTGATCGTTAATGGAATAATGAGGTCTGATCGAGTTCTCTCTCCATCAACCATATTTGCAAATGAACAACAACTTCGATCTGGAATCAGCACCTTTGCAGAGAACAATTTCGAAATTTGCAGAAATGTCAAACTTGTTTCGCAACTCTTCAACAATCGATTGATTTATGAAGTTATACTCGTTCGTTTGCAAAAATAATCCCTTGCTATCAGTTCCACGATCGTCAATGATTATAAACCCTAACTGATAAACTTCGAACAGAACTTCGAACAAACCCTAACCTCGAGCGACTTCTGACAGGAATGTTTAGTCAAGTAATTCGACTCACACATCTGAATTAGGCTTGAATCTACTCAAAATCAAGTTCTTAACACCACAGTCAAGCGATCTCAACGAACGAAATCAGATTTCAACACCTTCGCTTCTCCTGTCAGATTTCGCCTGCTGACAGATTTGTCGCCTAAGCAAATCTTGACTCCATAACATATAATTCTCAAAGATCACCTTAGATTCTGATGAATTCTCACTACTTTTATGCTTAACGGCACAATTTCGACATCATCCAACAAGAAACACCAATTCTCAATGAATTGCAACTTGAAGATTAGAAACCATTACCTCCATCTCTACTTCTGAATTATAAAGTCTGTAAATCACCTCAATTCAGATGATTTCTGCTATTTTGATGTTGATCAAGTATAATGTGAATCAAATAAACCTTCTTCAATGCAATTGACCACCTTAATCCCAACCGAAAGCGATATTCCCAGGCCTTGCAGTGAGCTGATGCAGTAACTGCCAAATTCACTTCAACAATTCAGATTTGAATTCTGATCACCAAATTTGACTTAAATCAATATCAAACCTTCTTTTGTTGATTAATTGCAACACAATTAATCAGATTTTATAAATTTTTTTTTTTTGGATATGAGCTTGATTCGGAAGCCAAATCAAGGCTCTGATACCAATTGTTAAGGTTTCGAGATTAGGTCTTGAACCTTAACCTTGATTGGGATAGTGAGAGTATGAGATGAGAAAGAATATAGAGTTTAGATGAGAAAGAAGGGAAAAGAGATGAGAAAATAGAGAGAGAAATCAAATGAGTTCAATTCATTCATCAAAAGTTAATGATTACAAGCTAATACCTCTTATTTATACTACTTACATAGTATGAGCCTAATACATTGAATCTAACCTCACAAGGACTAAACCACTTAGGAATTATCTAGAATTATCTAGAACTAAGCTTAACTAACAATTAAACCACATTTGGCGCCAAGGCCAACTAACAGCCAGCTAATATCCTAACAGAACACATGCCGTGCCCAGCTTCACTGCAGGCTTAATTCAGTGCAGAGAAGACAAGCAGCTTATTACAATCAATATAATGCAAGAAAGGAACTTAAGATCAAGCTAATACATCACTTAACAACATCCTACAGCCACCAGCATATGCAGCATCAGAATAGCAGTAGCTAACAATGACTACAGCAGCAACTTAGCAGCTGGACAACAGCTCAGCCACCATGATTTTCATGCCTCGGATTCTCGAATCATAACAGGGACTTTAACGCTATCCTTAGTCCGAGTGACAGGAGAGATAGTCAAGACTGTTGGCCTGGCCACATGGATGACTTGAGGGACTGTGTTCATGATTCCGAGCTCACAGTTCTGACGTTCTCTGGGCTACGTTACACATGGTCCAACGGGTTAGATGGGGACGCTCTCATTCTGAGGCGTCTAGACTGGTGCATGGTGAGCGAGGGCTGGCTTTGCACTTATTCTTCCTTATCTACTGAGTTCCTTTCGCGGGAGTTATGTTCTGACCATTGTCCCTTTGTAGTTAAAGGCCTTGGAAAGCGCCGCATATTGCGGCTCCCTTTCAAGTTCTTTAACTTTTAGGCTGACCATGAGGAGTTTCTACCTACTGTGAGAAGGGTTTGGGAGACTAGTGTTGAGCGCTCGCCTATGTTTCAGCTCACTCAGAAGCTGAAGAGGCTGAAGGGTGAGCTGAAGGCCCTCAATGCTAGACATTATAGCCACATATCGGCTCGGGTTATGGCGGTGAAGGATGCCTGGATGGAGGCTCAGCAGGGTCTAAATGATGGGCCCAAGAGTATATTACTTTGTGAGGAGGAGCGTCGTCTGTCTCGGGAGTACTCACGGTTGTGTAGGGATGAGAAGGCTTTCTATCGTCAGAAGTCTCGCATCCAGTGGCTCTCTTTGGGAGATCAGGGCACCCGGTTTTTCCATAATTCTGTCACGCATAGGCGGGCTAGGAGCCGGATCTCTTCTATCATTCGTGCTGATGGCAGGAGGATGTACGATGACAGTGAGGTTTCTGAGGCAGGAGTCTCCTACTTTGAAGACTTATTGATAGAGCCGAGTGGGCCGCTTTGTGAGGATATTTCGGAGCTCTTTCAGACCCGTCTTTCTGAGGATCAGGCTGGTCCGCTATCTGTTCTGGTTACTGATGTTGAGATGAGAGATGCACTGTTCTCCACTGGTGATGATAGGGCGCCTGGCCCTGATGGCTATACCTCCCTCTTTTTTAAGAGGGCATGGGAGGTGGTGGGGCATGATATTGTTTGGCTGTCCGATCTTTCTTTAAGTCAGGGCCAAGCTTGGCGCTCTGAACTCCACTCGTATCGGCTTGATCCCGAAGGTGGACAATCCCTCCACTTTCGTTCACTTTCGCCCAATCTCCTGTTGCAATGTGATCTATAAATGCATCACTAAGATCATTGCAAACAAGCTGAAGGGGGTTCTTCCTTACCTCATTGAGGACTCGCAGTCTGCCTTCGTTCCTGGGCGGAGGATATCTGATTGTATTATGTTGGCTCAGGAGCTTCTGCGCAACTATCACCTTCGGACGCTTTAGCCTCGATGCACTTTGAAGGTTGATCTTCGCAAGGCTTTTGACACGGTGTGCTAGGAGTTCATTCTTACTGATATGCGATGTATGGGTATACCTGAGGTCATGATTCGATGGGTGCAGGAGTGTCTTTCCACAGCTAGATTTGCAGTCGCCATTAACGGCGAGCTTCGTGGTTTTTTCGGCACGAGTAGGGGCATCAGGCAGGGGGATCCTCTCTCGCCCTACCTCTTTGTTATTTCCATGGAGGGCTTACGGGGTTTGCTTTGTCGTGCATCTTCTGATCCGAGGTTTCGCTTTCAACCTTGTTGCCAGAGTACCAGCCTTACTCACTTGTGCTTTGCTGATGACCTTATGATTTTTAGTGAGGCTGATGAGGGCAGTTTGTCAGTTATTCATGAGACCTTAGATTGTTTTGTTGCACTGTCAGGGTTGTCCTCGAATGCAGCAAAGAGCACCGTCTTCATTGTTGGGGATGACTCTGAGCTTCAGCAGACTCTCCTCGATATTTTGGGGTTTCGGTTGGGTCAGTGCCTGGTCAGGTATTTGGGAGTACCGCTCATCACGACGAGGCTACGGTTCATTGACTGTAAGCCTCTTTTAGACGGCATCCTTGCTCGCATCCAGCTTTGGACATCTCGTGCTTTATCTTATGTCGGGCGCTTGCAGCTTATCAAATTGGTCATGTTCTCTATTCAGGTCTTCTGGTCATCTGTCTTCATTCTCCCGAAGCTGATGATCAAGAAGATTGAGTCGACTCTTGCAGCCTCTCTCTGGAAGGGCGCTTCTCTGGACCTGGGTGGGGCCAAGGTCTCCTGGAAGCATCTCTGTTACCCTTGCAGGGAGGGCGGTCTTGGGGTTCGGCGTCTGCATGAGTGGAACCAGGCTTCTCTCATGAAGCATTTTTGGGTTCTACTCACCGATTGTGACTCTCTCTGGCCTCGGTGGATTCATGCCAACCTACTCTAGGAGAAGTCCTTCTGGGATATTCAGCTGAGAGGTTCGATTTCATGGTCTTGGAGGAGCATTCTTGGTGTTCGATCACTTTGTGCTGGGGCTTTTCGGCATATCATTGGTGATGGCCGGGACACTGCTTTATGGTCCGATTACTGGCAGCCGTGTGGACATCTGGAGGGGCGGTTCACTTTTCGCCTCCTCCATTCCACTGGTCATCGTTTGGGCTCTCGAGTTTTAGATATTATTGAGGGTGATCAGTGGCGTTTCCCACGGGATATTGACGAGCTGCTTCCTATTTGGGATTCTGATGACTTCAGGTCCCGACCGGGGGTGGATGATAGTGTACGATGGATGAGGGACCCATCTGGGGTTTTCACCACTAGATCGGCATAGGAGACGATTCGCAGTTGGAGGGAGGAGGACTCTATCCATCATCTCCTTTGGTTTCAGCTTCACATCCCGAGGCACTCCTTCAATTTGTGGCTTGCCTCCTGTGAGGGACTATGGATAATTGACAGACTGCTAAGACATCGAGTGCAGGATGTACGGGCTACTTGCTTGTTGTGCGGGTCAGATGCTGAGTCGCATGACCATCTCTTCTTCACCTGCAGCTACTCTGCTACTGTTTGGTCCAGGGTGTCCTCTCACACCTCTTTTGCCTGGCCCACGCTTCCATGGTGCGAGCTGGTTTAGTGGGCTGCTACCAGGCTCCGTGGCTGCAGGGTGGATCGGATCCTTGCCCGCCTCTGTTTCTCCAGTACGGTTTACATCCTTTGGTATGAGCGTAACCTGAGAATTCATAGCTCCTAGTCCAGGCCTTCTGCAATCATCACTGAGGAGATCACAGGATTGGTCCGCAGTCGTCTTATTGCTGCTCCTATGCTTCGCGGTGCTCATCGCCACTCGCAGCTTCTGTAGGAGTGGGGGATTGAGTATTAGCTTTGATTGCTTTTATTTGCTCGTTCTCTTTGTTTGGTCTTATTGACCGTTGATACTTCTTGCTTTGTTTCTTTCTTTGATTGATTCTTTGATGTAGGCCTTTTGGCCCTGGCTTGGGGTATGCCCCTCGTAGACTTGTACATATATTTGTTCATTTATGGTATTTATCACTGATTTACCAAAAATAAGACCAATGCAAATCAGGGTCATGTGTTGGCCGTCAAAGCCCTAAATAGTGGCACGAACCTAAGTTCACCTGACGTATTAAGCGGTAACACTAGTGTTAAGACCAATGCAATCAAGGTCATGCCTTAGCCATCAAAGCCTTAAACTAAAGCCTCAATTCTTGACTTGTCGAATTTGGGAACATATTAAAATGAAGAATTCATACCTAAAGCTCAAAGCACAGTATTACTGAAGAAGCAATTACAACAAAGTCTATGCTATGCCATACTAAGTTAAGTTACGCTGCTCCTCGGAAAAAGCACAAGAGTGCTGTAAAGAGAAAACTTGAAGAAGTTTTGTATGAGTGTATGTACTTGTTTGGACTACAACGAAGTCGCTTATTTATAGAAAAAATAAATAACCGGCTGCCCCTATTTCTGCAGAACTTTCTCCTCACGTTAGGCCACTAAGCACATCCATGATCAGCGAACCTGCCATTAATTTGGTACTCAAGCATATTTCTTGAATCCTATATCCGTATTTTCGTCTGAAGTCTTTTCTAGATGCCCCACATTCTCTTGGATTAAGTTTGGCGCCCACGTATTTGAGATTGCACTCCAAGTAACTGTCTCGAGCTTGGAAACCACCTGTCTTACAGCCTTCTTGGTTGTCCCTTGAGCTCGATCTTTCTTTACCCCTCAATCATCTAGAGCCTCGAGTGGCTAATACGCTTGTTAGGGTGATAAGCTTCTCAAGATGCTGGATTGAGACGCCGTTATCTCAGTATGTAAAGGTCTGACTCTCCTCGAGGAGGACCTCACGTGGTAAGTACGCAGCACTTTGTCCAAAACGGTGCTGTCCCAACTCCCTCGAAATTAGGGTGTAAACATCCTTTGACCAAAAATCTGTGATGAATCAAATCTAAAAATGAACCATTGCGACATGAGTGTGACGAAACTAAGCCGACCACGAAATTCGTACTTCCCTAATCTAATTGACCCCAAACATAATCATTCAACCCAAAATGACACAATCCAGCTCACTCCTAGTCTAGATTTGACTTTCCCTGATATAACCTAAATTTGAAATGATGCAATCTCATTAATCCAAGATCAAGATGACTTGGGTTCAAAATGACTTAGATGAACTTTGACCAACCATGTTGACATGAATCTCTAAATGATCCAATCCGGTTAATGCAAAATTCATGATTACTTGAATACAACTTGATCTAACCTGATTAAAACTCGACCCGTATTAACTCGAAACTCGTAAAAACTTGAACTCAAAGTGATTGACCCCTACTTAAGCCCTGCCCAAGTTGACCTAAAATTCAAAATGTTCCAACTTAATTGACCTAAACCCCATGATGACTTAAATCGTTATAGAATTACAATTGATCCAACCTTTGATTCTTGTAATTAAATGAACAATTTGGATTAAAATACCATTCTAATTGTAATTGTGATTTTGTGAGAATATTGAAATTACAATTCTATTGTTAAATTCTAATTCTACGTGTCAAATCTAGACCAGGTAAAATAACACCGCCGTTAAAAATCTTACGCTCATCTTTTGATCCTTTTAAAATTTGGCGTTCCTACCCACCGGTAACAAGTTATACGTTTCTTAACATTGAAAAGGTTTCTTCCAAGTCAAAGAAAAATGTCAATTGAACACTGAGTTGACCCACCACTCTATATTTGGCTATATCATATGAAAATGTTAAAAATATATGGTTTGTATTTTCTTGCACAATTTTGTAATATAACAAAAGTTTAAAATAATAATATTAAGGCTCTATTTGTTTAGGAAAAAACTATATTTTAGGAAGTGATTATCCTCTTTTCCGTTATTTGGCACATCCCTTGCTTACAGACCTCAAATGAGGGAAAATGACTTCCCTTTCAAAACAAAGAAAGTCATAATTCTAAGTGGTGCAAAATGCTTCGCGATAATCATCATGTGAATCTAGATCGAATCGAAATAAACCAGACTGGACTGTCGACATTTAACGTCACAACATAGGACAAGAATTGGTCCGAATAATTAAAAGTAGCTAGGATGTTACTTTGTTATAGTTACAACAGAATAATTTTAATCAAATTGAATTGTTATTCAATATTATACAAGAAAATTATATATGTGCCATAATATTTTAGCTTTTAAGTATTATGATGTTTCAATAATATATAATTATGTACCCTAAAGTTTAAAATTTTTCTCATGAATCATTTATCTTTTGGAAAAATTTATTAGATTTTAAATGAAAACAATAATCTATATGTATCATCTATCATAATGCGATATTTTCTTTTGTCCAAAACTGCTAAATGACACTTTTTTATAATGTATAAGTAATTTTTGTTAGAATGTGAACAACCTTTTGGTAGTATGGTCATAGTTTGTATCACATCAATTTTTTATCAGAAATTAACCGAATTTTAATTAGAACACTAAATTTAACACAGTATGTACGCAAAAGATAGATTTTTTTATTTATTTCAAGGAACCCTTGTATATATTAAAATAATGGAGTATTTAGATGATATGTGCTCAAATCTAGAGTATTTAGATGATATATGCTCAAATTTTAAAATACTTAAGAGATAATTTTTCTATTTTATACAGCTTTGCTAGTTATTTTTTTGTTTTTGTTTTTTTACTTTTTATTATGCTGTATTATTATCTATTCTGTCTCATTTCAAGATAAAAAATGATTGGTGAAATTTGTTCTTTTTAAAGCATACGAAAAGATATCATAATATGGAATTAAGTTTTCTTTTGGAACAAACAATGGAAAACTCCACTAGAAATTTATATCTCTTTGAAAAACCTTTTCCAAAAAAAAAAAAAAATTCATATATTCTACTTTTTTGTCAAAATAAATAGAGCCTAAATTAAGGATTATTTGTATCGAAAGTCCTCGTATCTTACTCATTTTATTTATTTAGTCATTATATTTTTAATTATTTCAATATAGACCTTCTACCATTTACATTTTGTTAATTTAGTTCAATATCAAATTTAAGTTAGGTAATAATGTAATTTTTAATAGATCATGTTAAATAAAAAGCAATTCATTCGAAAATTGTCAATTTACTCAATTTAACTTAATTTATAGCTAATCCATTAAATATTTTATCAGTAACATAATATAAATTTTATTTTAAAGACTCAATAGATATAATATAAATTATAAAAGAATTAAATTAATATAATAAGTAATATATATAAAGTTAATGTAAAATAACCCCTAAATTAACTATTATAAGTTAATAATTTTTTAACCCATCAATATACAATTACTACAGTGTTTATACAGGTAATGATTAAAACTTTCAAGAAAAAGATAGAATTCCTTTGACAATTAAAAAAAAAAAAAAGAAAGAAAGAAAAAGGATATCACTTCATTTCCTCTATCATTTGCTTACGAGTCGTCGTCATATATAGGGACCCTTCGCATGTCCACTTCCACTTCCTCCTCCCCTCGCCCCCAAAACAAAAATGAAAAATCCCTCATCTCCCAATTTGCTTTTCCTTCTTCCTATTTTCCATTTACTCGTCCAAATCTCCTGCTCTTCCACTCCCCAAGAACTCCTCAAAGGCTTCACAGCCACTCCTGACATCTCCCCTTCCCACCCGTTCTTAGTCGACCCGACTCACACTTTCTCTCTCTCTTTCTTCCGCCGCGGCAACCTCCTCTCCCCCGCCGTCCTCCACTTCCCCTCCGGCGACACTCTCTGGCAACCCCCATCTCTTCCCTGGGATAAACACACCCAGTTCAACTTCAATGGCAGTCTCGTAATTTCCCACCCCAACTCAGGGGTACTTTGGTCCACTCACACCAACGGTGACCGCCTCGTCCTCTACAACACCTCCAATCTAGTTATCCTCAAGGGAAACTCGCCAGTGTGGCAAAGTTTTGATTTTCCCTATGATACTCTTGTGGAGACCCAGATTTTCACTTCTGCCATGGAGCTTGTTTCCTCTAATGGCCTCTATACGCTGCGTTTAGGGTCTGATTTTATTGGGTTATACGCGAAGTTTAACGAGGATAAGAACCAGATTTACTACAAGCACAGGGCGTTACAGGCCAAAGTGAATATACTTCCAGGGCAGGGTCCGATTTACATCCAGGTCGACCCGGATGGGTTCCTGGGCATGTGCCAGAAAAACGGGTCAATCCCAGCTGATATTCAGTCCTTCACCAGCTACCAAAGACCCGTACCCGGTATCAGACGGATTCGGGTCGAACCGGACGGAAACCTAAAAGGCTATTACTGGGACAGGGCAAGCTGGGTCTTGGACTACCAAGCAATCACCGACACGTGTCAGTTACCTAGCCCCTGCGGGGCCTATGGGCTCTGCCAGCCCGGGTCCGGGTCGGGTTGCTCCTGCTTAGAAACCCGCAAAGCAGCCCGACCCGGAGAGTGCAGCCCGGTTCAGACCGGGGATTTATGCGGATTAAAAAAGGAAAGTAGATTTCGGGTGCTGAGAAGAACTGGTATAGAACTTCCATTCAAGGACCTGATGGGGTACACCAAAACGACGTCGTTAGAAGCCTGCGAGAAGTCTTGTGAAATGAACTGTACATGCTGGGGTGCGGTGCACAGTAACACATCTGGGGTGTGTTACACGGTAGAGTACCCAATAGAGACAGTATTGGAGATTGGGGATGAGAGTAAAGTGGGGTATTTTAAGGTGAGGGAGGGTACAGGGAAGAAGAAAATGGAGGAGATTGGAGTTGTATGTGGTGTCGTAATAATAATATTGGTAATTGTTGGGCTAATCGCCTATGGAGTATATTATAAAGTATATGGGAAGAGGAAAAAAGAAAATAGGTACTGGAAAGAAGAAGAGGTGTTGGCTAATGGACCCTACAAAGATTTGGGGTCTTCTAGTTTTGGTTCCATTGAGCTTAGCAGTAGATAAGGTGCTGAAATTTTTTTTTTTTTTCTTTTTCTGTTTTGGTTGGCATGGGAATTTGTTTTTGTACAATTTAGAATTCAAATAGGAGATATGATATTGGGAATTTAGGACCTTCATTAAATGATATATAATTATATGATTGGCACAAAAAATGCTGTTAGTGAAATTGAATTTCACCCGAGTCCGTGTTAGTGCTTCCGTAGCTCTATCCTATATAACTCCTAAGTTAAGATTATCCGATCTGCTGTCCCCCCTTTTTCTAAAAATATAGTTTATATATTTTTAGATTTTAATATATATATTTTGTTGCGGAACATAAACGAAAAGTTTGAATCAAGCACGTCAAATTTGAAAAATAATATAGGAATCCACTGAAGAGAGAGAGTAAAACCTAGGATTTGTATTCTGAAATTTGGGAATGAAGATTACAACAATCTGTGGTTACTATTTATAGACAAACAAAGAAAAATCTTAACATACAAAAATTACAAAAATACCCTAAATTTCAACATTATGAAAATACCTTTAAACTATGCGGAAAAAATAAAATTGGCTCGAAAACACGTTTGGAGGCCAAATTTTGGGAAAAATAGGCAGGGCCATTGGTGAAGCATCTAAGGTTCCATGATTCAGTCCGATAGCTTTGTTTTGACATGTTACAGGCTCTTCACTCTTTAAGGATCAAAAGTTATGACCGTTTGAAGTTAGCCATAAAAATTAGTACTTCTGGCCCACTCGTTTCGGTTTTTGGCAGTCCAGTTGCTCCAGAAACTTTTCTACTACCCGTATATATATATTGTAACATGCTATGTAATGGTTAGATATGTCGAGTCATCTTGACACCTAAAACAAATAGAGTTTTAGTGAAGTGTGAACAAGAAGCTATTAACAGAAAGCTATAGTGACAGTGACCGTCATGGTTGCAGGTGGTGGCAGGTCAGATGGCGGCTGGCACTAAACTCATGGCTCCGACATTGCCTACAGAGGCTTTTCCAAGATCTGCCTTGAAACTTTGCTCAGCAGTGTTTCTCACTAAACGGAAGCTTTGCCCTAAACCCTTGGGAGGCGCATGCAAGCGTAATTTTTGGCATTCGCTCTCCCTTTGACGGTGTGGCCGCCTACAAGTGAAATATCATAGTTGGTGTCGGCAAGTCCTCATTGTCAATATGGGCTAGTGTTCTTTTGGGTTGTAAAGTGTCAAAAATGAGTGGGATAGAGAATGACTTTTATTTTGGGTTTTCATGAGGTTGAAGTCATAAATTTTTGTTCTTTTGAGGTAGTCATGTCTTTCTTCCATAAATTAAGCATTTGATTTGAAGTTTTCTTTAATTTTCTAGATTTTCTATAGGTCTTGATTCTATCAACCTTAAAAGAGTACTTTTGGGGCTTGATTGAAGAGATAAAGGGCATCACAATTTTTCATGAATGCATTAATTGGCGATATGGACGTATGGACCACTACCTCTTCCTTGCTTTATCCTCCCTGGTAAGGGGCTGATTGCAATGAAGGCTTGGAAGTTTATATTATTCAAGGGAAAACTTGCCTCCCTCTTACTGCTTGCATGCAATCTTCCTAATGCCCAAGTATGTCTTTCTTATTCTTTCTTATGGACTGAAGCTCTCTTGAGCTTCTTGGAACAAGCTCCATGGAGCTCTTGGGCATCCCATGATCGAGCCGACTTTGGCCATCGGTTTGACGTGCGGGTGTGATGGCCAGTGGCTAGCTACCATTCGTCTATGCGACATTGTATGTTAGTCTAAGGTTAACATGTGCTCATTTTCAAAAATATTGTTTCATGAAAATATTTTGTTGGAATGGTAGGGGCTTGGCTTAGCCCTAACTCAACAAGAGCTTTGAGTCTTGTGAATAAATTCAATTCCTTTAATGATGGTAGTCCTTTAAACGATGGTCTCCTAGTTTAGGATTGATTTTCTTTATCCTGTTCCAGGGTTTGATGAAGGCTAATATGCTCAGCCAGTTTATCGCACAAATGGTCTTTGGGTCCTGTGGCGCAAGTCTCAATGTGATATTACTTTGAACTTTGGCGATAATAGGTTGGCTAAGCTGAATATTGTGAAGTCTTTGGGCATGTCCCTTCTCCTTCTCTATGTTTTTGTTCTCGCTAAGGAGAAGGAGAAAGCTATATTTTGGGATAACCTTTCAACAGTGGGGAAGGTCAATCTGCAAAAGTCCTATTGGGGATTTCAATAAGCTCCAATGATTGTCAGATAAAATTTAAGGGAGCAAGCTTTTTGATTATAGGATGTAGAGACTTAATGATTTCTTTTGTTATTTTGGTTTGGTGTATATCCCACATAGCAGCTATAAGTTTACCTGACATAAGGAAAGCAATGGGTCACTAGTTTAGGAAAAAGCTTGATAGAGTCATTGCAAATTTGAGTTGGACCAAGGTCTTCCCTCGTTGTGTTCTCCAAAATGGGTATGCGTCAACCCACCAGTGCCCCATTATTATCCTTCGCATGGATCCCTCTAGTGGCTTGAGGCAGAGATCATTTCAGTTAAAGGCAGGGTGGGTAAAATTATAATATCACTCATGCTCGTATTAGGAAAGTTTGGGCCCTTAGAATTCTTGGCTTGAGAATGTTTGCAATTGTTCAAAAACTTGGGATAGCGAATTGAAACGCCAACTATCACTCATGAAAGGTACTAGTTGTGCCAATCTTGAAAGTTATGAGGCTAGGACTTGGGATCTCCAAGAGAAATGGATAAGTACTACAAAGGTTTGAATAAGAAGCTTCGACAGTTGACTTTGCGGCGTGAGAAGATCCTAATGTTTAACCATAACTTCCAGGCTAATTAGAGTCGAAAATAATGGCCCCTGAAAGGAGATTGTAACTCTAGATTCCTTCAATTAATTGTCTGTTCTAGGAGTAAACGTAGAAGTAATCTTGAGTGAAGAAAAGAAACTGGGGAGTCTATCACATTGGCAAAGTATTGTTGACCTTTTTATCCAAGATTTCAAGAGAAAAATTCATACCTTCGGTGTTAATGAAAATTTTAAGTCATTGGAGAATATTACTGCAAAGGTTTTGGTCTATGGTAATTTCTATTTAACTAAGGAAAATTAGGTTGAAGAGGTTGGAAGTGCAGCTTTTGAAATGAATCCTTATAAAGCCTTGGGCTCTGACGGGTTCTCAACCCTTTTTTTCTATAAGTAATTGGACCTGTCAAGCAAGGATGTGGGTAAGACTACTAGAGCTAGGTTGAAGGCTGGTTCCAGTTTTTGGGAGCTTAATCAACGTTCATCACTCTTATTTTGAAAATTGAGTCCCCTTAGACAGCCAATTAATTTAGGCCCATTAGCCAGTGTAGCGTCTCTTATAAGATTATGGCTAAGGTTTTGTAAATAAGTCAAATTCAATTGTTAGAAAATTGATTAGCCCATTGGAGATCCTTGCAAATCAATCCACTGATGACAATATTCTTATAGCCCATGGAAGCATGATGACTTTCGAAGGGAAAAAGATTGAGTTTGGATAGGCGACGATAAAACTTGATATGGAGAAGGCTTGTGATAGAGTTGAGTGGAGTTTTCTTTGTCAAGGCGATGCTGAAATAAGATTTTGACCTTATATTAGTGAACTGGTTGATGGATTATGTGACTTCCTCTTTTTTTTTTTTTTTGTGGTCTTCATTAATTTTTTTTTATGAGCTGGTTTAAGCCAAGCAGAGGTTTTAAATAAGGAGATACACTTTCTCCTTGCCGTTTCATCTTGTGCTTAGAGGCTTTTGCTTCAAAACTCCTGGTTTGGGCCAATATTAAGAAGTTGGGTATTGGTATCATAATTGCTTAGGGTGCTCATATCATTCCGTGTCTCTTCTTTGCTTATGATTGTCTTTTTCTTTCTTTTATTTTTTTTTTTGGAATGCTTGGATGGATACCATCTTGGGAATTCAAAACACTATTCAACTTTAGTGTAGGGCTTCTGTCATGATTCTACAAAGTAGGGGCTTGTAGTTTAAGTACGAATAAATCCTTGAGTTGTAAAATGTCCTTAAGTTGTAATAATCTAAGATAATTAGCATCAATTAGAGTAGAGAAGAGAAGAGAATTAGATATTTAAGATGAGAATTAGAGAACAGAGTAGAGAGAGAGAGAGAATTAGTGTTAAGAGAGATAGAGATAGAATCAATTATCATTCATCAATGAGTGAGTACAAAAGAATCACCTAATACTTACACAATACTCAAACTAATGGTGGTTAACTAGATGCATTGCACAGAGACATCTAAAGCTAACTAACTTAGGTCCTAGCCACCAATCTTGACTAGCCTTAACTCCTCTTACTAACAACCACCATACATATTAACTAGAGAAGACTAACAATAGCTAAAGAAAATGCTACTTATCCTAGATTATTACAACTCAAGGACTTATTACAACTGAAGGATTTATTAGTACTTAAACCATAAGCCCTTACTCTGTAGAATCATGACAATAACAACCCCGGCCCCCCCCCCCCCCCCCCCCCCCCCCTCTCTCCCCCCCCCCCCCCCCCCCCCCCCCATGCGGAAAGATTCTTGTCCCAAGAATCCAAGTGGAGCATTGTAAAAATTACCACGGCATAGTGCTCTTATTGCTGTACACCAGAGCTATGTACACTGGAAATTGAGATGCTTAAGCATTGGAGTTGATGATGCAGCTTGAAGATGCCCTTACGAACCGGAAGCTTGCTATTTTCCACCAGCTTAAGCATGAAGAACCAAACAGTCAAACCTTAATGCCAATAATCACCCTGAAGAATCACTTATTGCCACTAGCACAGCCAAACATCACTAGTTGAGGTGCACTAATGACCTTAATTGCAGCAGCTGTGGCCCAAGAATTACAGCCCCTAACATGAATTTCAATTGTTTGACTTTGCAGAACCCAAGTGCTATGCTACCTGTGAACCTTGTAAAACTCAGCTCTTGTCCGGCTGAGGGAAAGGCTTTCAGTTGTTCTCGTGTTTCCAAGGCTTCCATGAATCTAGCTTGCACATTCCCTTGTCCAATTAGCATCCTTAAGTGCTACTTCCAATGAGTGCAATGAGCTAATCAATGAACTAACATCAGCTTCTCTGAAATCTGTTAGCTGCGCATTATGTTTGAAAATTGATGTTATGGGAATTTCATCCCCTTTTTACCAAACTCTTGCACATTCAACCATAGATTGACTTTGATCCTTGCTATCCTCACTGCATACTTCGACTTCCTTCACTTGCCAAGACGTAATGAGATTGCACAAAAAACACCCAGCAACCCAAGCTTCCAAATTAGCAAACTCAAGTTTGAAATCGAAATACGATAGGCCGTGAGAACTCTGAAGCATCAACACAGCTTGGAGCATCTCTGAATTCAAAACTGATGTATTTCTGATTCTTTCACTGAGCTGCAAAACTATATCAGCTAGAAATGTTCGTGATCTCACACCAAATTCCTCAATAACAGCATTTTGATGACTGCTTTCAAGTTGATCAATCCCCTTAACTTACATGTAGTCTTGAACTACCCTTAAATGACAATGCTCATTATCATCCTCTTCAAGGCTAACTAGTTGTTTCCAAGGGTAACTTGTTGCTTTGTCTTGGACATCCTCTTGCAATTGAGATATGGATTTCAAGGATTCAGGTGGCCTTATATTGGCTTGTATTTGAGAAAGATGTTCTTTACTTTTGCCTTGACCAACCCAAGCATCTAACTCTTGATCCAAATTCCTTGTTAAATCAGCATAAGAACCCAGCAGAACCTGCTTGATCGCATCAAAAATTCCAAAGTGTTTCCCTTGGTTGTTTTTGTATCCAATCCTTTAGAACATCCTCTCCTTATACTTCACTTTGGAGCTACTCTTGGACTGAATTCTTTCACTCTTGGCTCCAAAAGTGAGGTTGCTCAGCAAATTTGTCTACCAGCACATCAGTGCTGCTGAATTCATCTTTGCTAAGGTAAACAACTTGCTCCATGTTACCATTTTGCATTGAGCAAAGTAACAACAATCGATCCGGAGGCCTCACACTGGGCTGAACTGCTGGAAGAACACTTGGATCATGCACGCTTCCTTTTCATCTCAGCCCACTTGAATGAGCTTAGCTTGCATCTACCACATGAACTTGCAGTGGACTTTAGTCTTGACACATCTTTGCTCACTTCTCTGCATGCATCAAATAGCCTAGCATCTAATTCTTGAGTGAACTGAACAGATCGCCTTGCTGCCTTTATACACAAACTCAGTGCTGGTTTTGGAAAGTGAGATGCTTCCTTTGACACTTGATCAATGTCCCCTAGTGTCACTTCCACTTAAGGACTTGCTTCCACTTGAGGAAGAATTAATGACTCAAATAATCTAGCTTTGGCATATGCTATGGCCAAAGTACTAGGATTAAGGAGCTTCATAAAATGTTTTAGTGTGGAAGGGAGGCCATCCATGAAACAAGTCACATAAAATTCTTCACCAAATCTTTGTTGCATAGATAACCTTTCTGCTCTCCATTCCTCAAAATGCACCACATACTCCTCAAAAGTGTTCTTCTGCAGCATTTCCTCGAACACAAGAGGGTGCACAACATCTAAGGTGAATCCAATTCTTGCAGGTAAAAGTTGTCTATTGTGCTGTTCTTATAAGACATTGGTTTGCCGACACAGCTGTTGAAGATCTTGATCAAATAACTGAATCGCAGCACGCATCTCTTGCATTAGAGACTTCATTTCCTCAATTTGATTTACTTCAGTTTTGGTTCCAACCACATCACAACAACTAGCAGTGACAATTTCACCATCAGTAGTAGCAACCTGCTCTATATTTGGGAGGTCTGTAGTACAATTTTCATGGCTCAATGCTAATCTCGTGACTTGGTTGCTTGCGTTATGTCCTTTCCTTACCGTCTTTATCATTTTTTTGATCTAAGAAGATGCTCTAAGTGTTGGGAAAAACATATGAATTTTTGTTGAAAAATAAACTCTGGTGACGACTATTGGGTTCGCAATTCTCAACTATGGTCACAACAATAGGCACCTATTAGAGCACTTACAGTAGGAGACTCTTCTCCCTACCTAAGACCCCGGTCGGAGAGTCACGCTTCGTAACACCTCACGTACGAGAGTTCCCGGGAATAGGTTTATCTCTATAAACCTTTGCCCTATTACCGGTTGTTGGGATGAATTTCAAAATTCTCCCTAAAGATTACGCGGCGGAACAGGTTTAGAATTCATAACTCTAAATCTAGGGTTGATTTAAAATTCCTAATTTTAAATCTATTGACTTAAATTCATAATTTAAATCATCAGATCTAAATTCTTAATTTAGATCTACCGGCCTTTTACTCTAATACATTCATAACAATACATAAACTTAAACAGGCATAATAACAAATACTATAAATAAATAGAAAAGCGTAAAAGAATAAAGAAAGAAGAACATACCTGGAATTGCTCCAATAATAAAAAAACCAGAAAGACAATAATATTCTTCAAAAATGGCACCCTGAGATCTTCTACTCAATGACCTCGAGCTGCCCGGGGGGTGGGCTTCGAAAAATATTAAACTAAGAAAAGAAAAATTTTAACGAAAAATTTTCCTTCTAATTAGATCTTCGAAACAATTTCAGAAACCCTAAAGAAATATTTTAACTTCAATGCAAAAACCTCGGAATAAGCCCCTCTATTTATAGTAATATACCGGAGCGAAAAAATCTAATTATAATCGAAGTGGGATTGCACAGTTTAAAACAAAACGCATCGTTTTAATTAAAAAAACAGTTCAAACACTGCGTTTCAATCACTGTTCAAAAATGCATGTTTTTTTAATTCAAAAACGCGTGCCACGTGTCGCACTGCCATTGGTCCAAAGCGTGGCACGCGGATTCCTCCCCTAGGCAGCCAGGCGCACGACACATGTCGTGCGCTGATTGGCTGCTTGGGCGCGTTGCGGATAGCGGGCTGTTTTAAACGCGATTTATTTATTTATTTTTTTTTGTTTTTGCTTTGTTTCCCACATGTAAAAAATTCATCTTATGAAATTTAATTTTTCAAAATTATTTTATTTATAATTTTCAACTTTTATTCATCTCATGAATAATGTTTGGCAAAATTAATTTTACCCATCTTATGAATAAATAATTCATCTCATGAATTCTTTAATATTTTTTCAATGGAAATAAATACAGAGGCTTGCACAGGGACCTCAGAGACAATTTAAATCTAGCTCCAAATGGGTTAAATTAAATCATCTCATGATGTTAATTTAATTACCATTTAATGAGACTCAATTCCACTAAATAAATCTCACTGTACTCCAGATTTAAATTAATTATTCGATATCTCCTTAATGGACTGTATTCGATATCTTCATTAGTTACCGACTCGCCCTTCACTGAATAATTTATTTATATTTGAACATATTCACAGTATAAATTCCAAATGTCAAACACTTAGAATACTTTGGCCAAAGTTTCCAAACTATTCAAATATTTGCGAATCAACTAAGGGGACATCTGTATCTCATAAGAGACTGTAGATTTCCTATTGAATACCTGATCCTTGTCACACTTCACGCCGCTACTCAGTGTACGTGGGATTTCAGTCATTCGTTTTAGACCTTACTTATAGTACACCAAAGTAACTAACGCTCCATGCACAAGTCCAGAATACCCTCAGAATTTAGAGGAGTCGTTCAAACAGTAGAACGTGAATCACTCATCTCCGATAGTAGTCTAGAAATAAGTAACCCACATGATCCAACTCAGTGTGTCAAACACACTAACCTAACACTTTTGGATCTCCATCCACATGACCAAGGCAAGCCATCTAAAGTGTCACGTTATAGTCTTAACATACAAGTGGTCCAGACTTGTCTTCGACTACGAATCTTTCAAACAACAATCCATATCAATTGTTTCAAGTCTATTTGTGGCTTAGTCTCATAAACCACTTAGAACAAACATGTAACTTGTAGTCTGAGGACTACACCCATCTCATGGATGTCTCCTAAAAGAAAATCATATGCAGTATAAATGCTCAAATACACAAATTTTACTACGAAATGACTGGGATTTTAATTTTATTTATTAATTAAAATAATATATCCAAAGTAAATCTGGATTTCAGGACACTTTTCCTAACACTAAGTCTATCAATTGACAATATAACCACCTTAGATTGCCTCAAATGCAACTTATTAATCTTGTATAGCCTTGCAAGGACCTTGTCATTCCTCTCAAGAAACAAGAAATCTGGTGCAAGACCTTTGTAAACTACATTTGGTCTGTCCATGGCTCCTATTCTCTAGCTTGAATAACTCCTTTTGGGATTTAACTTAATGATCAAGCTGATGCCTCTGTTAAGCTGTTATATGAACTTAACTCTCAACTTCCTTATGCTCAAGATCTCGATTTGCACATGTGGTTCAATTTTAGTGACTTCAGGTGATTTAACATCTTGCAATTCAGGCTGTAATGCACCAATTTGTGGTTGAGATGCTCCAATTACGTCCTCACTTGAAGTTGATCGTGTACTACTTGACATTCCAATAGTAGCTTGTTCAATATTAGCTAGATTCCAGCTAAATCGATCACGATTGTCACCAAACTCAACATCCTTAGCACCAATTTTCCATATCACTTCCTTATGCACACTTGATTACATTGGATTCATGTTAATCTGACCTGCAGCAACAACATTTAGATCATTATTCAGCTCAACACTAGCTGAGAATACGATTGAATCTTGAATGCTTTTCCTTGCCTATTTCTTTGCTCTTGCACCTCGATCAACTGAGATCTTGCTTTCCTATTGATTTGCCCCATATTCCTTGTATTTGCTACTGAATTTGGCGTTGCTTTTGCACATACTGCCGCTGAGATCGTTGCAATGTGAGCTTGTAAACTTGTGTGAGTTGATGCCTGTGCTGCTGCATTCAAGCAGTTTGTTCTTGCTACATTAAATCAGCAACAACATCACCTTCTCCAATTGCTTAACTTCTACCGTAAATCATGCTTGGTTTAATACAAACTCAACCTAATTGAAGTAGATTCAACTAAGTCAAATGCAAATCCTCAAACTTATGCGCATAAGTAGCTAAATTTAGTTAATAGCTGCAAGCTTCTCAATCAAGAATCCAATTGCTGAACTCCTAATCAAATGCAATGGGATCAAGAGCTTAATATCAATTTAAGCTTGATCTAATGCTTATCCAATTAAATTGAACTCAATCAACCTAATCGAAACAAATCACAAGCTCTAATACCAATTGTTTTGATTCAAGATTAATCTTGAATCATAACCTAGGATAGATGTAGAACTAGAGTAGAGAAGGGAAGAGAATTAGATATTTAAGATGAGAATTAGAGAATAGAGAAGAGAGATAGAAAGATTAGTGTTGAGAGAGAGAGATAGAGAATCAATTATCATTCATCAATAAGTGATTACAAAAGAATCAGCTAATACTTATTCAATACCCAAACTAATGGCGTTAACTAGATACATTGCACATAGACACCTAAAGCTAACCGACTTAGGTCCTAGTCGCCAATCTTGACTAGCCTTGACTCCTCTTACTAACAACCATTGTATATATTAACTAGCAAAGACTAACAATAGCTAGAGAAGATGGTAATTACCCTAAATTATTACAACTCAAGGACTTATTAGTACTTAAACCATAAGCCCCTACTTTGTAGAATCATAATAGTTTCTAATCACCTAGTGAAAATTTGAAAGTCCCCGATTAATGTTTTCGTCAAACGCCTAAAGAGCCTTAAGATAGAGAATTAGTGATTTCTCAGTTGTGCCCTGTTCTTAGATTATAGGCAAATATCTGGGCTTTCTCTTTGATTAAGGGAAATTTACATCATGAGTGGCAAGTGGTATGGCTGATAGGTTAAACTCTAAGTGATAGAGTTTCTCTCTAAGGCGGGTCATGTAACTCTAGTCCAATTCTTGTTGGAATCAACCCCTATACATATGATGCAGTGTGCTCCATTTCCAAAGAAAATTTTTTCATGTTGGGATAGCTTTACCAAGAATTTCTTATGAAAGAATGGACCAAGTAAGGGAATGAACATGGTGGCCTAGAATAAGATATGTAAGCCAAAAGGTGCCAGGGCTTCTATGCCTTCGTAAAATAGAAGCCATTAATTTGGCTTTTCTTTGTAAGCTAAGTTGGAAAGGTTGTCAATAATTGGGATAATATTTGGGTTTGGGTTATGAAGAGTAAGTATCTTAGATGAAAATTTCATAAGCTATCAAAGTAAAAATTCAGACTCTTCTGCTTGGAAAGGGGTGTTGGCGTCCAAGTATCAACTTGAGAAAGGCCGCTGGTGAAAAATATGAAATCAAACTTAAGTTGCTTTCTAGTTTGATAAATGGGTGGATGACAAGCCGTTTGTGGGGATTTGAGTCATTTGACCTAATCTTTGTGTTTTAGGCTTTACTGAAGAAGGGGCATGGCATATAGAGAGAGTTAAAAGGATCCTTCTTGATCACCTTCACAAACTATGTTGGGGTGCCGATCCCAAAGAATTTGAGGATATGAGGTGTTGGAGATTTATTTGTCCTGTTAATTTAGTGTCAAAGCGGCTAATTGATTGGCTCACAATCAGGACTGATCTGAGAGTAATTTATGGAATTTCATTGGTTGGAACCTATTGGTTCATCCTAAGATTCAAGTATTATTTGACAAGCACTTGATGATAGCTTAGCTATTGATGAAGTGATGTGTCAAAGGGGCATATTTGACAAGCATTTGATGATAGCTTAGCTATTGATGAAGTGATGTGTAAAAGGGGCATAGATGGTCAAAACATATGCCCGCAATGTAGATGTGTCCCATAAGATTTTTATCATGTTTGCCAGAATTGCCCTCGAGCAAGGACAATCTATAAAATGGCCCGTGATACAGTTTGGCTAGTTTGTCCCCTAGTTGACCTCAGTTATCTATATATTAGCATAGAGGTCCTTTAGATTTAAAATTAAAGAATTTTATTGTTATTTTCACTGCGCCTGATCGAACCAATTCAAGAAAAAATTTAGTTTCCAAAATTAAATTTTCCCAACAAATTTAGGATGGAAGGTTAGCACACAATTTTCATGGCGTGTTAATTTGCTCATGGATAACAAATTGTAACGAAAGCCAGGCATGTATAGAACATCATTAATGACGAGATTTTTCGAAATTTGAACCTTTCCCACATGTGTAACCGACAAACTTGACCCATTAGGCAACCAAACAAGCACAACGGAATTATTGACAGTAACATCAAACATCAAAGACAAAGATGAGACCATGTTATTGGTAGCACTGGTATTGATAATCCAACCAAAAGAAGTGGTCACAACTTGACATGTTTGATTTGTACTAGGAGAAGCCATAACAGGTCCAAGTAAAACTAAAAGTTGCTGGTACTGACAATGAGAGAGCCCTGCCATCTAGCTGTCACTGGTTGGTTGAGTGGCTACCATCGCAACCACTCCTCTTCCTCCTACTCCTGAAGCTTTGTTTCTCCAACCTAGAGGGTAACCAATTAACTCAAAGCATCGTTCCTTAGTGTGACCCTGTTTCTTACAATGTGTATAAGTGAAACAGCTAGAACGATGGGAAGAATTGCCCGAAATGGGCAGCGCGCAGCCTGCCACAGCAGCTGCAGGTCCATTGTTGGCCAAGGCTGCTGCCTCGGGCACAATAATGGTGGTGTCAGACACACTTTGCTGCTTCTCTTCTTGACACAAAACAGAATAAGCATTGCACCGTGGTCAAAAGCTTAGTATTCATAAGTTGGGACCTAACGATGGAGAAAGACGAATCAAGTCCCATGAGCAAATCTAGTAGCTTTTCCATATACCGGATCGTTGCAAAAGCTTCGCCGGATCCGCAAATATAAGGAGGAATTGCTACCAAGGTATAAAGCTCATCCAAAAAAGACCTCAGCTTAGAAAAATAGTCAAAAATGGGAATATTTTCTCGTTTTAAGTGTGACATTTTGCCCTTAATTTCATAAATCCGGGAACATTCCCTAGTCAGAAATGTTCATTTAAATCCAACCAAATGTCATAGGAAGTCTCAAAGTATGCAATGCTAGCTTTAATTTCTTTTGAAATAGAATTGGTGAGCCAAGAAGAAGCCACTGAATTATAAGCACTCCAATTCTCAAAATTCAGATAATTTTCATCCGATTTAACAATACTTCCATCAAGAAACCAATTTTATGTTTAGCCTTGAAAACCTTAAAGATCAAGCGTCTCCATGCAGAAAAATTTGGCCCGGCTAAAACACCTTGCACAAACATAAGTCGTGGATGATATGAGGGATGTAAGTAATGGGAGAACTAGCATCTAGGACTCCCCCTAAAATGACAACCGATGCCTCAACTTGGTTTGAATTTCTCGACTTGATGAAAGAAAACAACAAAACGACATAAATCAAAACAAGAGATAAGGCAAGGAGAATGCTCACAGAGGCCAATGGTTCTACATGACGGAGAAAAGGAAATCGGTCTGCAAGATCAACCCCGCTCTAATACCATGTAAAAATCAAAACAACTCAAAGCTCAACCAAGACAAGAGCAATGATAAAAGGGAAAATGCTTTTAATTTGAATGAATAATATGAACTACAATCTTCAACTTAATTAGGAAAAAAAAAAAAAAAAAATCTAATCATCCTAGCTAAAATCCTAAGTGCAATAGCAAGTAAAATGACGAAGTAATGGAGAATCATGGCCATAAAGAGGCCGGTTATTCTAGGAAGAACAGAGGAGAGGTTTGTCATGAATACTAAGCTAGTTAATGCTGGATTCTCGGAGAATAGGACATCATATATGCTAGTTACAAAAGAAAATAAAACACAATGTATATACAAGTAAATACAAGGAAATATATTAGTATTTAACAGACTCCCTCGAGTTTGGGGTGTGAACAAAATTTAACATAAATTTTATTCCAAGAACGAAATTGACTCAATATAATGGTGTATATCTAAATTGACATAATTAAAAGTAAAACTAACTAAATTGATATAATGGGTAAAATATAAAGACCTTTGGCATAAATAATCTAATATTTTATAGGTATGATTTGATCTCACATCAGTAAAATTTTTCTCGCATCATTAGTCTTAGGTAATCTGCTGAACAATTAGTGAGAAGTTCAGGCGTAAGTTCAGAAAAAAAAAGATGTCCTCTATTATAAGTTTATATGGACTATTTTACCTAATTTAAACTGTTTGGTTAAATCTAACCTAAACTATTATGGAAAGCTAAAATCTCAACTCCTCGGCCAAAGCTAGAGTTCAACAGAAGCTAACACGTTGACAAAGAAAACTAAAGAATTGATCCAGAGGATTACAAAACTGATGACATAAAGGACCGAGAAAAAAAAAAAAAAACAATATATATATATATATATTGTCCTCATAGAGGTGCAATAGGATGAATGACACTCCGACTCTCAGGGTTAGCACGGCACCCACTTTAGTAGTGTACTGTGGGGAGATAGGTTGGAGTATGCCACAATTTGCTCAGTAATGGAGAAAAGAATAATTTTGAGAGGGAAGGAAAGCCGTGAAGAAGAAGAAGAATTTCAGTAAAATTTCGTGTATTTAACAAAGCACTAAGGTAAGATATTTATAGAGGAAAATCTTTGCAGGATAAGAAAATCATCGTGCCCACAAATCCGGCTTAAACAAGGAAAGTGACGGATATGGGAAAGCCTAAAAATACAGCTTCAGTTATGGATAAAATGTTTGTGAAAAGAGCGGGACTTGACGCGGTCAAAGAGCGTACTTTAGCTTCAGCTTTGTAGTCTTGAGCCTCGAGACTCGGAGGTAGTGCAGGCCCTCGTGGTCAACCAGGGAGGCACCTCAAGCTCAAGCCGAAGGCCACGGGCACTACCCATCAACAAGAATTCATCTTGAGTTAGTTTACAACAACTTAAATAAAGATAAATATCGTAAAAATAAAAGTCCACGTTAGAAAGAAACCCCACAAGACTTTACCAAATGAGTGATGCTAGGGGTCACCAGTATGACCCCCATGAAATCCCACAAAAAAAGGGGAAAAAGCTGCAGGAGAGATGTAGCTTTTTTCCTTTTTTTTTTTTTATTTTCTCGTGGGATTTTGTGGGGGTCACGAGTTACCAAATATAATGACATGGGGGTATTGGAACAAGACTCCCCACCTCTTAATTTTCTGCGTGAGATTGAGAACTTTTACAAGATATCAAAATTAAAATATGCTATAAAACCAGTTTAACCGGCATGAAAGTCTGAGTAACAAATTCATCTAGAGTTGATTAATTTTACCACTACTTAATTCAATTATGATTGTACCAAATTTGAGGATTATCCTAGTCCAACAAGAATCAAACGTATAAATATCAAATTGATCAGATGACGTAAGGAATGACCACATTCGCTTTTTGTATTGCAGTGGGTGGCTGGATCTTGGCCTTGGGCTACGAAACATCATATATTGGCAAAGGCGTATTTTTCGCCACTTAATTAGAATTTTGTAATTGTCCTAGAACGACATGCCTAAGTGGTTGAGGTGTGTGGGATTGGAGCTAGGGACGATAACATGATCGGTAAAATTTATTATGTGGATAATTGCCCCGTTTAGGCAGGTACGGGTAAAATTGAGGAGTAAATGTAGTAGATACGAATAGAGTATAAAATTATAGTACACCTACCATGGGTAATGGGGGTATAGGCATGATGTTGTAGCCATCCCGCATTACCCCTTCTCACCCTACCCCACCCCGTACCCTCCATATTCACCCCATTTTGTGCTTTATTTATTTAAAAATACATAAAATATATTTGATTTAATTATTTCTTTTTTTGTCAAATAGTAATGCAAATTATAATTATATTCTAAAATATAATAATAAATAATTGATATGGACAGGTTTGTATAGTTGTTTGGTACTCACATTAGGGAGGGTATAGGGCGGTTAATGGATATCAGATGAATACCCTTAGGTCAAGAGGTAGGTATGAGTATGGATTTATACTTGACCAAGGGCGTATGGGTATCCACTTTATACCTGTGGCACGTAATTTGGGGGGGGGGGGGGGGGGGGTGTTATAGGCATGGATTTGGGTGGCGGATATGGATACGGGAGAGGCTCCGGCCCATTGCCATCCCTAAAATTTCTCATTTTGACATTTAACTTTACTTTTATAATAAAGTAAAATTTTATCCTTATTATTCGGCGGGGGGGGGGGGGGGGGGGGGGGGGGGGGGGGGTGTTATAGGCATGGATTTGGGTGGCGGGTATGGATACGGGGGAGGCCCCGGCCCATTGCCATCCCTAAAATTTCTCATTTATTCATTTAACTTCATTTTTATAGTAAAGTAGAATTTTGCCCTTATTATTCACCACACGTCTTGTTATTATTCTGATAATAATAAAGCAACATTCCCAGTGCCCCAAGGGCTCCCGTCGAAGCAGGGTCGGAGGGGGGGGAGGGGGTTCGCAGCCTACCCCCTTCAGGATACTACTCTAAAGAGAGGCTATTTACGAGAACTCCCAACCTATGGGATGCAACTCAAGGACTTTCCAGGAGGTCATCCAACTTGGTACTACTCTTGTCCAAGCACACTTAATGTTTTCACCTTATTAACAAAAACTCCCGTTATTTGAGTTATGTTAGGTCTATTCCTGTATGAATATTTTAATTAGGCCAATGTGATTACGGGGGAGAAATGTTATTCCCAAAACAACTTGTAAAAATTTATTGTCATTTTCGCTCAAAGTCATATCATTATTCTAACAATAACCTTTTTTGCCCTAAAAATAAAAACATTATTTAATTAAAGTGGATAAATAAATTTATATATTGTTGGGCACTACAAAGAAAATAATTCATTATTACTATGGGATTTGGATTTGGTAATGATTCGATTTTGTGTTCACTAATTTTTAGTTCAATTATTTACAATGGGTGGAAATAGGGGGCATGTGTCGAAGGGGGGACACACGTCCACCCCCTTCGTTTCCTCCAGAATCGCTGATCGGAGACCAAATCACCACAACATTGCCACCAATAGCCACCAGATCGGAGACCAAATCACCACCACATTGCCACCAATAGCCACCAGATCGGAGACCAAATGTTAACAGCCATTGAGGTAGTGTCCATCTTTGCTGATGGCTTACCTGAAAGGACGACAAACTCATGGCTCAAAGCCGTCTTTGGAGAACTCAAGTCAATCTATGATGCTTTTGTCCTTGCAAAGAAAAGGTTGAGGTCTAGATGTTCGGTTTCGTGATCCGAGTGAAGCTGTAAGGGCAGTTTCATCCATGAATGGACGATGGGTGGCGGGTGTTAAGCTCTGAGTAGAATGGGCTAACCCTGACAGAAGATCAACTGAGTCATCCTATCGGAATCAACTTCGATCTAGGGATCTCCAGCAGTCCAGAGCTACTGAGGGTAATCAGGATCAAGGTGATGCTCCTCCCAGTCGTGCGGTGTCTAACATTCCGAGGATTGTGGTATCGAACTCCAACAAGAGAGTGGAGGCTTGGATCAATCGATCAATAATTGCGTACTCGTCTACTGAGGTCAGTCTGGATAATATCCTCACATTTATCACGGAGAACGACCTTCACAGTTTAGCCCCTATAGGGCTAAGCACTACCACCTTTATCCTGGTTTACGACTTTAATGGGACTTTGGAATCTTACCTCAGCCCGTGTAAAGATATTTTACTTTGGAAATTCAGAGAGGTATATAAATGCTTCGGCGAGACACTTAGCTCTCTTAACAGAAGACTATGGATTGAGGTTTATGAATTGCCTGTCCAATGCTAGGCTAAGGACTGCTTTACTAACCTTCCTAAAATATGGGGGAAGTTCGTCAGGGTCGACTCAAGGACGTCTGCTATGAGATGTGTTGATGTTGTCAGGATCCTCATTAACACCTGCTCCACAACATTTATTCATCAGATGGTCCAAGTTCAGTTTAACAGGGGCTCCCGCTTGGTCCTTGTCAAGGAAGGTAATTCAGAGATGATCCCAGATTACTCACTCAGAGTTGTTGCTCTTGCAGCCTCGACCAGATTAGCAAGGGAATAGGCCTCCCTTTCTTCACATCCACATCGAGACTGTCATTGCACCATCTTGGTGCGGCATACCCCACCGGTTCAACTTTCTCTAGTACAGATGACAGCTGTCATGGGTGTTTGTGAAGATTCTGGAAGTCACCATACAAGGTCAATGAATGAAAGTGTGAACATCTTAGAGCTGTCACTGGGTCAGCTTGCTATTCATTTTGATGGTTAGTATTTCAGGAGGTGGGCCCTGGAGTGTTGTTGGCCACTTGCTTCTCTCCTCTCTCCGTTTCCCCAGCCTGTTGCTCAAATACCACTCCAGGAAGTTCGGGAAAACAAACATTTTCCTCTTCCTCTTCCGCGGGTTGAGAGTAATGAAGCCGAATCAGTATGGCCTCATGCTTAGACATTGCCTCATGGGAATGAAGCTCGGGACACCGCTAGTGATAATGATTCAGGGTCCTTTGGGCCTGAGTTTCCATCTGGTTTTGAGCCCCCTGCCTTGAATAGACCCCCGCGTACAAAGGACAGTATACCCAGGAACTACCAAGGGTCGAAGCCATTTATGGACGGGCCCAGCGTAGTTCGGACGAGAAAAAGAAAAGTGTTGACAACAAAAAGAGAAAGGAGAACTTTGAAGTGCAAGATGAAAGAGAAAGAGAATTGGGAGCTATAAGAGCTCTTGAAGGATATGTCACCCAGAAATAGTGCACAAAAATCAGCTAAAGCCTCAGGCAAACAGAAAAAGAGGAACATGGCGAAACGGGGGGTGGCAGCGTTCAAGAAACCGTTAAGATCCTTCAGGCTGAGGAAACAATTTGGATGGGGAGAAGGCTGGGTGTGGATTTTGATCATTTTGATTCGCCTACGTTGAGCACTATGCTAGATAGAAGTGTGGCTAGACTGCCCTTTTATCATATTTTTTGGGTTGCCCTACTTCCGAGTCATCCTTAGTGTTTTTTGAGAATCTTGGTGTTTTGCTTGTAGCCCTATTTGTTTTGTTTTTTGTATTTTTGAGCCCCGTTATTTTATGGGATATCTAAGGGCTCGCTTGCTTGAGTGCATGCTTTGTATCATGACCATGTCGCTAATTATCGAAAAAAGGGGGCGTATGTCGCAATTTTGTTTAGAATTACTTATTTCGCATAGAAACTTTTTTTGGGGGGGGGGGCCTTGGTTAACTTTATGGGCCTACAGTAGGTTTAGTGGGCCATATGCGCGCACCTAGTCGTTTACGCTGTGGACCAACCATAGAGGTGGGTTGACTTTTTCTTACATGTACTTTTATTTTTACCGGCATGTACTCAATTCTTTCCTGTTACTCTAGGTTTGACCTCGTGCTTCGAGCTTTAGGTGTCGACTAAATAACCGCCCACTCCATCCTTATCCATTGTTTCGTTAACAGAGTCGGATTTCTTGTTCCTCCGTATCTGCCTACTGCTTCCATATTGATACCAAATTTTTAGCCTTCTTTATTTAACTGATTATCGGTTCAACATGTGGAATTTCCTTTATAAAAAAAAGTGTTGAGGAGGATCAAGTCATACATAGAAACACATTAATAATCCACCTCTTCACTTCTCGAGTTCCTTTTGTTCTCTTATTATTGAGCAAGTTGGAGTGTACTCCAATCCATCAATCAAGAGTACACTTTAGTGGTGGGTGATGTATTAACCCTCGGATTCGGACTTCTAATTGATTGTTAGGATGAATTTCAAAAATTTCTCCTAGTTTACTAAATATATGGAGCGAAATGGTTTAAAATTTCTAATTTTAAACCTATAGGCAATTTAAAATTCATAATTTTAAAATCCACAAATTTTAAAATTTTAATTTTAAAACTATAGGTCTCTACTCTAATACATTCATAATAATGATATTATTATAAGACTAGCATAATAAGAATACTATAAACAAATGGAGAAGCGAAAACTAAAAGGGAAAGGAAAGAAGAATACCTGAAATTACTCAAAATAAAGAAAATCAGAATACTAGAATAATATCGAGATCGAGAAGCCTTCTACGTAATCACCTCAAAATACCCAGAGCGTGGGCTCCGAAAAATATTAAACTTAAGAGAAAATTTTCAAAGGAAATTTTTTTCTCTTATTAGATCTCTGAAAGTCAATACTTTTAAAAACCTTTTAATTTTTTATTTTTTTAATTGGATGCTAAACCTTGACTCCGAGACCCCTATTTATAGTAGGCTATCGGAGCAAAGAAAAGAAAAAAATTGATGTGGGATTCCTGTAAAATAAATAAAACGACGTCAGTTTCATTAAGTAAACAAAATGCTTTCTTTTTGTGAAATGTGAAAGTCGAGCTGTGACCCTATCGTGCGAATAATACCGGCAGATAGATCTATGTTTGATCCTAGTAGATCCATCGACTTAGAACCGGTTCGAATGTGAATATCGATCTGTGACCCTACTGTGGGAATAATACCGGCCGTAGTTTCCGTTTCGTCTGTAAGTTTTACCAAAATGAGCTCTTGTAAATAAGTTGATGATTTGTGCTACTTTAACGTGATTTTTAAGATAAATTGATTTTACTGGTTTTGATTGGGATTTATCCATTTTTAATAACACGCCTGATCCATATCGGGAGTGTGATATACTTACTGAGCGTGTTGTTTGCTCACCCATTTCGTTTATTTTTCAGATTAGTTACCCATGGCAAGTTCCTGAAGGAAGAAATGATGAAACAGCTTACTATCTCAGGAATTAGTTATTTCATAAATGAACTTTGTAGTAGCATATCAGAGACTATCTTAGATATTGTAATTTTAAGCTTCCGCACTACTAATATTAAATTGTTAGTTTGTTGTATTTGAGACTATGTTTTATATATTATAGGAACGGTTTATGTACTTTGAATAATTTTGATTGGAAATATTCGGCCTTCGTACTATGATTAGGGGATTCATTATAGTACGGTCGTGTCGCGCCCTTTGACTTAAGCCTATTCGGTAATAACGTTAGGGGCGTTACAGGTGGCCCTTATCCCCCCAAGGTGAACACTTTCTCTCCGCTTCCTTGCAACTCCTTGATGCCAGGGTCGATTGGACATTCCATTCACCCAATAATTAGTCCTCTGTCTCTTACAGCTCTTTCATTAACTCAAGAAATGAATAGTTCTTATTACTCATAGAAACATTTAGCTTGAACTGAATGAATGAGCTGGACAGAGAATTGAGGATGATATCCTGCTTAGTTTGACTATCAAACTCAGCTCCAACGACTTCCAGTTCATAAAAACATGCCATCAAACTCATTACGTGTTCCTCAACTGAAATTATCCTCATATTGAGCAACTTTCTGATCATACCTTTCTTAGCTTGTCTATACTATTATTCAAGCATTTCTTCTAAATGCTTATCATCTCAACTACTATATGCATCTCAAGCATCTGATGCTTAAGAACATCTAACACAGATGTGAATATGTGGCATATGGCTAACTTATAGCCTTGTGCCAGCATTCATGATGCTCTTTAACAACAGTTGTACAATCATTAATAAGCACAAAAAGATGACCATCAGTGAGAACAAAATCAAGACCTTCGTTAATTAGCATGTCATCCAAATTCTTTTTCAGGTAATATAATTCAGTCTAGTGAACGAATTATGCATAAGAATTAAATGAAGTGTACCAGTCGCAGCCATTATTAATCTCTGAAAATGCAAATACTTGTGTAACTATATAATATGAGTTAGGTATAATGCTGTGATATCAATTCATTTAATTTAGCAAATACAATAAGTCAGGTATCCACAAAACTATACTATCATGCATGCAATGATGACCCAAACACACCACTCATTACTGCCCAACAGTGGGTCATATGAAATTAGTTTGGGTGAGAACTATTCTTAATTGAAATGTTTTCTTGTAACTCTTACTAAACATGATTAACTCACCACTTTTCTGTAGCCTCTAACGTGACACAACAGAGCTCCTTGGGGGGGGGGGGGGGGGGGGGGGGGGGGGGGGGGGGGGCTAAAGTGTTACGCTAGTCAAATGTAAACCATTACTTAAACCTCCATAAAAATACACGAAATACTCCACGATAGCGCAATCGCATCGCTTCTTTGCATTTTAGTTTATCCTATTAGAAGTCTAACCTGCAAAATGACACCCTCTGTGAGGAGTGATGCTGATTCACTATACTGTTAGACCAGTAATGGAGGCCGTGAAGTGTCAACAATTGAACCTCGCTCCCACTTGAATTTTGTAAACTAGGGGTTTCTATTTTAAATTGCAATTATAACTTGATTATCTCATAGTCGTCTTTACAATGTCATTCTAAAATTAAATTAGTTAACAAAAATTAACTTTTAAATATTATTACTTAAATTTAATACAGACGTCTGCATGTCCCAAAATATTTTTTTAAAGAATTTTCAAAGTTTTCCCTAGTTTATTAAACTAATGCAGCGGAACATTTTAAAATTTCTAATTTTTAACCTATGGGTAATTTAAAATTCCTAATTTTAAATCCACAGGCCTCTAATTTAATATATTCATAATAATGACTTGAATATAAAACTAGCATAATAAGAATACTGCAACTAAATAGAAAAGAGAAAACTAAAAGGGAAAGGAAAGAAAAATACTTGAAATTGCTCCAAATACAGAAAATAAGAATACTAGAATAATATCATGACCAAGAAGCCTTGTACGCAATAACCTCGAAACACTCGGAAAGAAGGCTCTGAAAAATTTTAAAATTAGAAGAAAAAATTCAATGGAAATTTTTTCTCTTATTAGATCTTTGAAAGTAAATACTTTCATGAACCTTTTAATTTTTTAATTTTTTTAATAAGATGTTAAACCTTGACTCCAAGACCCCTATTTATAGTAGGCTACCGAAGCACAAAAAAATAGAAAAAAAATCGATGTGAGAGTTGTGTAAAATAAATAAAACGACGTTGCTTTCATCAAGTAAAAAAAATGTGTTTTTTCTGTGTGATCAATGCTGCCACATTGTAGCATGTAAAAAACTTGACAAACAAATAAGCAACAAGGAACACTTGAATGGGAGAAAATTAGATGATTTCCATTGAAAAGAAACTAGCCTATTTATAAGTACATCAAAAGAAAATGAAAAGAGGCAAAAGAATCCTAGGCTAATTACACTAGGCTAATTACATAAAATATTGAAAGCAAAATTGAAGAGGACATTGATGGGGGCTCTTCCCCTTGGTGGCCGGTTACACCCATTCAAGGAGAGGAGGAAATGCTCCTAATTAACTACCCTAAATTTAATTCTAGATCCGAATTAAATTCAAGGTATTTACATAAAAAAAAATACAAATACAAAATGCAAAATACACATGTATATGTAATATATTTTCAACACTCCTCCTCAAGTTGGAGCATGCAAGTTGACAATGCCCAACTTGTGAAGAAAGGTTGAAAACGAGGATAACCCGAGTGCTTTTGTTAACACATCCGCCACTTGACCCGAAGACCGAACAAAAGAAGTGGAAATTTCCTTTGCTAATAATTTCTCTCGAACGAAGTGGCAATCAATTTCTATGTCTTTCGTTCTCTCGTGAAACACAGGATTGGAGGCAATATGAAGGGCTGCCTGATTATCACAAAACAAGATGGCAGGTTGATCAGTGCTAACTTGCAGATCACGAAATATGCGCCTCAACCACACTAACTCACTAGTAACTGTAGCCATGGCCCTATACTCTGCTTCAGCGGAAGAACGAGAAATGACGGATTGTTTCTTAGAACGCCATGAGATAGGAGAGTCCCCCAAAAATGTAACAAAACCAGTCGTGGAACGTCTAGAAGACGGGCAACCTGCCCAGTCAGCATCACAATAAGCATGAAGAGACAAGTCACATGCACGTGGAAGAAAGATACCCTGACCTGGTGTCCCTTTAATGTAGCGAAGGACACGATAGGTGCCTTCTAAGTGCGGTACCCGCGGATCATGCATAAATTGACTAAGAATTTTAACGGCATAACATATGTCAGGACGAGCTCAGGTAGAGAAGTCTTCCTACTATTCGACGATACTGTCCCGAATCTTCTGCACGGTCCCCTTCCCCATCACCTAATCGATGGTTTTGGACTAGAGGGGTGGAAGTAGGCTTAGCTCCTAAAAGACCGGTTTCACTTAAAATATCAAGCGCATATTTTCTTTGATATAAAACAATTCCATCCTTCGTGCGTGCAACCTCTATTCCAAGAAAATATTTAATTGGGCCTAAGTTCTTAATCCCAAACTGCTTATCAAGTGAGGCCTTGACCTCCTCTATTTGATTAGGTTATTTCCAGTTACGATGACATCATCAATATATACCAGTATACTAGTAAAAATTGACCCACGAGTATATGTAAACAAAGAATAATTTGACTTTGATTGCACGAAACCCATGGCAACCAAAAAAGAAACAAACTTTTGGTTCCAGTTACGAGATGCCTGTTTAAGTTCGTAAAGAGACTTACGTAAACGACAAACTTTACCCTTATGTTGCTTCTCAAACCCTTGAGGGAGTTTAATATAAACTTCTTCATCTAAGTCACCATGCAAGAAGGCGTTATTGACATCCAATTGATGTACAATCCAATCCCAGGCGGCTGTAACTGCAAGAACACATCTAACTGTGACAAGTTTAGCGACAGGGGCAAAAGTGTCATGATAATCGATACCTTCGATCTGTGTGTATCCTTTGGCAACCAAACGTGCCTTGTAGCGCTCAATGGTACCGTCCGACTTATATCTTATTTTGTAGACCCACTTGGAGTCTATGGCTCGTTTCCCAGGCGGTAATTCTTCCAATGTCCACGTCCTATTCTATTCGAGTGCTGAAATTTCTTTCTCCATAGCATCTCTCCAATGTTTATGACCTATAGCCTGAGAAAAATGTCGTGGCTCATCACCCGAAGTGATGGCTTTAAGCAAGGACGAGTGAGAGTTAGAAAATTGTGCATTAGACACAAAATTTGACAAGGGGTAAACCATACCTGAGTCAGCTGAAGGAGCGGCAGCACGAGAATGGGCTATAAAAGAAGGAACATCCACAATAAAATCTTGATACTTAGCTGGCATTGAGCGAACCCGACTTGGTCTACCCGAACTAGTCGGTGCAGCTGGTCCCCGGGGTCTGTCAGACCCCTGTTCTGGTGCTGCAGCACCAGTGTCTGTCGGTGGTGCTGCCACCTACAGATCTGTCATCTCCGGTGGTGGTTCGACCACCACCGGTCCCTCCTGTACACGAGTCCTCCCATGATCTTTATCATCCACCTATCGTATTAGATCAATTTCGTTATTATCATTTCTTTTCTCTTGCTTTTCAAGATAAGGAAACTTATTCTCATAAAAAATAACATCACGTGAAGCCACCATTTTCTTGTTGTCTAAATCAAAAATCTTGTACCCTTTCTTCCCATGTGGATACCCAATGAAAACACACTTATTTGCACGATAACCGAATTTATCCTTGCTACGATCTTTATGATGAGCATAGCATAAAGAGCCAAAAACATGTAAATGACCGAAAGAAGGAGCTTTTCTGAGTAGTACCTCATAAGGACTCCGATTCCCTAGACGTTGTGTGGGTATGAGATTGATCAAGTAGGCTGCTATCAGGACACACTCTCCCCAAAAATGGATAGGAAGACCTGCTTCAAAACGAAGTGCACGAGCCACCTCAAGGAGGTGCCTATGTTTCCTTTCAACAACCCCATTCTGTTGAGGAGTATCATTGCATGAGTTTTGCACTTGGATTCCTTTTCCTGCATAAAAATCGAGCAAAGGACCAAAAAGAAATTCCGCACCGTTATCACTCCTTACTTGCTTCACACACTTGTTGTACTGAGTTTGTACAACTTGGCAAAAATCCATTAATATCCTATGAGATTGCGACTTATCTCTCATCAAATAAACCCATGTGCATCTGCTATAATCATCAACTGTGGTGAGAAAAAAACGAGCACCAGTCATAGACACGGTATGGTAAGGACCCCAAATGTCACTATGAATTAACTCAAAACATCTTGTAGTTTTGCTAATAGAAACGGGAAAAGGTAAACGAGTTTGTTTTGCCCGATGGCAAGAATCACAAATAGCATCAATAGCATTACAAAAATCCAAATTCAAAAAATTTGACAATTTATTAAATGGGACATGCCCAATTCTTCGGTGCCAAATCAAGTACTCTTCTTCCGAACTCCTCACGTGTGTAACCTTGGGAGCAACTGTTCCCTCCAAAATGTATAGCCCATCTCGCTGTCTACCCACTCCAATCAGCTTCCTCGATAGTAGGTCCTATATCACACAAAAATTTGAATAAAAGGTCAATGCACAGTTCCTATCTCTAGTCAACTTGCTAACTGAAAGAAGATTGCATTGGAATCCGGGAATACACAAAACATTATCAAGTGTGAGACTGCTAGAAAAGGTGGCCCGCCCCTCATGGATGACTGACAACGAATTTCCATTCGGAAGTCTGACTGGCTTGATTTTAGTGTTAATTTAGACATTATCTAACACAAAATCTGAACAAACCATGTGGTCGGAAGCACCTGTATCAATAATCCAAACGGCATTAAACAAGACCTGACCTGACATGTTAACACAAGGTGAACTTCTCTCGGCACTGAGTAAAGACAACAACTACTGATATTGAGATGCCGACAACCCCACAACGGGACTGTCGTTCGGCAGTGCTGGTGCACAACCAGTCACTGCCGGCAGCAGCAGCGGCTGCTGGTGGTGCCCGGCCAACTGCACAGCAGCTCCAATGGCTGTTGCTGCCCGGTTCTATCCACGGTTCTTCCATCCCGCCAGGTATCCTATGAGCTCGAAGCAACTTTCTTTAGTGTGTCCCTGTCTTTTGCAATGAGAACAAGAAAACAGATTATTTCGCCTAGTGGGTTGCCCGTTAGAATTGGGCAAATCCCCACCAGTGGTACCAAGATTCCCTTTGACTACGAGAGCCGTAGCTTCAGGGACAACAATACTGCCCGAAGTAACACTCTGTTGCTTCTCCTCCTGACATAAAGTAGCATATGCATTGGACACATTTGGAAATGGTTTGGTATTCATGAGTTGAGATCTAATGGTAGAAAAGGAGGGATCTAATCCCATTTACAAATCGAGCAACCTCACCATGTCCCTTATGGCCGCAAAAGCTTGTCCCAAGCCACAGGTACACGGGGGAATTGCTACAAGTGTGCCAAGCTCGTCCCATAAGGACCTTAGTTTAGTGAAATAGTCAAACATTGATATATTATCTTGTTTTAAGTGTGAAATCTCACTCTTAATTTCATATACCCGTGGTACATTCCCTTGGGAAATTCGTTCATTCAAGTCTGGCCAAACGTCACGCGCAGACTCAAAATACGCAATACTTGCATTGATTTCTTTTGAAACCGAATTACATAGCCAAGAAGAAACCATAGAGTCACAGGCACTCCAATTTTCAAAATCCGGAGAATCTTCCTCTGGTTTCTTGATACTACCATCAAGAAAACCAATTTTACGTTTGGCCCCAAAGACCTTAAAAATAGAGCGCCTCCACTGCGGAAAATTTGGGCCGGTTAAAATATCTTTCACTAAAACAAGCCCTGGATGATCCGAGGGGTGAAGATAATAAGGTGAGTTCACATCAGGAACTCTCCCTGAAACAAGAACCGGCGCAACGGTTTGGTTAAAAACTTCATTTGAATTTCCATTATTCATTTTAAGATGCGTAAAATAACACAAATAAAACAACTAATATGAAAATGCCTTACAGTGATGCGCAGCAAAAGAAGTGGGCCGACAATTCGGGAGAGGCAAAAACACGAGCGGCAAATTTGATCTAAACCCGCTCTGATACAATGTAAAAAAACTTGACAAACAAATAAACAACAAGGAACACTTGACTGGGAGAAAATTAGATGATTTCCATTGAAAAGAAACTAGCCCATTTATAAGTACATCAAAAGAAGATGAAAAGAGGCAAAAGAATTCTAGGCTAATTACACTAGGCTAATTACATAAAACATTGAAACCAAAATTGAAAGCAAAATTGAAGAGGACGTTGATGGGGTCTCTTCCCCTTGGTGGCCGGTTACACCCATTCAAGGAGAGAAGGAAATGCTCCTAATTAACTGCCCTAAATTTAATTCTAGATCCAAATTAAATTCAAGGTATTTACATCAAAACAAATACAAATATAAAATGCAAAATACACATGTATATGTAGTATATTTTCAACATAGCATCTGATTGGCCTGCGCCAGTAGGCGCGGATTGCCCCGTGGGGCTGCCTAGGAGCGTGCACATGGAACATTCCTATTGGTCCTCGCCCAAAGGCGTGGATCGCCCCTGTGTAATCCCCAGCGCATGACACGTGTCGCATGCTGGTTGGTCAAATCAGCGTGATGCGGATCGCGGCCTGATTTTTAAGTTTTTTTTTGTATCCCACATGTAAAAATTTATCCTACGAATTTTAAAAAAAAATTATTTTATTATATAATTTTCATCTTTTATTCGTCTTATGAATAATATTTAGCAAGATTAAATTTACTCATCTCATGTATAAATAATTCTTCACATGAATTCTTTAATATTTTTTTAATGGCCATAAAAATAATGGCTTGCCTAGGGACCTTAAGAATAATTTAAATCTAGCTCCAAAGGGGTTAAATTAATTACCATATTATGATAAAATTTAATTACCATTTAATGGGACTTAATTTCAATAAATAAATCACACTGCACTCTAGATTTAAATCATTTATACGATAATTTCCAAATAAACTATATTGACAATAACAACCCCTTTAGTTGATGTCCATGACAAAAAATAATTATAACTACTAACATTATTTTTTTCACAGCTTTTTCATTAGTTATCGACTCGATCTTCTCTTAATATTTCATTTATACTCAAATAAATTCGCAGTATAAATTCCAAATGTCAAACACTTGGAACAATTTGGCCAAAGTTTTAGAATCAATTCAAACACTTATGAATCAACTTAGGGGACATCTGTATCTCATAAAAGACTGTAGATTTCATATTGAAGACCTGATCCCTCTCACGCTTCATGTAGTTACCCAATACACGTGGGATTTTGGCCATATATCAAGACCTTACTTATAGTAAATCAAAGTAACTAACATTCTATGCACAAGTCCAGAATACTGTAAGGATTTAGAGCGGTCGTTTAAATAGTATATCATGAAGCACTCATTTCTGAGAGTAGTCTTGAGACAAGAAACTCAAATGGTCTAACTCAGTGTCTAATCTTATTGAACACACCAACATAACACTTTTGGATCACCGTCCACATGACCTATATAGGTCATCTAAAGTGTCACGCTGCAGTCCGAGCAGACAAGCGGTCCAAACTTATCACTTACTATGAGTTTTTCAAATAACTTTTCATTCCATTTGCTCCAAGTCTATCTGTGGCTTAATCTCATAAACTACTTAGGAAAAACATATAAAACGTAATATGAGGACAACATCCATCTCATGGATGTTACTTAAAAGAAAATTAGATGTAATGTACATGCTTAGTTACACAAATTTAATGAGAAAATGACTGAAATTTTAATTTTATTGATTAATAAAGTAATATTTACAGGACAAATTTAAATTTTTAGGACTTTCTTCCTAACTTTGATGCCGTTTGCATTGGTGCAGAGGAATAAAAGACTTAGGCCAATAGTGAACTCCACAGGCACAACAATTTCCTCGGTTTAATCTTTCCTCATTGTTTTTCATTTGTTTTTTTGTTTAGTATTCTTTGCTCGAGGTTAGTTTTCTTGAGATCGAGGGCTAGTAAGTTCAGTTCCAGGTTCTTGTGTTCCAGGGCCATTTGTTAGTTGGTTTAAGTTTTTTTTTTTTTTTTTTTTTTTTTTTTTTTTCTTTTCCCATCTCGAGTTAATTTTGTTGGTTTGGAATGATTACCCATTTGCTTTATTTTCCAATAAGTCATTTATCTCGAATGAGTAATCAAAACATGACTAGTGCTAGTTTTACCATTCCAGACATTCCAAAAACTTAACCACTAGACAAGAAAATCTATATAATGTGGAATGAAAAAATGAAGTTTTTCCATGAAAAAATTGAAGTTGATTATACCCTCTTGGGTGATAAAGAAACTCACTAGGCCGAAACCAAACTTCAAGAGAGATAATCAAACCAATAGAGGAATGTGAGTTCACTATGTGACCCCTACATTATACCAGCTTTATAATAAGCTGAAAACAACTAATGAAATATGGGAAGCACTTCATAGTAAATATGGAGTGCACAATATTGGTGTCACAAGTACATCTACACCAATAAGGACCTATTCTAGGAGTACAGGAAGGCCGATGTGAGGGTAAGTGTGCACATGGGCCATTCCACTTTTGTCTGAATAGTTGGTGAGGCAAATGTCCTTTTAAAAAGCCACTTTGGAAAAAAAAATTTTTTTTCTTTCCAAAATGTGCCGCATTTTCCTGACTTGCATCGAAACTTAGCTTATGATGCTTTGCTGAGTAATGCCAATTTATTTTTGAATCTTATAAAATGATCCTTACAAAGAATTCAAACTTCATTAGGAAAGGTTTTCATAATTGTGGCATACTAGGCTTGAACATTTAAAGTTTAATTCAGTTAAGAGAATTAAATAAATGAGTTTAATTTTGAATGTTGTCAAACCAAACCTAAGAAATGCGAAGTATGTGTTGAAGCCAAGCACTTTAAAAGTTCTTTAACAAATTAATTGAAAGAACATCTATCTTACTCAAACTCATTCATATTGACTTAGGAGACTTTAAAAATCACCACGAGTAGAGGTGGTAAAAAGTATTATATCACATTCGTTGATGACCACCAAGATTTAGTAGTGCATCTGTTGCGCTAGAAAGATGAGGCAATGGAGATATTCCTCAAATATAAAGCAGAAGTTGAAACTAATCACATTGTAGAATTAAGAGGATTAGGTTTGATAGATTTGTTGAGTATGATACAATATTTCTTAAGAGATATTGTGAGGAACATGGCATAATTCATGAATTAATTGCCACAACATAATGATATAGCTTAAATAAATAGTGGAACCCTTAAATACATGATGAAAGATATGCTAAGTAGCTCCAGGTTACCCTTGAGTTTGTGGGGGGAAGCCTTGCTGTCTCTGTGTCACGTGCTTAATATTGAAGAGTTATGCACCTAATCTTCAATACATAAAAGTATGGGGGTGTCTAGCTTAAGTTGGACTTGCTAAGTTCAAAAGAATTAAAATAGGTCCACAAATAGTAGATGCAATTTTTATTGGTTATGGCATGAGCAGTCTTGCATATAAATTCATGCTAATGGATCACTAGAGTCCTAGACTAGGTAAAATCATGAAATCTTGAGGTGCTGAATTTTTCATATATTTTTTATAAATGCAACTATGCATGTTTCTCTACCTATTGCATCCATGTCGTCATATAATTACTCACCTCCTGAACTTCAGGTTCAAGAACTTAGAATAAGTAAAAGGGTTTGACCAAGACTAGGTTTGGACATGATTTTATTGCTGCATTTTTGTCTGAACATCTTGACTTTGATGAGCACGTTGTCAATGTATTCATGATAGAGGAAGATTCAAAAATAATATGATATGGTCATGAAATCTATAGATGCTTCAATTTGGAGAGGGCTATTAAAAATAAATTAGACACTATAATGAGTAAACACACTTACATATTAGTAGACCTTTGGAGGACACAAACTCATCAGGTGTAAATGGTTGTTTAGAAGGAAATTGAAGACCAAGGTGTATTTCTAAATTTAAGGCCAGATTAACGGCTAAGGGGTACAACCAAAACATAAAATTGGTTTCTTTGATAGTTATTCACCTGTAACTAAGATTACCATCACTACAAGAAAAAAAGGTCACTAATGATAGTGGTTGTCATAGTTAAAAGCTTGATTTACCGTCGTTAATACTATTAACGATGAGGAATTTTTTTCCGTCGTCCATTGTCATAATTGCTTTCAACGTTAATAGTGTTTGAGATCAATGACGGCTAAACCTAGCCATCATTAAAAGTATTTATGATGGTATACTTTTTCGATCATAAACGTCAAATTATTAACAATAACACAAGTTATCGTTAAAAGTAAAATCTTTAATGTCAAGCAATACCGTCATTAAAGAGTTGGTCAGTAATGACGGTAGTGGCCATCGTTATAAAAGTTACCCATCATATAAGAGCAATGTTTAGTTGACGACAAAAACTGTTGTTAAAGTTTTTCCCACTATCAATAAAAGTAATAATGACAATCTAGGTTATTGTTGAAACAATAAGCATCAACAACGAACCATCATTAAAGAATTTCCAACCAATTAGCAGTTGCGAAAGTCATCATTAAAATGCTTCCCACCATTGAAAGAAATTATAACAGCAAAATTTATTATCGTTTCTCATGTAGTACAACCCATACATTCATAAATCCATGTCCGCTCCTGTAATTCAATAGGACATCTATAGTCCCTTGTTGTAATAGTGATATTCTCTTAAGTGAATTTAAACGTGTCTTAAAGTCGGAATATTTGGCTAAAGCATTTCAAGGGAAATATCACTAAATTTGATACGAGAACTATGTTTTTGCGTCATAGAATTTTCAAAAAAGGGAAAACTGAAAACTTAAGGAGAAGCTGTGAGAAATGTAATAATAGGAGAAAAATTGTGTTTGCGGGTAGATTTGTAATAGAGGGGTTTGTTGTTCTTGTAATAAACAATATGTGTACTAGGAACTAACTTGAGTAATGGGCTGCCATTCTCGTAGTGCACTTGATAACAAACTCGAGCTCGAGCTTATTATCCTAGTTACCACTTGCCGTGGCTATTTTTCAATGACTAATTTATGAGATTCATCAATCAAAACGATGTTGTTCCCAAACCGTTGCACTTGCTAGGAACTTCAATGATCTCTCCACGTGACAAGCACATGTTTATCTCTTCTCTCTCACAATTCCATTATAGGGCTCTTGTTTAATGCAACATGTTCTTCAAACGAGTGATGAAGTTTTGTTTGATGTGGCGAGGGCCTCTCCGATGAATTTTGGATCCTATTGGACATAATTTCCAATTGACTGGAGAAGGTGAGGAGTATGATTGAGGAACACTCATATGTGATGGGGAATGTTAATGACTTGTAAGTTTAGCAAGAATCTCACACTGAATTTGTAAAAGAGAAGACATCAACATACAAATTTAGTGGGTTACTCCAACTAATGATAGCTGCTTTTCGGATGAAACCTAACTTGGGCTAATATGCAATCTCATACATACCAACTCTGTGGGTTGGGCTTGAGGCCTAGAGAATTATGACAAGTTAGAGGAGCTGGAAGATTGCGGAAGATGACATTAGAATGTGACATTTCAGGTGTCATGGCGGTAAAGTGCTTTTATAGAAGTATTATTGATAGTTGTTCTAGGGTTTTATTAGTGGATCATGCAGGTGATGGAAGTGTGTTGCCTTGGTAGTGAGGTTGAGGGTGGAGTTGGTGCCGGGAGGTGGTATTGCAAGATTGAACAATGTTGGATTTTGAGGGTAGTGTGCTTCAATTTCGATAACTTTTCAAAGTACCTCAATCCCACAAAGGAAAACTAGAAGTCGAAAGTCCTGTTTAAATACCGCATCGTCAAAGCATTTCGTAAAGTCTTGTGGGCCTACAGGGGGCATGGTGGGCCACACACGTGCTAACACGGGTCCTTTTGGGCCGGGCCGACCTCTACGTCATATTGTGTTGCGTTATAGTGTGGACTTTTTCTAACCTCGACCAATATTTTTATGACCATCGTATTTGTTTGGGTTGTTTTAAATGAACGCGAGGTGAGTTCTTATCTTTGGGTAGTGCTCAGGCCTTTGGATCGAGCTTGAGTAGTCTATCTAAGTCGATCTTGATGGTGCTACCACGGGGTGCTGTTGTGTCCATCGGTCTTGAGGCTCAAGGTAACAAGCTCGTGCTCGAGTACGCGTCTTTGATTTTGTCAACTCCCATTCTTGCATAGCCATTTTTTCCTTAACAGTAGTAGGATTTTTTGTCTCCCCCATATTCACCACTCTCCTTGTTTAAGCCAGATTCTTAGGCTTGATCTTTTCGTTAACGTGCAAGTGTCTCTCCTATAAATACCATGCCTTGGTCTCATTCAATGTATGAAATTTGCAGAACTCACCTTCTTCTATGTTTTTATCCCTCAAAAATACAACCTTTTTGCTCCTCCATTACTAAGCAAGATCCGTACTCCAGCTCATCTCCCAAAAGTACACTGCTAGGTATCGTGTTAACCATAGGGATCGGAGCATCATTCATCCCACTGTACCTCTATGGGGGCATAAGCGACTTAAGGAAGTGGATTCTCCATGACACAACAATTTTTTTGTTCATTCTTTCCCTTCTATTGTTTATTTTTAGTCATTTCTGTCATTTTTATAACCCTTGATATCACTTTGATTGTATTAAAAGTTATATTTTGATCACTCTGTTAAGATCGAGATCAAATCTTGATCTTAACCTAATGAAAAGAGAGTCAGGGATGAGACAGAAGTGAAGGGAGTTGAGAAAATAGAGAAAGAATAAGATGAGAAGAAAAGTTTATCTCAATAGATTGGTAATTTCATTGAATGCCCTGGAATTACACTTGATCAACCTATTTAAAGGAAAAACAAAGCAAGCAAGACATTGAACCTAGACTTAAGCTCTAACCGACTCTCAGCACACAAATCAGCATTATTACATCAACAACTTAAGGAAATGCTACTAATTACAATATCAACTAACTAATACAACTTCCCTACACCAACTACCATCATTCAGCAGCCCAATACAGCAACACCCGTAGCATAGCAGTAGCACCAACATAACAGCAGTAAGCATCAGTAGCCATGACACCAACAGCCCACACCTCGGAGTCTCGCATTCATAACATTCCCTCCCCCTTGAAAACATTCTTGTCCTCAAGAATGGAAGAGAGTTGTAACAATGTAGATCACTTAGCTTATGAAAAGATAGCTGAACTTCTTGTTTATGAAGTGTTGAAGTTCTTGCTGAAAAACTGCAGCTGAGTTTGTCTCTTGTTGCTACAAAATGCTTGTGCTTGAATGTATAATCCTCTTCAGAAGGTCTGCATTGATCAAACCAAGCTTGACAAACATCAATCATCAGCCCATGACACACCTTGTTATAGTTAATACCGTTCAAAACACCATCTAGCTGCAAAGGACCATAAACCGCAGCAGTAACCCTATCATGCTGCTTGTAAGATGCTGTACAATAGAGTTTGAATGTCATCAAACCCATGAGTATGCCTATGAAGCCCTTTAACTTCTCAGGAGGCCTTCCAAACTCAAACCAAGAAAACCCAACATCAAAATCAGCTTGTAAGCATTCCCAAATGCAGCTAAAACAACCACATATCTTCATCATGGTAGCAAAACACAAAGTAGTTCCATAAGACTGCAGCTGCAACTCTTTAATCTTGGATTTTATCCAAAATTTGTATTGTTTAAACATCCACATACTAAACCAACTTAGTCCATGCTCAACAAACTCTTGATTGCTTTCCAAATGCACATGTTGTGCTGTAGATCTCAACCTTACAGTAGTGCTAAACCAATGTATCACATGGGGACAGATTTTAGCTCGAGTACTGTCCATATAAAAGCTTCTCGATGCGAACAAGTCATTACATCTTCCCAACACCTCAATAACACCAACCACACTAAATCTGAACAACTCTTCCACTGCTGACAGTGAAAGGATTGGAATTCCCCAAGAATTTTCAGCAGCCATCTTGCATTCGTGTTGTCCCAGCTTGATCAATTGAGCACATGTGACTTTGGCTTTAAATTCGGAACTTTTGCTCCACTAAATTAAGTACTCATGGGTCACAATTGAGTTCCTGTCATCAGACTTGAAGATGAACCACAGATCAGGACACAAATGACACCCCAATCTTACTGAGAATAATTTCAGATCCAGAGGAAATCCACCCTGAGCTTCACTGCTAAAATGTAAAATATTTGCAGCTGCAATTGCTCTTGTTCTCTTGTTGTACTCCTTTATCCACACATTGAGAAAGTATTGAAGCTTAAACATATAATTTTTCCATTCAAAACAACCACAACAGATCACCCCAAACATGTTCAGGTTCTGAATCTGATCAGCACTTCCCATCTGCTAATTGTTCCAATGTCCAGGTGCTATTGTCCTTGGCTTTACTTGGCTTCATGCACCAGCTTTGAGGACATACCAGCAGCCAACATAGCTTCAAGCCATCCATAACTCCTTAAACAACTAGCAGCAATTACCATTCCCTCAAGGGAAAGCTTTTGTATCAATTGGAACTCCAATGACACCGATTCTGTAACAATTGGGACTACAATGACTTGATCTGAATTATGCAGCTTGCAACATGTAAAATCCTTTCCCTCAAGGCTTTCTTTGATGTTAACTTCATCATGACTCACAGCCACTACCATTTGTCCATCATTTCTTGCACTAGCACTGAATTTTTCATCCACAAACAACAGCACCATAAGTCCAGCTGTTCCAATCACTTGTAATTCATCCCTTTCCAGTTCAAAGGGCCACCCTTCATCAATTACATCATTTAAAGAACCTATTGTACTGATGTGGATCTGATCGGAGATCTGTCTTCCCACCTTACAACCATTGTACACATCCACCAACTTAATTGCTTGCAAAGGAACCCAGCCTTGTTTGTTGTGGACCTTGAGGCGCACTCTTACAGCTCGAGTGCATCTTTTCAGCAAAAGTTCGACTCCTCTCAGCTTCGTATAGTCTTGAGAGACTTCTCACGGTTCCGAGGGCAACTTATCATAAGAACTTGCACTTGGATAAGTCACAACTCTACTCAAATGAAGAAATAGACCATTCCAAACTTGCCGATCGGCATGCCGATAGTGGATTTCAGCTGCTCTAAGTTCATAAACATCCTCCCAACACAAGAGACCTTGCAAGGCATCCAATATGATGTTGTTCTGGATTTGAGTTAGCACAACAGCACGCCCAAAGGTGAACTTAAGCATACCTTGATCTGTATTTGAAGGTACTACAGCAAGAACAATTGATTCTCCAATAGAAAAACATTGCTCAGCAATGTAAGTGCTGCGGTTCTGCATATAAGCTTGTCCTGAACATTGTATACCAGCCTTTACATTTGTAAGAGCAGCATCTTGGGTTAGTTCTTGTTGATCATCAAACCTCCTAGGCTGAAACACCACCTTACGCTTCAACTTCTTCTTTGTAATCTTCTTTGTTTCCCAAAATTCTTTCAATGCGCCGTTAAGTTGATTCCTCTTCACTTTACTCTTTGCATTCTTTATCATTCCCACGACATGAAAATTGTATTCCCATTCCTTAAGCATGTCATGCTGTAGCTCATCCTCTTCAAAATACTCTAACTCTAACAAAGAGTTTTCTTAATGATCATCTCGTTCAACCTCAGGTTCATCCAACTCGTGTTCATCAATTTTAGCATTACCTTGATCCAATTCTTCTTCAGCTACATTAAGTGGCTCCACATTGTGCACTTCAGCTACTGCGGAAGAGTTTGGCCTTCTAAATTGTTCTCGAGTCTCAGCGAATTTCACTTCAAGTCGCTCCATATGCTGATCAAAATGCATGTTAGACCTTTCCTCCAATTCCTGTGATTGAGGAACGACCTGGTTAGATCTATCTTCTTCAATCAGCTGAATTTGCTGATCAACCGTACCATTGATTTGCCCATTCATCTTTCGATCCTCATCTTTCACGAGTAGTTCTTGCTGCAGAGGAGCACCATTCGTAGCCACAGATTCCACTTGTTGATTTAGTTCATTTATCTTTTGACCAACCCCTTGCATCACTTCTCTAAGTGATTGCCTAAACCGAACCATAAATTCTTCCAACTTAATTTGCAATTGACCACATGTAAGAATGTCCCGTTCTGCTGCAAAACTCATACCAGATGTCATGCTTGATTCCTTGAATCAACGATCTACAATTTCTGATTCTGCTAAAGTAATGACCACAGATTCTAAACCTAAACAGGCGAACTTCGACACCACAGAGGAACTCGAACAAACCCTAACCGCAATATTAGTTGAATAATTCAACTTACACTTCTGCATTTAGCTCGACTCTAACTCGCAATCAAGTCCTCAACACAATACTCAAAGCGATCTTCACGAACGAAATCGGATTTCAACACCTTCCTTTCTCCGTCCACTATCAGATTTCGCCTTCACTGTCAGATTTTCGCCTCAACCTCAGTTTTTGAATTTTAGTATCTGAATCATCTCAATGCAACTAGTTTCTAATCTTTTGATGATGATCAGGTGTAATGTGAATCAATTAGCTTCACTTTAACTTTATCACAACAGATCAAATAATTTTGCTTGCACATAACTTCAGCAACCAATACTTGCTTCATCACTCATCTTCTCCAGCAAATGCTTGGTCAATCCTATTGAATTCGATCTAAATCAGCTTCAATGTTGAATGTACTCAATAAATACTGATCAATTGAACTTTCTTCAATGTAATTCGATCACTTTAATCCCAACCGAAAGCAACTCCCAAGCACTTGCTGATCACTAGTGCGGTAACCGCCAAATCTCAATTCAAAAATGCAGAATTGAATTCCTCAATGCAAAAAAAAACTGAACTAAATCAGTATCAACTGTTTTTATTGATTAATTGCAATACAATTAATCAGATTTTGTATATTTTTTTTTTTAGATATGAGCTTGATTCGGAAGCCAAATCAAGGCTCTGATACCACTTGTTAAGATCGAGATCGAATCTTGATCTTAACCTAATGAAAAGAGAGTAAGGGATGAGAAAGAAGTGAAGGGAGATAAGAAAATAGAGAAAGAATAAGATGAGAAGAGAAGTTTATCTCAAAGAGATTGGTAATTTCATTGAATGCCCTGGAATTGCACTTGATCAACCTATTTAAAGGAAAAACAAAGCAAGCAAGACATTGAACCTAGACTTAAGCTCTAACCGACTCTCAGCACACAAATCAGCATTATTACATCAACAACTTAAGGAAATGCTACTAATTACAATATCAACTAACTAATACAACTTCCCTACACCAACTACCATCATTTAGCAGCCCAATACAGCAACACCCGCAGCATAGCAGCAGCACCAACATAACAGCAGTAAGCATCAGTAGCCATGACACCAACAGCCCATGCCTCGGAGTCTCGCATTCATAACACACTCCTTTACATTATTTCACCGACAATCTAAGTTGTTCATATAATGACTAATCACAATATGAGCCATGAGAGCTTTATTATTCCTGATATGTTAAAAATTGAGCCTTTATTTGAAGAACTGCAAGATGTGGGCTGACAAGATGGAGTGCTTCCTATGCCAACTAGAGGTCCATTATACTCTCTTCAATGATAGAGCCCCTCCAAGGTCCAATAAGGATGTCGAGAAAGACAACCGTACTTATCAGAGAATGCTTCTCCACTACATGACAACACCTCTTTAGCAAATTTACAGTTACATGAAAACTGTTAAAGAACTATGAGAAGCATTGTTAAACAAGTACGGCTAAAAAATATGTTTGCAGTAGCTGGTTAGCTTTCACCATGGTTCATGAAAAACCCATTCTCAGCCTGATCAATGAATATGAGACTTTGTGCACTAATATACTAAATGAGGGGATGAAATTTTGTAAAATGTTTCAAGCTAACAGTCTGATTGAAAAACTTCCTCCATCTTAGGATAGTTATATGGCCTTAACTAAACATAAAAAAAAAAGGACATGATGCTACATAAATTGACCTCCCACATTAATTTGGAAGATCAGAACTATGAACAAGCCAAGGGAAAGTCCTCTGAGCCCTTCTTCTTGGCAACTAGCTTTGTAGAGCTGAGAATTGCAGGAAAGAACGGCATGTTCAAGAAACCTCGGAACAAAGGTAAATCTAATGCTTGAGAAGAAGGCTCTAGCAGTAAGCAAAGCCGATCTCCAAGAAAGAGGCAAATGAATAATTCAGATAAAGGTCAGAAAAGGATGAAAGGAATATGCTAGACTTGTGGAAAGGGTGGCCACACCTTAAGGAACTATGAGAAGGGATTCAAACCTAGAAAGCATGTACAACATAGGCCCCAAGCTAATCCCACCGAGGAAGGAGACGCTTTTGTTGCAATGATCTTCGGGGTGAACATGATTGGGAACACGGTCAAACGGGTTGTTGATACTGGTGCCATGAGACATATTTACACCAATAAAGACATGTTCCATGAATATAAGAAAACTACTAATGGGGAGAAGGTGTTCATGGGAAATTCCAATTCGTTCCATGTCAATGGCAAAGGAAAGATCCTTCTAAATCTGAACTCTGGAAAAGATCTGTGTTTGCAAAATGTGGTGCGTGTATTTGAGTAGGAATGTTGTCTCTGGTGCTTTGTTGAACCAAGCTGGAATTAAATTAACCATTGAATCTGATAAGTTAATCCTTACTAAGAACATGAAGTTTTTTAGGGAAAGGCGTTTGTAATGGTTGTCTGTTTGTCCTTGATGTTCTGAATGACATGAATGAAACTAGCTCGAGTTCTACTTACATTGTTAAATCTTAGATTTGTGGCGTACTAGACTTGGACACGTAAATTATAATTCGGTTAAGAAACTTAAACAAATGAGTTTAATTCCTAACTGTGATATAACCGAACTTGATTTATGGGAAATATGTGTCGAGGCCAAACATCCTAAAAAGGAATTTAACAAATCAATTGAAAGAATATCATCCTTACTCGAGCTAGTAGATCCTAATCTAGGTGACTTTAAGTAGAGGTGGTAAAAGATAGTACATCACTTTTTTAGATGACAACTCGAGATTCACTAAGGTGTATCTCTTAAGTACAAAAGAGGAGGTTGATGAAATGTTACTTAAATTTAAGGTTGAAGTGGAAAACCAATTAGCCTATAGGATTAAGAGGATTATGTCTAATAGAAGAGGTAAGTATGATGCTACCTTCCTTCAGAAACATTGTGTGAAACTTGGCATAATTTATGAACTCCCAGCCCCTTATATTCCTTAACAGAATGGGATAGCTGAAAGGAAAAATAGGACCCTTAAGGACATGATGAACGCTACATTAATTAGCTCAGGACAACACTTGAGCTTGTGAGGGGAGGACTTACTTTCTGCCTATCAAGTACTTATTAGCGTTTTGCACAAAAAATCGGATAAAACCCCTCATGAATTATGAAAGAGCTATGCACCTAACTTGAAATATCTTAAAGTGTGGGGGTCTCTAGCTAAAGTAGGAATTTCTGAGTTTTAAAGAAGTAAAATATGTCATAAAACTCTAGATGTTATCTTTGTTAGTTATGCCATGAACAGTGCTACATATAAATGCATGCTAATTAATGACATGAGCCTTGGGCTTGGTAAAATTATGGGATCTCGAGATGCTAAATTTTTTTAGCATAAATTTCCTATGAAAGAATCTACACATGCTTCATTACCCATTTTGTGCTGGTTGCATCTGCATCGTCATCTAGTCACAGGTCCCTTGAACTTAAGGTTCAGGAATTTTAAAGAAGTAAGAGGGCTCAAACTAGGCTAGTTTTGAACCTGACTTAATAACTCCTTTCTGTTTTGAACATCATGACTTGGATGAATATGTTGTGAGTGCATTCATGCTAGGGGAAGATCCTAAAGCATATGATGAGGCCGTGGGAACTCTAGATTCTCCATTTTGGAGAGAGGCTAGACTTCATAATGAGCAATAACACTTGGGTGTTAGTGGACCATCCTAGGGGAATGCAACCAAATAGAGTGTAAATGGGTGTTCGAAAAAATAAAAAAAATAAAAAAAATAAAAAATTGAGGACTACTGGCTCCATAGAGAAATTTAAGGCTAGGCTAGTGGCTAAAAGATACACCAAAAACAAAGAATAAATTTCTTTGATACTTATAACTAACACAATGTAAGCGCCCCGTGGGCTCTAGCATCCGTACATAACCTCGTAGTACACCAAATGGACGTAAAAGCTACCTTTTTGAATGGTGACCTTGAAAAAAAATGTTTATATGGAATAACCAGAGGGGTTTGAGGTTCCTGGTTATATGGCCTTAAACAAGCTCCTAAATAATGGCATCAAAAATTTTATTGTACCTTGGTCATGCATGATTTTGTTATAAATAAAAGTGATGCATGTGTGTATTCTAAGCATGTTGATGATGACTCTATAATTATCTATTTGTATGTTGATGACGTGCTTATCTTTGGCACGAGTGTGAATGTGTCACGGGCTCAGTCCAGGTCGCTGTCGGGTCCGCACTAGGTCGCGCCAGAGGCTTGTCAAGGCCCGTCCAGAGGAATGTCTAGGCCCCGCCCAGCTCGCTTGTCCAGGACCGCTCCAGTTCGCTGCCAGGGATGTCATGACATTGTCTTGGGCCCGACCCAGGACGCGCACCAGCATAGTCAGGATATTCTCAAGGCCCGTTATCCTTTCTTATTTTTGGCCCATACTTAGTTGGATTAAAGCCCAATAACAATAAATATCAATTGGGTATTAATTCAATTAATTAGTTACATGGGAATATAGAATAATCTAGAACACTCTTGAAACGGTTAAGCCAACACGCTCCTCCGCCTTCCCGCCTTTGCTTGGACGGTTAATTCCTGCCAATTATTTTGAATTGTAGTTAGTTATTTCCCGCTCATTTTTGAATTGATGTAAGTAGTATAAATAAGAGAACTTATACTTGCATTGATCATCCAAACAAATATCAATGAAATACTTCGCTTTCTCATCTTAATTCTATCTCTACTTCTCATCTAATTTTCACCTTCTCTTTCTCATCTTAACTCTAAAACTCTAAACCCTAAGTTCATTGATCAATCCGGTCTTGAACTTAAGTCACGGACCTAGGCTCATGACAAGGTGGTATCAGAGCCATCTTACGATCACCAAACTGGCCATTACTCGAAGCACTCGATCAGCTGCCACAATGTCTTCATCAGAGGAAACCGCTGATTCACAAGTTCAACAACGATTTGATTCCGTTGAACGGCGATTGGAGAGATTGGAAAGAATTTTTGAAAATCAAGTTCAGATAAGCAACGAACTAAAGACTTCCATTGATTCTCAAGCTCAGATTACCGAGAATCTTCGGATGACCATGGAGACTTTGAATGCTACAATGCAGAGGTTCACAATTAGCCAAGAGAAATGACCTGAGGTGGCAATGCCGGCTACTGCTACTCAAGTTACTGTTGGAGGCTCTGGCAATTATGGTCCAATTGGAGGAAGTGGTTTGATTCCTCCTCCACCTCCACCTCCGGAGGTCAGAAATGAACGTGTTCCTTCACGTGTGGGTGATAAGGCTGACAGCAGTGGCAACAAAGGAAGCAACCGTACCTGGAACTCGCATCATACCGCCAAATTAGATCCTTCTCACTTTGATGGATCGAATCCTAGGGGTTGGATCAGGAGATTGCTCAAGTATTGCCGTTGGTACCACGTGCCAACTGAAGAATGGGTAGAGTTTGGCTCCAATCGCTTGCCCGATCAAGGAGAGGCTTGGTACCAAGCCTTGGAGCTAAAAAATCTCGTGATCACATGGCAGTTCTTTGTTGATGAGCTTTGCAAGAGATTTGGAGATCGGTCCCTTCAGAACATAGTGGAGGAATTCAGCAAAATTGTCCAAAACAATACTATGGAGGACTATATCATGCGTTTTGAAGAACTCAAGAGTTGGATGCTGATTTATCACCCATCCTTGACAGAAGATTACTTTGTTTCTAGCTTCATAAGCGGCCTCAAGCCTGTACTCAGAGCCTCAGTCAAAGCAGCACGACCACAGGACCTAAGTTTGGCATTTGAACAAGCCAAACTTCAAGATTTGGCTATCGCTGAGATCCGTGGCTTCAGAGGGACCGGATCGGGTGTCGCTAGGCCTGGATCCCATGTCAAGCCCCAGTCCAGTGTCCGCCCAGGGTCGCATGTGTCTTTCTCAGGCCCAGGGTCCGTGTCAAGGTTCCAGGGGGCACGGTCTGGCCCAGCGTCCTCCTCAGGCTCCAGCGCCCCAAGGCGCGAACCCGGCCAGTGTTATAAGTGTCAGGAGCATTATTTTTCTGGACACGTATGTAAGTCAAAGCAGCTCCAAAGTATGGAGGGACAAGAGGAAGTGGAAGAAGAGCAAGAGGAGGAAATACAAGAATAAGAAGAGGCTCAGGAGGAGGAAACCGGTGTGATGGAGATCTCCCTTAACGCTTTCTCTGGACACATTACTCATAAAACAATGCGTTTGAGGGGTTCTATCAAGAAGAGGACCACTACCGTCCTTATTGATAGTGGAAGCACCAATAGCTTCCTTGACGCTACTGTAGTCCGAGAACTCAGGCTGGAAACAGTGCCCACACTTGTTATGACCGTCACCGTTGCCAATGGGGAGAGCCTCATGAGTTATTAAAAATGCACAGGTGTCAAATGGAGGGTCCAAGGCACTACCTTCACTGATGACCTACGAGTATTTGAGCTACTGGGGAGTGACATGATTTTGGGAGTTGATTGGTTACAACGCTATGGCCCGTAACCATTGACTTCACAAATCTCTACTTCTCTTGCTATAAGGAGGGAAAAGCAATCCAGTTACAAGGCATGGCTGAACAAGCCACCTTAAATTCCATATCCAAGCGTGGCATCACAAGATTCTTAAAGAAACAGGCCAGCTGTGTGCTAGGCCACCTTTTTATAGCTACGGGAACCGAATCACATGATGATGAGCTGCATCCTGATCTGGCACGCCTGCTGAATCAGTATGGGGATGTGTTTAACATTCCAAAGGGGTTGCCTCCACCTCGTACTCATGACCATGGCATTCCTACCTTGCCCGGGGCCAAACCTATTAACATTAGGCCCTACCGATACCCTCATCATCAAAAAGATGAGATAGAGAAGCAAGTGAAGGAGATGCTCACGACCTCAATCATACAGCCAAGCAGAAGCCCATTTGCTCCACTCATCCTCCTATTCAAAAAGAAGGATGGAACTTACCGCTTCTGTATAGATTATCACCAGCTCAATCAGATCACGGTTAAAGACAAGTTTCCCATTCCGGTCATTGATGATCTCTTGGATGAACTCTAAGGGGCTGCGGTTTTCTCAAAAATAGACCTCCGAGCCGGGTACCATCAGATTCAAGTCAGAAATGAAGACCGTCACAAGACAGCCTTCCGTACACACCAAAGGCACTACGAGTTCCGTGTCATGCCCTTTGGTCTGACCAATGCTCCAGCAACGTTCCATGCCCTAATGAATGAGGTGTTTGCCCCATTCTTGAGGAAGTTTGTCTTGGTCTTCTTTGATGACATATTGATTTACAACCCGGGTATGGGCGCACACTTGCAACACTTAGCATTGGTCTTGGACATGCTCCGTGCCCATAAGCTGTACGCCAAACGCAGCAAATGCACGTTCGGACAAGACCATGTTGAGTATTTGGGGCATATTATCTCACAAGAAGGAGTGGCCACTGACACCTCCAAGATTGAAGCTATGAAAGATTGGCCCGTGCCTACGAGTTTCCTTGGTCTCACTGGATATTACCGGAAGTTCATCAAAGGCTATGGAACGTTGAGCAAGCCCCTAACAAGCCTCCTTAAGAAAGGGGCCTTCCTTTGGAACGATGCTGCTCAAGACGCCTTTGAGTCCCTAAAGGCTGCCATGATGTCCGCACCCGTACTGGCCCTGCCAGACTTTAAGGAACCCTTTGTCTTGGAAACGGACGCTTGTGATGTGGGAATTGGAGCCATATTGACCCAAAAGGGTAGGCCCTTGGCCTATCTCTGCCAGGCCCTCAGTCCATGACACTTGGGCCTATCCGTGTACGAGAAGGAGCTCATGGCCGTCCAAAAATGGAGGCATTACCTCTTAGACAACCATTTCATCATCAAAACAGACCACTCCAGCTTACGCCACCTCTTGGACCAGCGCATCAGCACAAGGCTTCAACAAAAGGGAGTCTCCAAGCTTATGGGCCTCAGTTATGGCATTCAGTACCACAAAGGGGCCGAGAACCATGCCGCAGACGCACTGTCCAGACGCAGTGAAGGACCGGACCAAGGCATGCTGTCACAACTAACTCTTGTCACCCCAACTTGGGTGAAGGAGGTTAGCGACAGCTACATTGATGATGCCCAAGCCACCCAGCTCTTAGCCCAAATGATCCTTGATCCTAAGGGCCAATCCCCATTTTCTCTTGAGCAAGGGATCATCCACTATAAAGGACGCATCTATGTGGGAGAAACCGTGAGGGACAAAGTCTTGCAAGCCCTTCATGACTCGCCAGTGGGTGGGCATTCAGGGGAAACCGGCATGCTAATGAGAATCAAGAGCATGTTCTACTGGCCTAAGCTCCGAGACAGTGTCGAAGAATGGGTGCGCAGCTATGACGTTTGTCAACGAACTAAGGGCGAGCATGTGCCCTATCCAGGCCTTCTTCAGCCTCTGCCAATTCCAGACCAGGCCTGGTCTAGCATCAGCCTGGATTTTATTGAGGGCCTCCCTAGGTCCCAAGGGAAGGACATGATCTTGGTTGTGGTGGATCACTTCACCAAATACACCCATTTTGTAATGTTGGCGCATCCTTATACAGCAGCACGTGTGGCCCAGCTCTTCTTGGACCACATTTACCGTTTGCATGGCTTACCAAAGGACATAATTTTAGATAGGGACTCTTCCTTCTTGAGTCTATTCTGGAAGGAACTAATGCGTCTTGCTTGAGTGAATTTCCGTATGAGAAGCTCGTACCACCCGCAAATTGATGGGCAAACTGAGAGAGTCAACCAGTGCCTAGAGAATTACCTCTGTGCTATGGTCCTCCTCAAGCCTAAGCTATGGGCCCAATGGATGCCTCTTGCAGAATTTTGGTACAATAGCAGTTATCACTCCTCCTTAAAGACTTCACCGTTCAAGGCCTTATATGGGTATGAACCACGCCTCTTGGCTTGGGATGTGCCCTGCCACTCAACTTCTCCTGATGTAGAGGACTTCGTCACAGAACGAGGCATCATGATCAACGTCCTCAAAGAAAACTTGAAGGCAGCACAACACCGTTACAAACAAATGGCAGATTTGAAAAGGACGGAATGCATGTTTGAGGTAGGTGACTTGGTCTACCTCAAGCTTCAACCATACCGTCAAACTTCTTTGGCCCTAAGGAGGAACCTAAAGCTGGCAGCTCGCTACTATAGGCCATACCCAATCATAGCCAAGATCGGATCAGTTGCTTATAAGTTGGGCCTTCCAGAAGGGGCCCAAATTCATCCGGTCTTTCATGTGTCCAGATTCAAGAAGAAGATTGGGCAACGGGCCCAAATTAGTAATGAACTCCCACAATGTGACTCGAACGGGGACCCGAAAGTCATGCCTCAAGAAGTGCTCCAACATCGATCCATGACAAGGGACAAGAAGAAGATCGCACAAGTGCTGATCAAATGAAAGAATGTAGCAGACGAGACTTGGGAAGACTGGGCCTTCATACGCAAGCAGTTTCCCCACTTCAATCCTTGAGGACAAGGATCGTTTTATGGGGGCGGCACTGTCACAGGCTCAATCCAGGTCGCTGTCGGGTCCGCACTAGGTCGCGTCAGAGGCTTGTCAAGGTCTGTCCAGAGGAATGTCCAGGCCCGGCCCAGCTCGCTTGTCCAAGACCGCTCCAGTTCGCTGCCAGGGATGTCATGAAATTGTCTTGGGCCCGACCCAGGATGCGCACCACCATAGTCAGGATATTCTCAAGGCCCGTTATCCTTTCTTGTTTTTGGCCCATACTTAGTTGGATTAAATTCCAATAACAATAAATATAAATTGGGTATTAATTCAATTAATTAGTCACATGGGAATATAGAATAATCTAGAACACTCTAGAAACGGTTAAGCCAACACGCTCCTCCCCCTTCCCGCCTTTGCCTGGACGGTTAATTCCCGCCAATTATTTTGAATTGTAGTTTGTTATTTCCCGCTCATTTTTGAATTGATGTAAGTAGTATACATAAGGGAACTTATACTTGTATTGATTATCCAAACAAATATCAATGAAATACTTCTCTTTCTCGTCTTAATTCTATCTCTACTTCTCATCTAATTTTCACCTTCTTTTTCTCATCTTAACTCTAAAACTCTAAACCCTAAGTTCATTGATCAATCCGGTCTTGAACTTAAGTCACGGACCTAGGCTCGTGACAGAATGTTGTGAATGATACAAAGTCTTTCTTGAGCACATATTTTGATACGAAAAACCTAGGAGAGGACGATGTGATACTTGGGGTTAAAATGACTAAAACACTTGAGAGTTTGAATTTGAGTCAATCCCATTACGTGAAGAAAATATTGAGAAAGTTCGGCCATTATGATGACATTCTTACCAAAACTCCATATGACCCTAGTATTCATTTGAAATGAAACATAGGAGATAGTGTATCACAGGCTAAAAATGCTGAGATAAAATGTTCTTAATGAACTACACTCATCCGAACATTGCTTATGCCATTAGTAGGCTTAACTATTACAACCATTACCCTAGTAATGAGAACTAGAGTTTGTTGAGAAGCATGTTAAGGTAGTTTAACGGTACCATGAATTGCGGTTTACAGCATAAGAAATTCCTTGCTATGTTAGAGAGATGTTTTGATGCTAATTGGGTGCCTGATTATGATAAAATTCATTCTACTAGTGGCTGCGTGTTTATGCTTACTAATTGTCTTATTTCATGGAAATCATATAAATAAACCTACATTGCTAAATCAACTACAGAATCTGAGTTTATAGCACTTGAGATGGTAGGTTTGGGAAGCTGAATGGCTATGGAGTGTCCAGGGAGACATTCCATTATGGGGGAAACCCATGCCTTCAGTGTTATTATATTATGACTCACGTGCAGCTATTGGAGTTACTCAAAGTGAGGTATATAATGGCAAGCAAGGACATGTTCACCTCAGACATGGTGTTGTGAGATATTTGATCTCAAAAAAAGTGATCTCACTCGGGTATGTGAGGAGTGAGAATAATTTGAAAGATCATCTAACAAAAAGTCTTGCAAGGAAAATGATAAATGAACTAGAATAAGGAATGGGGCTTAAGCCCATTTATATGTCCTAATCTAGATTGATACCCATCTCAGGAGTTACTCTTGAACTTAATGGTTTAAACGATTTCAGAGACCGGGAAATGGGAGATAGCCAGTCTAGCCCATTCTGAGAAGTTGCTAAATTAGTGGCTCTAGGATTTGTCAATACTGCCATGACGTAATGATGAGCTTAAGGCTCTTAATGTGGTTTATAGCTTGTTACGATGGTGTGGGGAAGCACACTGATGGACACACCGTACTGCCATGATGTAAGGATGAGCTTAAGGAACTTAATGATGTCCATATCCTATAATAGTAGTGTGAGGCTGTGCACTTGATGGACTCACCTACTATGTTGTGGGGGTAGATAGTTCCTATGTCGATAGTAAGGGCTTAATCTCTGGAACATTCTTGAGAATTCCTGGTTTCGGATTGTATTTTGAGGGACCTCATATATCCTGATTGCAGAGTGCGTTTGAACCTCGAGAACTACATGAAGAGGTCAGTATGCTCTTCATAATCATTGCTCAAGTTTCAAGACTATGTTAACCTCAGGTGGTTATCGAACATGCTTAGTCACCAGGTGCTGATTCAAGTCCAAAAGACATTAGCGTCGTCAACTGTAGGTCTCACTACTTAGTAATACTCTACTTTTCCTTCCTTTTCTCAAAATTGAAAGGTGCGGGGGATTGTTGGATTTTGTGGGCAGTGTGCTTCAATTTTGAAAATTTGTGAAAGCCCCTCAATCCCACGTAGGAAAACTAGAGGTGGAAAGTCTTAATTAAATACCCTCTTTTCATTGTACTTGGTAAAGTGTTGTGGGCTTATAGGGGGCATGGTCAGCCACACGCATGCATGGTGCGCTGCGGTGTGGTGTGGTTTGATTTGGACTTTTTCTGACCCTAACTTTTAGTTTTACGGCCATCGTATTTGTTTAAGTTGTCGTAAACGAACTCAAGGTGAGTTCTTACCTTTGGGTAGTGTTTGAGGCCTTTGTCTCAAGCTTGAATAGTCTGCCTTAGTTGACCTCGAGGGTGCTCCAACGACGTGCTATTGTGTATATTGGTCTCTAGGCTCGAGGCTACAAGCTCGAGCTCGAGTACGCTTCTTTGACTGTGTCAACTCCCACTCTAACATGACCCTTTTTTTCCATAACTGAAGCTGGATTTTTTGGCTCCCCCTTATCCGTCACTTTCCTTGTTTAAGCCGGATTCTTAGGCATGATCTTTTCTTTAACGTGCAAGTATCTCTTTTATGACACCGTGCCTTGGTTTCTCATTCAATATATGAAAATTATAGAATTACTTCTTATCTATTTTCTTTCTCAAAAATACAATTTTTTTCTCTCCTTCATTACTAACCAAGTCGGGGCGTATTCTGGCGCATCTCTTCGCAATACACTGTTGAGGTGGGCGCCATGTTAACCCTAGGGATTGGAGTACTATTCATCCCATTGTACCTCTGTGGGGTCTTGAATGACTTAGGGCAGTGGATTCTCCACCACGGTGATTTTTCTATTCATTCCCTTGTATCATTTATTTTTGAGTCATTTCTGTCATCGGTCTTGTAACCTTCGAGATCATTGTGATTGTATTAAGAGTTATATTTTGATCACTCATTTATCCTATTTCATCGACAAGTAGGACTGGTGTTTGATATTGGTTGTAGACTTTGATTGAAGATGGATGTGGCGTAAGGCTCATTAGGCTGAGCGTTTCGAGATTAACGAGTAAGTGAGACGAAATGGCTTTAGCTTCGCGAGTGCAGTGTACCATCGGTGTATGAAGGTTTGTTGGGCAAGGTGCATGAGGGCTTGGGCCTTTTTTCTGCAACGATGGAAAAGCCTTGTCTATGGGTTGGGTTGTCTATAGCGTGTTCAGTGCTTAGGGTTTTTGATGTGGCGCTCCAAGAGTGTGTCGGAGACCATGGGGTGGCTAACGGGTTCATCGATGTTGTGATCTATACGCGTGTTTCCGTCTTAGAGGTGCTAGGGGTTCAAGGAAATATATATTTTTACGACACATTATTGCGACCAATATTTTGTTAGCGTCACTTGAGAGCCATTTGAAGCATTGACCGGGGTCTCCCAGGTGTACTCCATTTGCTACTTGTGGGAAAGTATCTTCCAATTCCGTTCCTCGATCTTTCTTTCGTACTTATGTTTTTTATTTGCCTTTAGACACTAACCTGCATGTATAGCACTATGGACATCTATCATATTTATAACATAGAAAACAGAAAATCATGAGCCATTTTCTCAAAAAAGCCCAAAAACAATTCTCATTGGGAAAATTAAAAATTTTTTTTTTTGGACAATTTCTCTGCAAGTTGGCTTTTGACCATAGATTGTCCTGTACTGTTGAATCTACTAGTTGGCTTTTCTGAAATCAGTGACCTAGAGGTATCCTATGGCCCCCACCAATAAAATACATCGAAAGAAAAAGGGAAAACAAATAGAATGAACGTAAATTGGACATTAGGTGCAAGTGGGTTTGGCAAAAAAGTAGAATTTGGGTAGGGGTGATAAAATTTGACATGAGACGATAATATGACATGAATACGACATAAAGATAAGGGTTTGGGTCAAGGGTTTTGTAATCGGGTTGACTCGTTTAACCCGTTTAGATAATTGGGTTGAATTTTGGTTTTGAGCCATGTAACCTATTTTTGACACGATTGACCTGTTTATTTAATTATGTTGGGTATTTGAGTGATATACTATTACTATTTTGTATATAAATTTGGAGGTTATGATAAACTGAATTATAGTCAGTAATATTAATTTGATAGTTTATTTCAACAATTGTAAAAACAACCTATATTTATTGCATGTATCAGCCGTACAACAACGTCCCGGTGCCTAAGAGGCTCCCGCAAGTGTTAGCCATGAAATGTGTCATTAACATGTTTGTAGTTGAAAAACTTTCATTTAACAAAAAACAAATCACCAATATATTTAAATGGGTAACCCGCGTTGTTACCCGTTTAATAATTGGGTTAGATAAAGGTTGAGACTGCTCCACTGGGTTGAGTTCGGGTTGACCCTAGTTTTAAAACCCCCGGTATAACACTAATATGAACACGACCCAATACGGCACATTTGCCACCACTAGATTTGATCCAATATAAGATGAATGATGGAAAACAAAACAAAACAAAACAAAAAAAAAAAAAAAAACCAACAACAACAACAAAACTACGTCTATATGATTACTTTCAGCACTTTACTTGCAAAGTTAAATAGAAAAGTATTATATAAGTGTTAATGAATTTGTTTTTGCACCGAACTAGGAATGTTATAGTTTTTTTACCACTTGTGGTGGGGTTAGGAACCGGCTTCCACCTTTGGGTGGCGAAGAAGTGAAGAACTTTATTTAAAAAAATAATAACAATAAACTACAAAACTATCCTGGCATCAATTTTTTTTAGCACCATGCTTGTAATATACTGGCCAAAATGAATTTTTTTAATGTTACATGAGACAAAAAATTTTTTTAAACAATATATGGAATCTAAAACTTGTCCATACGCTTACAAACCGTATATTATTGTGACTTCTGTACGATGAATGTGTAGTTCAGTTGAGTACTCTGGCTGTCAATTGTTACGGAGACATAATGTTTTCTACTTCCCTCTCGCTTTTTACTGCAATACTTGATTCTATGACAAATAAACAAATCATGTGTATAAGTCTCCTCTGTCGTAATTTAATGTTTTTTTGCACAAAAAATACAACTATGGAACATAATTTTGACAATATAAGTAAATTTTTTTCTAATATAGTAAATTTTTAATGGAGTTTAGCAAATTTTGTAACAATATGCTAACATAACAAATATATATTATGGTTATCTGTACCACATTAGCAATTTCTGTGTAAAATTGTTAGATTTTTGGAAATACAAGGCAAATATATATTACCATAATTTATGTCACAGTGGCAATTTCTATCTAAAATTCAGCGTACTTTTATAACAACTTGATTAAATTTGAGCGTACCTAGATGATAAAATAATGAAACATCCCACTACTTTATTGTATATATATAGGTACCTAGATGATAAATCATGAAGTATAAGACCAATGTTATTAAGTCCCTAAATTTAATATATCAAACATCTGACTCATTAAGTTGAATCAATAACTCATATATTAACATGAAAAATAATACATAATGACACATGGGAGCTCACTTAAAAATCATTCTTTTATGTCATGCCAATCAAACAACAGTAGACGGATAACAACACATGTGGGCTTAAAAAATTAGATTATGTCTAATATAACGCTGAAAAAATTAATTTTGGCCAGTGTAATTTATATATTTTTTATTATTTTACACTAGTAAAATATATTTGTTTGCTATATTCCTTGTGATCCCATGTTAGAGGGTCTATCTACAATTTTTGTAAAATTTATTTGTTCAAAAAATAAAATAAAGAGTGTCTTTTAAAATTTTTTCTTTAGTTAAATATTTTTGAAGCAAACATTGACGGTGTTTTAAAGATGATATTGCGAAAAAGACTCTACAATCTAAAGCTTTTTGGAAGGCATCACTTTGTTTTTGTTTTCCGATAAGCTTCATTAGTTTTATTTTATATAGTTCTTTTAGGTTTTCAAGTAGGCTTTAGGATTTATTACATATATGTTTGTTTTATTGGATAGTTATATGTTATTATGACCATATTAGAGTGCATATCCAGACTTAGTAATATTTAACATTTTTCATTGCACCTATTTTTTAGTTTAGGAAATATTTTAGAACTATTTGCCAACTACTTCTTGAAGACTAGCTAATAGTGTTGACAGGACACCAAAGAGGGTTCCAATTACATTTATGGTTCCAATCTAATCATGATCCACCGCTAATTAAACACTTGGCAATTGGTCTTCGCCTGAGTAATGTTTGGAGGAGAGATAGATGAGCCAACACACCGAACATAATGGTACTAAAGCAGATGGGCTGGGTATGATGCCGACGAGAATGCAAAAAACGAAGTTGCTAAGAAAGAAGGCAACAAAAAAGACGCGTCTAACTGGACCAATGACTAGTAATTAGTGCCCTGGGAAAGAGCTACGGCCCACTCGCTGGAAAGGCAACCAGCCCCCAGCCTACGGCTCTAGATGGTCGAAAAGTGGCAAGGTCAAGAGATGTTCTAATGGTGGACAGTCTGAGAAGAAGAGCACATTAGAGGCCTGAAAAATGGGGTTATATGTGCTTTGGTGACAAAACAACTATTGGTTGAAAAGGCTCGCGCATACTTCCTGGTCAAAAAAGGGGAATGACTACGATAAAGAGGGACACAGTCCTCTCGATCCTAACAACTACACTCCACTGGGTGCCAATAAGGTGACACCATTACTTGACCCACTCGACAAGGTAAGCTACATTGGTTAAATTTAGAAAACAAATACAGGGAGTAGGACTCCCCTAGGTGTGAGCCAATGGAGGAGTCTGTGGCTGATGACAAGCTTCTATCTTATAGAAGAAGCAACAAATATAGTTTGGGAGAACAACCAAACGTGAGAATAGTAATACTCGTGTCAAATGAACTCAAAGTAAAAACCAAGTAGACCAGGATCAATGATATCGAAACACATGATGAGATGGCTCAGGTGGAGATGGTAGCAGAAGTAGTAGCCACCACCTAAGCCTATTACGATTCCTTATCCTTTGAGTCTAATGCTAGTATCTCTAAGCTTAGAGATGGATGCCCTAAGAAATTATTGGTCGATAAGGAGATAGGAAGTTTCCTCAAGGCTCAGTTCATTCGAACTACCACATATAATAAGTGGTTAGCCAATATCGCACCCGTAGCTAAGAAAAATTGCAATATTAGGGTCTATATCACCTTGGCAGATCTGAACACACCCCCTCAAAGGAATGAATATTTGATGCCTATGGCTGACATCTCTATTAATTAAGCTTCGATTCATTAGGTAATATCTTTTATGTATGGATATTGGGGACATTACTAGGTAATGATTGCCTCGTCAAATACTCATAAGGCCGCATTCAGGTGCACAAGGTTGGACCTTTTATTGGATAGCCATGCCATTCGAATTGAAAACCATCGACGCTACTTATCAATGAGCCATGAATATGATTTTCCTTGATCTAATTGGGATTACCATGGAAGTCTAAATTGAAGATAATATGGTTAAGTGAAAGACTCAAGTCGTGCATTTAAATAACTTAAAAATACATTCTTGCATATGGGAGGTCATAACCTCAGATCTAGCTCACAAATGTGACATGAGGGTCCAAGTTACAAACTCCTAAAGAGGATTGAGGTAGACTTAAACAACACGAAGGTGATCAAATAAGCCAAGTCGCCCTGTAATAAAATAGGAATCAAAAGATTCCTAAGGCAAGTGAATTTCCTAAAATGTTTTATTTCAAATGTTGTAGAAAATACTAAGGTGCTCTCATTAGTCTTAAAGTTAAAGTCCGAGAAGGACTTCAAGTGGTAACATTAGCATCAAATGCGGTTTGAGGTCGTCAAAGAGTACTTTAACAAGGCATGGGTTTTGATTCCACCTAAGCACGGAAAGTCATTAAAACTATATGTATTAGCCTTTGCTAAGTCTATGAGCTACTTTTTTGTCCAAGAGAACGAGCAATGATATGAATAAAGTGTGTTTTATCTTAGCCATTGTCTTAATGATTGTGAAGTAACACATACTTCAGTTCAAAAGATTTGTCCATATCTTTATACTTCACATCTATTAAGTAGAGACATTATTTTCTTGAATTTATGATTTATGTTGTCTCACAAACAAATGTCAAAAAATACATGTTAGACAAGATGCTGATTAGAGGGCGATTGAGCAAGTGGATTGTAGCACTTCTCCAGCTCGATTTAGTTAATGTGTCTTTGAAACTGATAAATCGCCAAGAATTAATTGATTTATTAGCTGACCATCATAATCTGAGTGAAGAGATATTCTTCATAAAAGAGGATGAATTCATTATTGGAATTTCATCGTGTTATATTTCAACAGTTCAAAGACCAAACCAAGTTCGTTCACTAAATTAGGTGTCACCTTGGTAGGTGATTATTCAAATAATACAGAAGAGTACAAAGCTAAAGTAATTGTGCTCGAGACATTTGTCGAGATGAGTCACTAGTATTGAGGTTAAGGGTGATTCCCAGCTCAAGATCCACCAACTAACATGTGAATTCCAATGCTTGACCAATACCTCAAACTAGTACCTCTCAACAATTCAAGGCCTAGTGAGTCGGTTCAATGAGGTAAAAATCGAGTTCGTTCCTTGGACTAAGAAGACAAGGACAAATGACCTTACTCAATTTGCTTACTCCCACGATCCATAACTGAGAAAATTTTGAGAATGATGAGGCTATCCTAAACCTAAAGTAAAGTGTAAGAACTCTTCTTCATTACCTAACAAGTTACCCAGCCATCCCCAAAATCAAACATTGAATGTTTTCAACACTTGCTTGATGCAAATTAATGAGTAGGTGACTTGGTCATTAGGAACCTTTGGTGAGTACAGAGACAGAGGTTAGAGGAAGAGTAATGGTTTCAAGAATATGGAATTAAGTCCATTTTTTGTTTAGCTTGTAGCTGTACATGTTTTTCTTGTTTCTTTATGTAGAATCCTAGTAGGATTAAGATTCTTCCCATTGTTTTAGATTAGGAGTACATTTGTGACATAAGTAGCATAGTAGGCTTATAAATAGACTTTTAACCCTTTGGGGATGCAATTTTTCCAGTTTTATAAGATGGATATTTTGTTTATTCTTTATCATTCTCTCTAAGAAGATCCAAGCTAGAGTTTTATCAACTTTTTTTTTTGTTATGCTTGAGATATTTGAATGAAAGGGAGGTCGTGTGAGCCTTTCTTTTATGTGGTATAGTATGTGAGTACATCAGTTTGGTAATAAAGCTAGAATCACAGCCGATGGAGGCAAAGGTATGCTCTCATTGATGTGAACTCTTAGTGCGATCGGTAATTGTAAATTAGAAAGTGCACCAAGTCGATCAAGTAATAAAGAAGTGAGTAAAATACCGTTTCCCCGAGGATTGTTCTATCGATAGAGTATCGAAATTACTAGTTTTGGTTCTCTTTGAACAACCAAATCATGAAGTTCAATGCAATTTTGAAAAATGAGTAAAGAACTTAGAAACCCTGCTTAGGACATAAGATATTATGGATTAATGTCAATGGCATACGATTTGTCCTAGTTACTTCGATATGACTTCTATTTCTTAGTTATTCAAATTGATTATCCATGTTGATGGCTGAAACCCTAATTTACTTAATATTCTCTCTTGAGTGATATTTACCATACTCTTTACCTATTAAGTTATCAATCACTTGCATCAATTTAAATAGAGAAGGAGTTACTAAGTTCTATGGTTTTCACATACAAGGCCATACAAATCATGTTAACCTATCTCTTGCATTCGCTCAATCTGTTGTGTTTATTACAAGAGTAATCATAGCAAATCTCCTCTTTGACTCATTAAATCATTGAATAATTAGAGTGCTGGCCAACCACTCAAAACCATTCAGAACAATAACAAACACTTCAACATGAAAAAATAAAAACATAGAATACTTTGAACTAGAAAATAATGTATCTTGCAACATAGACTACAACATGGCCTTGCAAAAGTGAATCTAGTTCTTAAATATACTAATGAAAGAAAAACGCAAATTGAAGGACAAGATGGAAGACAATGGAGTAGAAAAAACTCGGAATTCACAAAGAACCCTATGTGATCTCTTTCTTTTGCCTAGCTATCCCCCCTCTTCTTGCTTCCCTTCAAATTTTCGTCCAATGTTGAAATAAAAGATAAAAATGCCACCCCTCTTGCTTTGTATTTATGGGCCTTTCAATTACGGTTAAAGTGTCCTAATTCCATTAAAAATCCCTAAGGCAATGTTTGGAGCTTGGATTTAGAGGCTAGAATTAGGGTGAGGCTAGAATTAGAGCCCAGTATTCCAAATTCAGTTGTTTGGTTCACTTGCTGGAATTGGAATTACAATTTCACTATCCAATTCCATAGAGTTAGATTTTAACTGAAAATCAAACTTTCCAATTCCTTAGGGTGGGGGTAAAGAATTGCAATTCCATATTAACTCCATTAACCTAAAACCCAAAATGATCCAACTTGATTAACCCAATCCAAAATTACTCAAAATCCAAAGACTTAGACACAAACTAAAATTTGTTCCGAACCTCGAAATCACCTAACTCGAACCACTTGAGCTTGAAATGACCAAAATTATCTTAACTCAAATTCTGAAATGATCCAATCCAATTGATTCAAAACTCGAGATTACTCAAATCTAGAAAATGAAACTACTCGACTTGAATGTGATGTAAACAAGTTGAACCAAAGTGAAAATGACTTGACCAAATTGACAAAAATTTTAAAACGGTCCATACCCAAAATGACCCGACCCATCTCAAACTCAGCCTAAAATAACTCGAAATTTGAAATGATACAACTCATTTGTCCCAAATCTAAGACGACTCGAGCTTGAAATGACCTAAGTGAACTTAAACTCGATCTTAACTGTCTTGAATCCTGAAAACACATAACTTGATTAATTAAAAATCAAAGGTAACTTGAGCACCAAATGATCCAACGCGATACTTGACCCAATTTGACTCAAATATCCAATAACTCGAACTCAAATTGAATCGCTCTGACCGTAATAACTTGAACACAATGTGAACCTCTCCAAACGAAATCAAACCATAGTTGATTCAAAACTCAAAATACTCTAACTCAATTGACCGGAAACCCCCGATGATTCAAATCATTACGTAATTATAATTCTGACCTCCAATTCCTTTGATGAACCAAACAATGGAATTTCAATTCCATCAGAATTTTAATTTCATCAAAATTGGAATCAGAATTACAATTTGACATTCCAATTCTAATTTTATGTGTCAAACAGAGCCTAAGGGAATAAGCATTATCCAAATTTTCCTTATCCCTCTCTTTTGCTCTCTTTGGCCGCCCCTCTTTAGCCCTTCTTCCTTTATTTTAGTCTTCCAGATTTAGGAATAAAAATTGCATGAATAAGGAGTTTTCAATTTGCAACCAAACATCTCCAAACTCTTTCTCATTGCCACTACCACTTTCCCTTCTTCTTCCACTTATATGTCTTCTAGATTCAATTAATCATGATTAAGACTTTCCTAATCTCCATACCTTTTTTTTCTTTTGCTCCTTATGACCATGCACTTTGGTCTCTTCATTGGCCCAATAATGCTTTGATTGGGTCTTTCTTTCTCATTGTAGGTCTCGGGCTCGTACTTACGTTGAGTTACAATCCTGTTTAGCCTTGTATCTCTTATTTTGCTACTTTTCTAATAAAATTGCAACGAAAGCAAAAGCAAGCGATATCCATAAAAATTCACAGCAAGATAGATAATAAACGAGTTCGAAATGATATGAAAAATGCACGTAATTTGGACTTATCAAACTACCCCCAAACCTAAACTTGCTAGTCCTCGAGCAAGGTTATCTTAAAAGAGTCACCATTCATAATGACTCTACTACTCTTAGAAAAGAATGACATAGGACCATGGAAAAACTTATCAAACACCAAGGAGGATGAACATAAAATTTGGCTGAGCAAATTAAGTCTGAACCATCCTCCCTTATTCCAAGACATACAAACAGAAGCAAGTTTTTTCAGGCATGCTGATCCTATTTCAAGACATTCAAATTGAGTCTCAAACAAGCTTGCAACTCTCTTTTTAAAGTGCTTGGTTTCTTTGTGCTTTCTAAGTATCCCTTGTAGTGGGCTTTGAGGGAAACAATCTCCTACAAGTTGGTCGAGGTGGTCGGATTTTAAAAGTCCCCTACATACCATTATTATATGAGGTACCAATGCACGAAACAATTACACCATACCACATATCCAAAAGGAAAACCTTTTACATAAGATAGAGGTGCTAGAGATTCGTTTTCAAGTGACATATTATGTTAACTCTTCTTAAACTTTCTCTATGGCCTATGTAATGAGCTTTCAAAACGGTAGCTCTGAATCTAGTTGGCTCAGAGTACCAATTTTTAAAACACCCCTATGGAGCTACTTATGCAAGACACATAATAATAGGAATTACAAGCCATGGTACCCTACCACCTCCTTTTTTGTTTTTGCTTCGATTTTTGTCCCTCTCATACACAGTTTCCTTTTTTTTTGTTTTTTGTTTTTTATATTCATTCCACACATACATTCAATTGGGCGTAAGTATAATCATCAAAGTCTATCATGTAAACAACACTCTTATTACAATCTATTCGACTCCAAACAACTATCAATCAAAGACAGATAAAACAACCATGCCAACTAGTGAAAACAAACACCATGATTTTATCTAGATAATACCTTCGAGTGAAAAAATGTGATGCATTTAGAATGCAAAAATGAAGAGTTCTCATATTATTTAAATCCAATCAAAGCAAATGAGCTAATATTTCTAATAAAATTACCGAGTGTTTACACCCAAAACGTTATAACTAGTGAAAAGCAATGCAAAAGATCAAGGGAAAAGGGACAACATGCGTGGCTAGGTGACTCCAGGCGATTGATGACACGAGTAGCTAGGGCAGCCGACTCTAGGCGTGTCCAACGTTGGACGGGGTCCGGCTGGGTGGCTCATTGATCGCCATTCGTCCCACTTCATGGTGGCGGCGGCGGTGAACACCCTTGGTGGCTGGGGGAGGATGAACTAAAGATAGAGAGGGAGTTAGGGTTTTGATCGTGGGTGTTGTTGCGTAGGACGCGTGAGTACACTCTAGTGGCTCCTTCTACTAGCGGTCGAACTCGGACGGCCCCCCCTCATCTAGCTGATCTTCGGTGGCCGGTGGCGGCACCTCAATCAACCGGCATTGATCGCAAGGGTCTCTTTTCCATCGCAATCTTCTCATATTCCCTCGTCTTAGTTTTGGAGCACTGGCTTGTAAGTCTTCTTTGGTCCTTTACTACTTGGTGTTGCTGGTGTCTGGTGGTTGTTTTCGACTAGTTTATCTAGCCGGTGGTGGTGGCTGGCGGGGGCGGTGGTTGCGCTAGGAGCCCTAATATCTAGGGTTTCCTCTATTTTTCTGCTTTCTATTTTGCTTGTTGATCTCACGCGCCATGACTAAGATGCGTGATGCATTGACTGTCGAGGTGGGGTCATTTTCAGCTGGGGAAGGTGCGGATACCTCTACTTGGGCTGACTGTGTTTGCTCCTCCAACCATAACACCCTCCAGTATGTGCAGCCTGTTGGATTATTCCGTGCGAAGTTTTTGCTTCTGGTATTGAGAAATGGGAGCAATGTTTGGTAGGTCATCTTATTAGGATGGGTCTGGCTTTTTCCCGTGCCAGAAGAATGCTAGCTTCCTATGGGGAGGAAGGGGCCTTGAGTGTGTTCTTTTTGACGGGGAGGTTTATTTCTTTACTGTTTCACACTAAGGAGCCAGCCGAAAGTGTTTTGTTGGGCGGTCCTTGGTTCTTCAAGGGCGTATGCATTTCCTTTTAACTCTGGAAGGAAGGACTCATTTTGCGTAAGGATTGTTTAACCGCTGCTGTTTGGGTTCCGATACCTAGGCTTCCTTTGACTTTATGGAAGCTAGTTGGGATTAGTGTAGCTTGTAGCATGATTAGCATTCCCTTGTTCATGGACAAGGTAACGGCGGACTGCACTCACCTAGGGTATATTCGGGTCTGTGTTGAGGTGAAGGCTAAAGAGCCAATCCCTTAGGAGACCTTCATTGACGTTGATGGTGTGAGAATTAAGCTTGATATCGGGCGTCAGGTGTTGCCTAAGTGTTGTGTGACTTGCATGGTCATTGGACATTCTTGCATGCCTTTGGATCCTCGTGGGGGCCCTTCCATGGCTACCCCGGTGTTGGAGAAGAAGAAGAAAGGTGTTGGGGATGTGGCATTTGAGTCGGCGGTGGTGCCTCACGAGGGTGTTGCGCCTTATGCTAGGGAAGCTGACATCCCAGGGCTTGTGATCATGGGAGGTGTCGTACCTATGGTGGGAGGAATGATGGGGGCCAGGGAGGACCCCGCTCAAGGAGTTGGACCCCCTACTGGCGACAGACCAGCAGCACCGACGACCCAAAATGGGCCCAAGATAGCTGCGGCTAAAGGAGGCCCAGGAGACATGGGGGGAGGGGCGCGCGCCCGTCCATTGTCCCGCCCAACTCTGGGCTGGACCTCATTCACGGCCCTGCTTCGGGGCCCACTCAGGCCCACACTAGGCCTGAAGTGGCCCTTGATGAGGGACATGCCGGGCCTAATTTGGGACTAGCTCTCATTTAGGGGGACATAGGAGGTGTGCCCCCAACCCACAATGGTGGGGCAGCCGGAGCCACACTTGGCTGCTGTTGCAGCGGGGCTGTTGGGCAGCCTAGCCTTGGGCAATGGACGGTGAGCTACATCGGTTTCACCCATTGAGTCACCTCGTCGGGGTGCCATGCTTAAGCCATTAGTAGGTCCTATGTTTCTCGCTCTGGCTCGGCTTCTCCTACTGACGTTCAAGAGAGTGGCTCACCTGAGGATTTGGACCTAGCTATTGTACCTTTTGAGATTGAGGAGACTTAGGATGGACATGTTTGGATCATTGAGCCTGTCACGTGCATTGAGAATCGGTCGGCTCAGGCGGTTAAGTCACCGAACCGATTTGCTCTTTTGGCCGAGGGGCATATGGGTGAGATGTCTACTTCTAACCTTTTTTTGTAGCCTACTCCTATTGATCGTCGTGTTGCGCACTCCATCGTAGCCTGTGTGGGCTGTGGAGACCGTGGGTCACGTGAGTCCTCCAGATTACGATGATTGGATTCTTGAATGTGAGAGGACTTAATAACCCCAATGTCATCCATGTTGTGCGTGCCTGGATTGCCTCTAGTCGCTTGAGTTTGGTTGGCATGGTTGAGACAAAGGTCAACCTCGCTGGTGTTGACTCTGCTGTTACTTGTTGTGCTGAGGGGTAGCAGTTTCTGTTTTGTGGGGTGCCGAGCTCTCGATGCCGCATCATTGCTCTTTGGAATCTTAGTGTTTACCATGTCATGAGAGTGCAGGATAGGGATCAGTTTCTCACCTGCAGAGTTTCTGATCTTCGAGCCAAGGCTGCGTCGGAAGCTTTGGAGGTACATTCGAGGAGCCAGCATGGGTCTTCAAGAGAAGCCTTGGATACTCCTTGGAGACTTTAACACTATCCTCAGTCCCAGTGACAGGTGCTGTGGCCGGGACACTTGGCTGGGTCATATGGATGATTTTCGAGACTACGTCTATGAGTCAAAGCTCACTGTTCTACCGTATACCGGGCTGCGTTACACGTGATCCCACAGAATGGATGGGGACGCTCTCATTTTGAGGCATCTCGATTGGTGCATGGTGAGCGAGGGGGGTTGTGTTCTTCACCGGCGTCATATTTTGAGTTCCTTTATCAAGCGATCTTTTCCAACCATTGTCCGTTTGTAGTTAGGGGACTTGGAGAGCACCGCACATCGCAGCTCCCTTTCAAGTTCTTTAACTTTTGGGCCGATCATGAGGAGTTCATTCCTACGGTTCGAAGGGTATGGGAGACTAGCATTGATGGCGCACCTATGTATCAGCTCACTCAAAACCTGAAACGGCTGAAGAGTGAGCTGAAGGCCCTTAATGCTAGACACTACAGTCACAACTCAGCCAGAGTGGTGGAAGCAAGGGATGCCTAGGCCGTGGGGCAGCGAGGTTTAGATGCGTACCCTTACAGCATGGCCCTTCGATCGAAGGAGGGTTGCTTATCTCGAGAGTACTCAAGGATCTGCAGGGATGAGGAGGCTTTCTAAGTCAAAAATCTCGTGTCTAGTGGCTTTTCCAAGGGGTTCAAGGTACCCGGTTCTTCCATAACTTTGTCATCCAATGGCAGACTAGGAGCCGGATTTCTTCTATTGTTCATCCTAACGGCAGGAGGAACTATGATGAAGGGGAGATTTCATAGACCAGGGTCTCTTACATTCAGGAGTTGTTGACTGAGCTGACTAGGCCGCTTCGTTGAGGATATCTCGGGACTTTTCCAGGATTGTCTTTTTAAGGACAAGGCTAGGCTGTTGACTCTTCCAATTCCAAATGCCGAGGTGAGGGATTCTTTTTTTCTCCATTAGTGATGACAGGGCTCCTGGTCCTGATGGCTATACCTCCCTCTTCCTTAAGAGGGCCTTCGATGTGGTGGGTCGTGATACCATACGGACCGTTCGTTCGTTCTTCTAGTCCGGGCGTATGTGTGGCCCCCTGAACACTACCCGCATTAGTTTGATCCCGAAGGTGGAGAATCCCTCCACCTTTACTGACTATCACCCGATCTCTTGTTGATAATGTGATCTGTAAGTGAATCACTAAGATCATTGCAAACATGCTGAAAGGGGTAATCCCCTTTCTGATTGATGATTCATAGTTTACCTTTGTGCCTTGGAGGAGGATTTCAGACACTATCTTGCTAGCTCAAGAGCTTATGCGCGATTATCACCTTCAGACGGGGACGTTTAGGTCTACTATGTAGGTTGATATCTGTAAGGTGTTCGACATGGTGTGTTGGGACTTTATCCTCTATGCCATGCGCTATATGGTTTTCCCCGAGGTTATGGTTCGATGGGTGCGAGAGTGTCTTTCCACAACCAGATTTTCAGTTCATATTAATGGCAAGCTTCAGGGTTTCTTTGGCACAATCTGGTATTCGTTAGGGGATCCTCTTTCCCCCTACCTCTTTGTTATCGCCATGGAGGGTCTGCGGGGTCTGCTTCACAGTGCCACTACCCATCCGCAGTTTCGATTTCACCCGCACTGTGATAGTACTCGGCTGATACATCTTTGCTTTGCTGACGTTTGATGATCTTTAGTCAGGAAGATTAGGGCAGTGTCTCGCTTATTCGTGAGATGTTAGATCAATTTGCCGCTCTTTTGGGGGTGTCCTCGAATGATAAAAAGAGCACCGTCTTTGTTGTCAGGGTTGATTATGAGTTTCTGCATTCTGGGGTTTAGATTAGGGAAGTGGCCGGATAGATATCTGGGGGTGCTGCTTATCACTGTAAGCCTCTGTTTGATTGTATCCTAGCTCACATTCCACTCTGGACTTCATAAGCTCTTTCCTACACTGGGCGTTTGTAGCTCATTAGACCGGTGCTGTTTTCTATCCAGGTTTTTTAGTTATCTGTCTTCATTCTTCCGAGGCCAATGGTCCACAAGATCGAGTTGACGCTTGCTGCCTTTCTATGGAGAGGCTCCTTGCTAGCCTTGGGGGGAGCGAAGGTTGCCTGGAAGCATTTTTGTTACCCTCATGGAGAGGGTGGCCGTAGGATTTGCCGCCTGACTGAGTGGAACCAGGCTTCTATCATAAAGCACATACGGGTTTTGTTCACCAACTGTGATTCCCTCTGGCCTCGGTGGATTCATGCTAACCGACTCTAAGGGAAGAGCTTTTTGAGAGATTGAGCGGACATGGTTGATTCCCCAGTATTGCTGGACCATCCTTGGTGTTCGGTCCTTGTGTGAGGGAGCATTCAGACACATCATTGGGGATGGGCTCAACACTGCACTTTCGGCTGACTACTGGCTGCCTTATGGGAGTTTGGTGGATCGGTTCATGACCTGCACTCTTTCAATTGGCTACCTATGGGTTCACATGTATTTGACATTGTTGAGGGTGATTAATGGAGGTTTCCTTAGGAGAGGGTCGAGCTGCTGCCTGTTTGGGATTCTATTGACTTCAGGCCTCAGCGTTACTGACCATGTTAGTTGGATGGGTGACCATTCAGGGATATTCACCAGTAGATCGGCTTGGGAGATGATTTGTGGATGGAGGGAGGAGGACTCCATCCATCATGTTCTCTGGTTTCGGTTGCATATTCCTAGGCACTTGTTCACCCTGTGGCTTGCCTCCTATGAGTGACTTTAGACTCGCAACAGATTGCTGAGACATGAGGTCCATGGCGTTCAGTCTTCTTGTGTTCAGTGTGGTTCAGATGATGAGTCGCATAGCCATCTCTTCTTCGCCTACAGCTTTTTTGCTTCTGTTTGGTCCTGGGTGTCATCGCACACATCCTTTGCATAGCCTACGCTTCCTTGGAGTGAGCTAGTTCAGTGGGAATCAGCTTTGTGGTCATGGGGTGGATTGCATCCTTTCCCGCCTTTTCCTCTCAGCGACAGTCTGCATCCTCTGATACGAGGGTAACCTAAGGATTCAATGCTCCCAGTCCAGACCTTCTTCAGCTGTTATTGAGGAGATCACAAGATTGGTCCGCAATCGTCTCATTGCTGCTTTTGCGCTCTGTGGTGCTCATCGTCATTCTCAACTTTTGCAGAAGTGGGGGATTGAACACTAGTTCTTTTTTTTTTTTTTTGGATTTCTCCTTGTTTAGCTTTTGCTTTTGTTGGTCATGTTGACCTTTGATTCTTTGGTTTTTTTTTATTACTTTATCTTTTGACTTTGATTCATTGATGTAGGCCTCTTTGACCATGACTTGGGGTATGCCCCTCGTAGACTTGTACTTATATATTTTCCATATATGGTATATCACACTGACTTACAAAAAAAAAAAAAAATTGTTTACACCCAAAATTTGAGGGAGTTGGGATGACACCGGGTTGGAGTAAAATGTCACACACTTATCACGTGAGGCCATCCTTGAAAGATGTTAGGCCTTGGATGTTAAAACAATAGCGTCTGGGGCCTAATTGCTTGAAGAGCTAAAACCCCTTAAAGGGAATCCACCATTCAAGATAGTTGAAGGGGTATAGGACGCTCGAGCTTGAGGGGATTCCCAAAAAACAGCGAGATAAATAGTTCTGAAGCTCAAGATAGTTCCTTGGAGCACAATTCAAGATACTTGGATTCAACAGAACATGAGGCATATAGAAGGAACTCTAACGAGTTAAGCAAACGTCGAAATTCTAGAAAGACAGTCAAGCACACAATTTAAGTGCATGTTCAACACCCCTTTAGCGCACAAAAGGAGCATTAAGGCAAACATGGGAATGAAATGCCGGAGCAACAGCATGCGGTAGTTATTTCCATTTTCTATATAAAAAAAAAGACAATATTATAGTTGTAAATTGTCAAACACCACCATAGAAACTTCTTCAAGATTCTTTACAGCACACTTGTACTGTTTACCTAGTAGTAGCGCCTACCTTAGGGGCAGTGTAGGTCATCTTTGTACTTGCTTTATTAAGCGAAATACAATACTTGGGGTTTCTGGTATAAAAACTATGTTTTAATTTGTTCCCACAATTGACGAGTTGAGAATTATGGCGTTGGCTAAGGCTTTGACAGCCAAGGCTTGATATTGATTGTGTTGATCTTATAATCGGTGTCACTGCTAATAAGTCTGGTGCACTTACGTTATTATTTAAGGACTTTGATGGCCAACGCTTAACCTTGATTGCATCGATCCTAATCTATTAACCCATATACAGTTTGCTCCATTTTAAATCTTGTCAAATTTGAGTTATTACAGGCCAAGGGTGCCAAGCCTAAAAATGTGATTGACCCGAGGTTGTAAGTGGATAATTGAGCTCTTGAGTTTGTCTCCACCCCAGTTTCTAGATTATAAGTGCACGAGGAAAGGTGTCTATAAGCGTTGCTCTGTCCCTGTAACCACAATTTGAGTTAGGTCCATATCCTTAAATTTTCTGTTAGATATATCAAAAAATCAACAATAAATATTTCAATGTCCTCTTTAATAGGGGCATTAGTAGAATCCACATTAGTTTCAAACTGAAGTCAGATTCACCAAGAGCATCATCCATATTCCTTGAGAAGGTGATTGGTTGAGGTCAAACATGTGCAGTGCCGAAATCAGGCTTGCTTCCGTGTCATTGCGAGTCCCTTTTTTGCATATTTCTAAACAACTATTTTAATACATTAATGTATTTCTAAATACGAATAAGCAAGCAAATGCGAACAACTAAAAACCAAAACGAAGAGAAAATAAAAAATCTTTCATTGGTCGACACTGTGTGCATTCTAATACAAAGCCTCGGAAACTCTGGGAGGCACTTCAGTAGACTTAAAGAACAAGAAAACTAAGAAATCTTAAGAACATAGTTGCTTTTGTGCGTGAAAGTTGCTAGAAATCTTCTCTCAAACCCTAAACTTCAAGATGAATATTGTGTTCAATGTTATAAGAACAAAGAGAAAGAAGTAAGAGATAAGAGACGCTCCCCAAATTAAAGATTGAAGCTCGATTATTGCTCTTAAAATTGCATGCGACAACCCCCAAACGTGTTCAAACCCTAGCCTAAAAATATAAAGAAACATAAGGATTAATCTAAGTGTAAAAAAATGAAATAAATATAGGTGTAGAAACATGGTTTTTCTCCAAGAAGGACTTTAAGTTATAGTCATTAGCTTGACTTTTGGAAAGACTTTAAGAACCATCCTACTTGTGCCCTCATGATGCTGCTTCAAGCTCACGAATGTTAATGGCTCAGGTTGATCAATCCCTGAAATAATGGGGAACCCAACTATGGCTAACCCAGATGCTACTCACTTGGATTCTAGCCATAGGAATGACAGCGCAACCTATGGGGTCGCTGGCTCTATGAACCAAGGGTATACTTTTGGTTTGAGGGACCTCAATGCTAATATCCAAGTCATGCCTATCCTTGAGACAAGAGGCACAACCATCCTACCCACCTCCTGATAGAGACGCTACCTCAAGGCCTAATCAGAGCTTCGAAGTAGGTGCATAGGGGCAAGTTCCGAATGCTGGGGACCAATGTCCTCCTCCCAGGCTTGTTTTCCTGGAACCTAACTTCCTACATCCTTAAGATTAGACCTTGGGGATTGATCAGGCAAGGATGGCCCAACAACTTGTTAATGTAGTCGTGCCTTCAAACATGCCACATGTCTAAGGATCTGTTGGTACATCATGGCCAGAATGATCAGGGTGATTACTACCCGACATATATGGGACATAATCCTTTCCCACATCCAATTGTTATGGGAGCCTAGGGGTATCCTGCAGATCCCCCTTAAGATCCTCAACCCCTTAGGCAGTGGTAGGCGCATAACCATGTGCCAAACCTACCCCTCTAAGACCAATTTGCCACCCTTGTTGAGCAAATGTATGGGTCAAGCCTCAGAAGAGTCAATAGATCCCTTATAGTAAACCCTGCACTACTATATTGACAGGGACTACCCTTTCCCTCAAGGATGTAAGTTCCACAAGTTTACCCTCTTCTTAAGAGAATACAGTGTGTTTGTTCTCGAGCATTTGGCAAGATTCAACTGCCAATGTAGGGAAGCAGCTGACAAACAATACTTGAAACATAGGTTGTTCCCCAATTCTATGACAGGGACTGCCTTTCAGTGGTGCATCAGTTTACCACTTAATTTTGTTTACAACTAGGAGGACATGGCCAGACGATTTTAGGCCTAATTCTCAGAATGGAACTCGGAACATCTATGTAAGACTTGGCTTGAATGAGATAAAAGCCCGATGAATCCGTAGGGGATTATATTAACAAGTTCAAAACAGCTAGGATATAATGTACAGTGGCTCTCCTTGAGGTTGAATATGCCAAGTTGGCTTTGAACGGTGTGGACATTGAGTTCAGTAAGAAGCTTGAGGGCTGAAACTTCAAAACTCTCCTTCAGTTGGCAGAGTGTGCCGCAAGGTATAAGGTTGTCAGGAAAGAGGAAAGCCTCGCGAAAAACAATGTGTATGGAACCTAAATACATGACCTGATTGACAAGGAAGGATATTAAAGCCAAGACATCAAAGCAGTCCTAAGACTTAAGAAAGTACTCATTTGAACTCTCAAGAGCCGAATTTATATTTGATTGGCTTAAGACAAACTGTAAGCTTAAAGTTAGGGTTAAACACAAAAAACCTGGCCCTAATACACTAAATAGAAAGGGTAAACATCGGAAACAAGGGAAAGGTGTATTGTAAATGGCATAATTCATTCACTCACTCAAAGAAGAACGGCATAATCTTTCAAAACATAGTTCAAGATGCCATTGAGGCAAAGGAATTAATTTTCCTTGGAGAGGGATAGATGGGTGTTGACAAAGGCCCTTCCCTTAGTCTTGTACAAGTGAGTGTAATAGAGGCAAACAAGCCTCATGATATTTATGTTCATAAATTGGTGGTGAACCTGTTTGTGGGATGAGCAAAAGATAAGGAAGGATTGGCTATAGCCAATTCTTTTTAACAGACTGCTAGAGCGGGGGCAATCAGGTTCCCCAAGACTTTAGTTGAGTTCGGAAATGAGATCACGACAGAGCATCCAATGTTTGATTGTGCCATCTTTAAGAAGTTCCTGATGAAGCAACTAGAAAAAAGGATACATTTTTATCACAAGAGAAGATGAGTCAACTATGGGAATATCCATTAATGATCACTAGCAAACTATATTTTCCACCAAGAAAGAAGGAATGAGAAGGTTTATGTGCCTTACTTATGATCTTTGTGGAGGTTGTGGTCACAAGCTGGTATTTGAGATAAAAACGCTGGGCTTGTATCTAGGAAGAACAACAACAACCTCGAAAAAGTCACTAGACCAACTCTTGGCCTCACTTCGAAAGCTTAATCAATCATGAGGAATGGGCATCCAAAGAGGAACCCAAAATAACACCCGATTGAAGCAGACACCAATCAGGGACCATGACAACTAGGACAACCCTCAAGGGTTCGTTCTATTAATGTATGGAGGAGAAACCCGCTCGAGAAAGAAAATTTCGGCTCTTCCAACATTACACGAACTCAATATAGGATGATGAGAAACACAGAGGCCTTAAGGACAGGTATATCGAACCAATGGATCTCGAGGATCCAAGATGTAAGGAGAAACGTTTAGCTGCTAATGCTTAGGGTGAGTGACAAAAGAAGCTTGAGGGGTGGGCAAGTTGCTCGCCTTTAGAAGAAAAAGAATCTTGGTGGGACTAGATTGCTAAGAATTCATGGGCTTGAATAACGTCTGACGACAAGAAGGATTACAGTCCCCTTAGCATCAATCTAGTGGAACCTCTGGACCATGTCAATCCTACAGGGTTTGATAGAGATAATGACTTCCACGAGGAAGACTTCTCCAAGAAAATTTAGGAGTATAAAACCACCGAGGTTGAACCAAAGATCAACCTAAAGACTAGAACATGCAAATTGATTGCAGCCCTGGAAAGGAGATAGACCAAGGGATCCAAATACAATTTTGGTCACTCCCTAAACAAGTTGATGTTAGAATTGCCTTGCTCCTTCCTTTGGAGTTTATGGCAACTGAGACACAGGAGAGCCTCGAAGGGGATGTAATAGTAGCAGACGAAGATCCCAAGGTGAAGCCTGTTGTTGAAGTAACAGCCCCCAAAGTAATTATGATCCTTTGACTTTTAAATTTAAGTCTCTAACCCCAAGTTGAATTATAACCTTCCTGACGTGATGAGGATGATGTTTGAAGGTCCAATCTCCAATAGACATATTAAGCCTCTATACGTCAAAGCCAACTTTGATGGTGTTTTGGTGAACGGAGTCTTAGTGGACAATGCCGTAGCCACCAATATTTTGCCTTCATACATGTGAGGGGTAATTGGTAGATATCAAGATGACTTGATAACTTCGGATGTGGAATTCTGTGGCTTTTTTGGGGCCACCACCAAGTTTGTAGGGGTTATCCCGATTGAATTAACTGTTGGTAATTTGAGAAAGCTGACACCTTTCTGTGTAGTGGATACCACCTCAAGCTCTAATGCGTTGCTTGGGAGAGATTGGAAACATGCCAACTATTATATCCCTTCTTGACTTCACCAGTTTTTAATCTTTTGGAACCATGATAAATATGAGGTTGTTATAGGAGAAGACAAGCCATTCATGGCTTGCTCCAACTTCATTGAGGCAAAATTCTATGAGGAAAGTGTGGGACCATTAGTTGTGAGAAGGACCACTCCTTAAATTGCCCAACATGAAGAAGTGATTGCCATCCTTGAGAGCTCAATCTCACTAAAGTTGAGATTGATCAGATGGCTCTGACTTCTACAGATGCATGAGAGCCCTCCTTGATGAAGGGGACCTTCAAGGCGCATAAAAAGCCTTATGGAGGGAAGCCAAGTATTCTAAATAAAGGCCCAAAGGGCCATCTCCTGAGCCTTGCAAAGCTGGTGGCTTGGCCTTTTGAGGATCAATTGTGGGCTAAGAAACCATTTATCTTTGGGAATGGCTTTGAAGTTTAGCTGGTATAATAAAAGGAGCTAGAGTTGCTTGACTTAAGAGCAGCACTAGCAAAAATGGGAGACTTGAGGGATGAAGTTTAGGATCCTCTCCTCGAGGTTAACTTGGGTTTAATAGAAGACCCAAGGCCTACATATGTAAGTGCTCTGCTTTTTGAAGAGCAGAGGAAGTAGTACTTGACCTTGCTTCTGGGGTTCAAGGACTAGTTCTCTTACAATCATCACGAGATGCTTGACCTAGATGGAAAAGTGGTTGAGCATAGGCTACCAATCAAGCCAGGCTCAAGGCTTGTAATTCAGGCCTAGAGAAGAATGTTCCGAGAAGTGATAGATTTGGTCAAAGAGGAAATTAAGAGACTCTTAAAGGCTAAATTCATTAGACCAACTAGACATGTTGAGTTGTTGGCATATATCATTCCGGCTATTAAGGAGAATGGCCTGATTGGAGTCAGTATTGATTTCAGAGATCTAAATGCAGCCACCCCAAAAGATGAATATCGTATGCCTGTAGCTGATGTTCTGATTGATTCAGCCTCCAAGTTTGAGGTATTATCTTTTATGGATGGCGATTGCGGGTATTACCAAGTCATGATTACTTCTAAGGATACAAAAAAAACCGCATTTAGGTTTCCTGGGTCAATAAGGATCTTTGCATGGGTCGCCATGCAATTTGAATTAAAGAGTGCTAGAGCCACCACAAACATGATCTTTCATAACCTCACTGGCAAGTCAACTCAAAGTCCTAAGTTGAACACTTGGAGGACTTGAGAAATACGTTCCTTTGAATGAAGATCCACAACCTCAAAATGAACCCAAAAAAGTGTGCCTTCGGAGTTCGTGCTTGGAATTTCCTTGGCTTGTTGCTATACTAAATGGGGATTGAGGTTGATAAAAACAAAGTTAAGGCCATTCATGAGGTCAGACCACCTTCGTGCAAAAACAAGCTCCAATGCTTCTTAAGGAAGGTTAATTTCCTAAAACGTTTTATTCCAAATGTCACAGGAAAGACTAAAGTCTTCTATCCATCACGAAGAGTCAATTTTGAATAGGACTTCAAGTGGGAGGAGCCACACCAAGCCACTATTAAGGCCATGAAGAATTATTTATCAGGCCACCAGTTTTGGTTCCACCTTAACAGGGCAAATTGTTGAAGATTTATGTCTCTGCTTCTAATGAGTCAATTGGTTGTCTGCTTGTACAAGACAATGAGCAGGGGTATAAACAGGTTGTGTTCTACCTAAGTCATTGTTTAAATGAGTGTGAATCGAATATTCCTCCATTGAGAAATAATGTTTACCTCTATATTATGTGTCTGTAAAGTACATACATTACTTCTTAGCATTTGCCATTTATGTGGTTGCTCAGACATACATCTTTAAATACATGTTAGATAGACCCTTAATGAGAGGAAGATTAAATAAGTGGAGCATTGTTCTAATTCAGTTTGAATTAATCTATATATCACATAAGTCAGTAAAGGGTCAGGCTTTAGCAGACTTCTTAGCTGACCATCCAAATATTCAAACTAAGTCAGTGCTAAGTGAATTCTTGGTAATTGAAACGGTCTCTTGGAAATTATATTTCGATGGATCAAAGACCGAATCATGTGCCAGAGTGGGGATTGAATCCCCTACTGGATCATCGCTAAGCTTGTTGTTGCCTTGGTGGGAAAGTGCTCTAATAATATGGCTAAGTACGAGATATTGATCATTGGCTTGCAAACTCTCCTAGACAATGCAAGCCCTACTATAGTTATGAAAGGGGATACACAATTGGTGATTTGCCAAGTAAAAGGTGAACTTCATTGTTTGAGTGACATCTTAAATAAGTATGTCTCAATGGTGCAAGGTCTATTGAGAAACTTTGATGGTGTGCAGTGTGAACATATACCTCAAAAATAGAACAAAAAAGCTAATAATCTGGCCCAATTGGCCTTTGGGTACAAATTGCGTAGGACATGGTGTGAAGAAATTATGGTCATTAAGACCAAGGTCTTAGACCATGACCTCGAAATCACTTAGTCATTTAGCATAACAGTCTGTCACAAGTCAACATGAGGATTAGAGGAAGCCCCCTAATGGATTATTTTAAGAATCCTCGTGACTATGTCAAGGACAGAAAAATGAAATGAGGGCTCACATATATCATTTTGATGACAACTCTAGAGAAGTACACAATAAGGACACTATTAGAGTGCTTCTCAAGTATCTAGACTTAGATGAAGCAATGCTAGTGAGGATTGGAGTCCATGAAGGAATCGGTGGATCTCATTTTGGTGGGAATAAGATACACTGGCTTTTCAGATGCTATGGTTGTTATTGGCGATAAATGATGGATGACTGTATCAATTATGTCAAAGGATGCAGAGCGTGCCAAATGCATACGAATGTACCTAGGGTTCCTGCAGCTGAGATGCATGCTATAGTGAAACCATGGCCCTTTCGAGGATAGAAAATGAACATTATAAAAGAGATTAATTCTCCTTCTAGTAAGTAGCATTCATACATTCTTGTGACCACAGACTATTTTACAAAATGGGTGGAATCTAAGCCATATAGGGATATCAATCAACAAGATGTGATTTAATTTATTAAAGAACATATCCTATGTAGGTCTAGAATCCCAAAGACCATAACTATGGACCAAACTAAAGTTTTTAATGGGTCTTAGATTAAGGAGTTTACCAAGAGTTTCAATATTGACAACTTGAACTCAACACCTTATTTTGCCCAAGCAAATGGCCAGGTTGATCTACTAATAAGATTCTAAAGGCCAACATTGAGAAATTGATTTAGGACAATCCTAAGAGGTGGCATGAAATGCTACTTGATGCTTTTTAAGCATATAGAACGTCTAAAGGCGAAGCTACTAGGACAACTCCCTTCCATTTAATATATGGCCGTGATGTTCTACTTCCAATGGAAGTCATAGTTCAGTCCATTAGGTTGGCTCATCCAGTTGAGTTCTCTAAACTTGAGTATGAGCAGGCTATGATCAATGAATTGACTAACTTAGATCAGGTTAGGTTTGGCACTCTTCGTAGATTGGAAAAACAAAAGAAATGAGTGGCTAAAGCCTACAACAAAAAGGTCAAGCTAGGTCCTTTGACTTAGGGGATTTAATCTAGAAAGTGGTATTCCCATTTACCAAAGTGATTGAATCTTTTGGAAGTGGTCCTCAAATAGAGCTATTTGGAGGAAATGCTTAATGACTAGATCTGGATGGAAGTACTCACCCTAGAGCCATTATGGGAGGTTCCTTAAAAAAATATTTGCCTTCAATTTGGGATTATGACAAGGAAGTTCTTTAAGTTTAGATTTCTTGAGTTGTGGGCCCAATTGCAGTATCAATCTCTCAAGGATCAACCTAATGGTCCTTAAGTAATTGAAATAACAAGTTTATAAAAGGAGCTACAAGAGTGAGAGACATATGGGAACAAAATACGTATTTCATTAATGGTTTTGGAGAAGTGCATGGCAATTTCAAACAATCCAAGAGAGTCACTTATATGGCCTAAAACTTATATCCAATCTTAGAAAAGTTGAGTCCTAATCCTAACTATGGACACCTATATGAATATTAACTAGTTGGTTGAATCGTTCAACCTTTGGTCCATGGAGATAACTTCTTCTTAAAGGGTATGCTAATTTCTTCGGGCCTCTTCTGCTTGTTCAAGCTCTCCAACTCTTAAGCCTTGAAAGGTATGCTATTTCTTGAGAGATGTAAGTTGACCCCTGAGTTGGCTTAACTGTTGCTCCAAGCGATGAATCAGATCTTGCAAGCCCTTGATATCCTGGGCTTGTTGATTCTATACATCTTTGGATGCTCGACGTTCTTCAAAAAGGAGCTATAAACTTCCTAGGCTAGCTAAGTATCCGGGATCCCTAATGGCAGCCTAACACTACCAGTTCTATTGAAGGAGTGTTGGAACCTCTTGTGAAATTCTGGCAAGCACCCTCTCATATGCCTCGAGCTCACTGGAAATGGCAGGTGCCACATTAAGGTCTTCTTTCCAGGTCTTCATGAGGCAAAGCTCTTCTTGATATTTGGCTTCCTTAGCCAAAGAGAGAATATGGAGATAAGCTAACTCCCCTAGCCTCTAAAATCTCGGAGAGACGTCCTGATGCAATTGCTGGAAGCCTAGTCTTCCACTTGCCTCCATCTTTTCTAAAGGAGAAGAAATCCTTGCTAAAATAAGAAGAGTGGTCCTTGATGGTGTAACTAAATTGAGGCAACATCCGAAACATCAAAATTGAATTTCTATTTTAGAATCAAGCCAAAGTGTGAAAGGTCAACATTCACCACTGAAACTTTAGTTGGAGGTGTAGAGGGAGCTGTTGTTGGTTTCTCAGCCATAAGGACACCTTCCTTGGGGGAACCTCTGACAAATGATGTTTGTTTGTTTGGATCAAGTCATGGTTCAGGTATCAAGGATCGATAAACCAAAGTAAGAGATGATACCTTAGTAAATCACTTCAATGGTGATTGAGGGCATTCCTGGAAGTAGGAATGGGGCCTAAATGAGTTCTTGTCTTAAAGGAACTAGAGGAGGAGCTGAGGAGGAGCTTCTCTGGGTAAGTTACTATGAGGGACACTAGAATAGGAGTGATCATATCGCCTCCTTCACTAATGCTTGAGCCTAGAGACTCTGTTTCCTGAGGAGACTCTGGCACATGCGTTTGGGGCTTCTACTATAATTGGAGCTATGGTTGTCTAGAATTACACAAAGGGGAGTTAGAACATCCTTAAAGAGGAATAAACAGGGAAAAACAAATTTAGAAAGGCCAATACCTCTGGTTGAGAGGCATTAGCTCTTCTTTTTCTCACTAGTTGTGAGATTTATACTTTCTCTTCATCATCTTCTTCTTCTTCGTCCAATGCCTGAGGGACCCTGGTTGGAAAGACAGGGGTAACCCTTCACCTTGTTCCTTCCTCGAGCCACCAATCTCAAGGGCTGGCATGGTAGCCTATGGAGGAGATTCTTCCAAAAGCATCATGGTGAAACTTTAAGTATTTATGGGGGTCTCATGAGTAGATGGGAGCTGAAAAGAAAAATATAACAAAGATTAGCCTTTGTTCAAGACATCTAAGAACATCTTAAAGCTTCAAGGGTGGCTTACCTGTTAGTGCTTTTGTTGGAGTCTACCTCACTCTAGCTAGCTGAGCAGCTCTTGAGCTAGGACCTGCAAGTTCAAGGAAGGCATGAAATATTGCTTGGCACCTCTAGCCTCCAAAGAGGACCAAGAGGCTTAGAACAAAGCTGAAAAATAGGGTGCAGCACATAGGGCATACTTGTAGGGAACAGGGTACCCATAGGTCAACCTACTCTCTGGTTTGGAATCATAAAGCTCCCTATATTGAGGGAGTTGGTGGAAGTCCTATTAGACCGCCATAGGTTCCTGGTCTTTAGATTTGGAAAAGAAATGACCTGAACCATCCCAAATTGCTTGGCAAACAATCTGAGTCTATAAGTCTCTACACTAGGGTGAGTCTGGTGATAGAAAAAAAGATCTTGTAGGCACAAGTTTACCTACCAGACCTGAGCATTGACGCCAATAGAGACATCATAATGGAGGTCAAGTTTCCTGAACCAAACTGGATCAAGCTTTTTCTTTTATTTAATGGAGTCCATTGGACCCCTGACCTGCCACGGGGGGACATAAGCTCATCAAGACATTGGTTAAAGGACCACCCTGAAGGTAAGAGCACCTCAATGTGAGCAAACAACTCCCCATAACAAGTGACTGCATCACCTGTTGGAATAAGGGGTCCTCTACAGTAAAGCCTTGGAAAGTAAGCTTGGGCCCACAATTGGACCAGCCACGAAGGACCTCATAATTGGACAACATAGTTGCTAACTATGAAGTCCTCTAAGGGAGTCATAAACTTAGACCAAGAATAGCGGTCCTAGAGCGAATGGACCAGTACTAAAAGCTAGGTTTAACACAACTGTCTTAAGAGATTTAAGAATGGTGTTGGAAGAGTTAGCAAAGAAAAACTTGTTAAACTAGAACAAAGGAGAAAGAAACGTCTTCTTCCTTGGAATCTTAAAACCTTAATTATTCACGATAAATAAGGTTATTTATAAACAAATTAAAACCGCTGCCGATAAGCCTCTGAAACATGTATGTAAGCAAAAAGGTTTTTCTTGTTTTTTAATTAAATTAAATGTGGGCCTTGCATGATGCCCATTTGAGGTTCTCCCATCGCATTTCATATAAATTTATTTTTTTAGTTTTACTTAAAATACGATATAAATCGTATTATATATTTATCTTATGAATATTTGTTTAGCATAAAAACTTATTTATCTCATAAATAAATAATTTATTTCACGAATTCATTTTTAAATATTTTCAAACGATGCTTAAGTTGAGGCTTGAAAGCCAGGGAGGTGCTAGGGCATAAGCTCTGGTATGCGGGCAAGGTCAGAGGCAGGAATGGAGTTGGAATCATTGTGGAAAGCAGCCTCAAGGATAAAGTAGTCGGAGTACCAAGAGCTGGTGATAGGATCATAAGTACCAAGTTGGTCCTAGATGGTGAAGTATTGAACGTAATCAGTGCCTAAGCACCTCAAATCGGACTGTCTGAGCATGAGAAGGCAACATTCTGGGAGGACTTAGACACAATGATGCAAGGCATACCCCTAACCGAACAAGTAATGATTGGCGGAGATATCAACGGACACGTTGGCGCGACCGAGGATGGTTATGCTCTGCACCACGAAGGAATCGGTTTTGGAACCAGGAATGCAGAGGGTAAAGCCCTATTAGACTTCGCGGTTACTTACGACCTAACGGTGGCCAACACCTTCTTCAGAAAGTGCAAGCAACACATCATCACGTACCAAAGCGGCGGGATAAGAACTCAGATTGATTACATACTATTAAGGAGAAGATTGCAAAGAGACTGCAGGGATTGCAAGGCTACCCCAGGCAAAGACCTGTCTACACAGCATAGGGTGCTGTGGGCGAATATAAAGGCCAAGAAGAGGGCCAAAGGAATCTGCAAACCTGTGCATACGTACTCTTGTTGGAGGGAGCTCAAGGGGGAGAAGTATAAGGTATACAAGGAAAGAGTGGAGGCCGAACTCAGGGAGGACTTCGAGGAGATACAAACTAGATGTGGAACCATTTGGCCCAAAAGATGAGAGAACTAGCACGGGAAGTTCTCGGCACGTCAAAGGGAAGGGTACCAAGCAACAGAGAATCCTTGTGGTGGGGTGACGAGGTCCAAGAGAAGATTAAAGCGAAACGAGTTTGTTTTAGAGAGTGGGACCATAGCAGGGATGAGGATAAGTGGCAGCGGTATATTCAAGCCAAGAGAGAAGTAAAGCGAGCAGTCAGAGAAGCACAATCAAGAGCTTATGAGGACTTTTACAAAAGGATGGAGACCAAGGAGGGTGCGAGGGACTTATATAGAATCACCAAAACTAGAGAAAGGAAGACTAGAGACTTGGACAGAGTTCAATGCATAAGAGGGGAAGATGGACAGGTACTCGTGGATAGGCATCTAATCAAGGCTAGGTGAAAAATGTATTTCCATGAGATGTTTGACGAACAAGGAGGGACAAAGATATCCCTAGGTGATCTTCAAACATTCGAGGTGCATCAAAACCACTGCGACTATAGGCAAATTAGCCTCAACGAAGTCAAGGAAGCCCTGAGATCTATGGGAAGGGGTAGAGCAGTTGGCCTAGATGGCATACCCATAGAAGTATGGAAATGCCTTGGACAAAAGGGCGTAAGTTGGTTGACTAAACTATTTAACCAAATCCTCCGAGGGGATAAGATGCCTGAGGAATGGAGGAAGAGCATATTGATTCTGATATATAAGAACAAAGGCGACATTCAGAGTTGCGCCAACGATCGGGGTATCAAACTAATGTGCCACACTCTGAAGTTGTGGGAACGGGTCATAGAGAGGAGGCCAAGGCAACAGATTGAGGTGTCCGAAAACCCGTTCGGATTTATGCCCGGGAGATCAACAATAGAGGCCATCCACATCCTAAGGCGGACGATTGAGCAATATAGGGAGAGATAAAAAGGCCTTCATATGGTTTTCATTGATTTAGAGAAGGCATATGATAGAGTGCCAAGGGAGGTCCTCTGGAGAGTTTTGGACATGAAAGGCATCCCCGTACCATACATCCGAGCCATTAAAGACATGTATGAAGAGGCACAGACTATGGTGCGTACAGTGGATAGGGAGACAGACGCTTTCCCGATAACAGTAGGGGTTCACCAAGGGTCTGCTTTAAGCCCCTATCTGTTCATTCTGGTTATGGACGAGCTCACCAGGCACATCCAGGGATGTGTACCTTGGTGCATGCTTTTTGCAGATGACATAGTACTAGTGGGGGAGTCGCGGGAAGAGATAAATGAGAAGCTAGAACTGTGGAAAGGAGTTCTAGAGTCGAAGGGTTTACGACTAAGCAGAGCCAAGACCGAGTACATGGAGCTCAAGTTCGATCCCTCTACCATGCCTAGCCAGGAAGAGGTCATGATTGGACATAAGGCCATATCGAAGAAGGAGAGATTCAGGTACTTGGGGTCCACAATACAGCACAACGGCAAAGTGGACGAGGATGTCAGCTACCGGATCAAAGCGGGATGGAATAAGTGGAGGATGGCCTCTGCAGTTCTTTGTGATAGGAAGTTCCCCTTGAAGCTGAAGGGAAGATAGTATAAGACGGTTGTGAGGCCAGCCATGGCGTATGGGACAGAGTGCAGGGCAATGAAACAACAGCACACACAGAAGATGAAAGTGGCGGCGATGCGAATGCTAAGGTGGATGTGTGGACACACAAGGAAGGATAGGATCAGAAACGACATCATAAGAGGGAAATTGGGCATAGCCTCCATTGAAAATAAATTAAGGGAGCAACGTCTGAGGTGGTTCGGACATGTCAGAAGGAGACCGGACAACGCTCCAGTCCCTTACTACATTAGGCAGAAGAGGCAGAGGCAGACCAAAGAAGAGATGGATTGAGACGATCCGATAAGACCTCACCCACCTTAACCTTCGGGAGGAGATGGCCTTAGATAGGGCCCAATGGAGGGCTAGCATAGGGGTATTAGATGATCCGATTGGAGTAGGGTAGTCTTCGTCTCTACCTTATCTATCCCTTCTCATTGTCATTCTCATTCTCTTTCTTTATCTCTTCTGCCTCTATTTCTATCCTCTTTTTTTGGGGGGGGGGGGGGGGAATACTCATGCATTTTTTGATGCTTCTCCTGTTACCAGGTCTTTGGCTGATTGGTGCGGACTAACTTTTTAGGCTGGGGGTCCTCGGAAACAGCCTCTTTTCAGGGTAGCCCCCTGAAGGGGAAAGGCTGCGTACCCCTACCCTCCCCAGACCCTGCTTTTGCGGGAGCCCTTGGAGGCACTGGGTTTGTTGTTATTGTTGTTGTTGATCTTAAGTTGAGGCTTGCAAAGCGACCTCAAATACAATCTAACTCTAGCTTCAAATGAGTCAAATCTGATTATCATCTCATGATAACAATTGATTATCATTTAGTCAAATTTAATTTTACTAAATAAGTTTTATTACACTCTAGAATTAAATATAATCACTCAAGAAATTCCCCTATAACCTTTATTACGACAATTAACCCCTCTATTAGATATATTTGAGCATAAGTAACTTTAATCATTACTTTTCTCAGATCTCTCGCTGTAGTTCCCAACTCGCTCCTGTCGAACAATTTAATAATACAGAAACAATTTATTTATTAATCTCAAATATCAAACATATGGAATACTATAGCCAAATATTCTAGAATGCATTCGTATATTTGCAATTCAACTAAGGGGACATCTTTATCTCGTTAGAGAATATAGATTGCACGAAAAACAACTGTTTTTGCTGCACTTCATGCCATTACCCAACGTACGTAAGATTCAAGTCAATGCACTTTGACTGATCCTGTTGGCACATCAATGCAACAAGCAATCCACACATGAATTTAGATTGTTTTCTGGATTTAGAGTTATCGTATTAAATAATCAATTATTTCTAATAGGAGTTAAGAAACAAATAATTCAGGTGGTCTTGCTTAGTGTTCCAATCTTATTAAAAAAAGCAACAAATAACTCTTGGATCCCTATCCTCATAACTAAGACAAGTCATCAAAAATATCATATTATAATCTTATCAGACAAGTTGTCCAAACTTATCATCGACCAGAAACGTACTTTGACAACATGTTACTAGTTTCATCTAAGTCTTTCCGTGGTTCAATCTAATTGACCACTTAAACTAAACCTAACATGTCATCTTGGACTACGTCCATCTTTGGAACGTTTTAGAAAAATAATCACAGCACGTTTGACTAGTAAAACATAATTAGACAATAAATAAACAAAGTAATATTATTTATTTTAAACCTAACTAATTGGGTTTTCTTGGACACCAATTCCAACAATCTCCAACTTGTCCTAAATCCAATTAGCATTGCATTACATAACTATCCCATGGGGAACTGTAAACTCTTTGACTATAAATTTGGACAATTGCCGATCTATCACTGTCTCATTCTTTTGCTCACATGCTTTAGGAACCCACTGAGTCACCTAGTCTACTCAACAACTTCATAGCTATCAAGTATCCGACTTCCATAGTAAACTAAGCAATATAAGACTGCTTTATTGTTCACTACCTAATGACTCCTAGTACTAGGATAAACAAGAATTCCGACATCAAACGTCTAAAACCTTGCAAACGACCCATGAAAAACTCAACACTCTATCTTTGAATCTCGCTCAAGCTTGATCCTCAGTACATAGTTAGCTTATCTTAGGTATTTCACTTTAAACAAACTGGACAATTAAATCTTAATAGCTCATAGCACTGTACACCATTCTCAATGAGTAGAAACCCATCTCTATGCAACACTTAGAAAGTCAATACTTTCTTGTCATGTCATTCGTACACTGATGGTTCACTAGCCATTGATTCAAATCCCTAGGAATTGACTACTCATCATTGAATTTACTATTCAATGAACAAGATGCTTGTTTAAGTCTACAAATAGACTTCCTCAGTTTGCATACTATATGCTTCTCACTCTTGGAAACAAACCTGTCTAGTTGTACTATATACATAACTTTTTCAAGATGACCATTCATAAAAAATGCCGTCTTGACTTCCATTTCCGGTATCTCATCATATGAAATACGATGGATGAGAGTATAGTTCTAGCTAGAAGGTTTCATCAAAGGTGATTCCTTCCATTAAGGTATAACCTGCTACAATCAATCTAGTCTTGAAGGTCTCTACCTCCTCGTCCACTCGACTTTCTATACTTGTAGATTTATTCAGATCCAATCTAATGGACTTAATGTCTTTCAACAACTCTACAAGTTCCCAAACTTAGTTAAAATATAACTACTGTAACTGAACTTTTGTTGCCCTGATCAATTGGTCTGCATCTTTATTCTTAAGAGTTCCGTTGTAGTCTATTCAGATTCACCATAATGCTTAACCGTTAAGATTGAAAACATAAATCTATCAGGTGGCCCTAACCATCCTCCCACTCCACCCAAGCTCTCATGTACTTTATGTAACAATGACCTAGTTGAAGATATATCTAATACATCATCTACACTATATGTTGTATCATGTTGCTGAGACACAATATCTTATAATGTCAATCTATCCAACACAAGCTATCTATTATACTTTTGAAACACTTTCTAAAACATCTTGCATAGAAAACCTTTTGACATGTAGGTATGATTTATCATATGAATCTTACCATATTCCATAATACATTATTGATAATTTCCACAACTCTTTGTAATAAAGAAAAAATAAGAATTCTCCTGAAATCACCACTTCGATCTAATCAAAGTGACTTGATATAATTACTTTTCAAAGGATTCAAGATTTCAGCCCTCATAGGTATATCATATATCAACTTGTTGAGTAGGCATTCATAAACTTTTTATGAAATGCTCATGGCTTCCGCTCAATTAAACTTTTAGCAGTCCATAAACATTTTATGAACAAGTCCTAGCGCCTTAGTGATTCTATTGCCTTGACTATTAAAGGCACTTTCAGTCATCATTAATTTGAACATGATTCACATACCGGTTATCATCTTAGTACTTAATGATCATATAAGACATATCAAGCCAGTTTTTGAATCATACTAGATTAATGAGACTTATGAATAAGTAGCACTTAAAAGCTATATGTTTTTTTCATGAAATTCTTCTTTCATATGGTTATACAACTAGCCTACATTAGGAAAATAAACTACCATCAATATAGTTATGATTAAAATAAGTCAACTATGTACCATGTACCTTTTAAATAAACGTTTTATATATATAATCATCAGTCTATTTTTCAGAAAAGATAACTAAAAGACTATTTAAAAAATAGTGAATAGGAATCAAATTTCTAAAGTACATCAAGATAGTTACTCAAATACAAAATGGCATTTCCTGACTTAAACTACGACCTTGATGCCCTTACTGAAAACCCATTTACCAGAACACTAGTGAACTACATGCTAGTCACAACTAGAGGAAACACGATATTAAATATCCTGCCATATGGCTTTCCGACTTAAAAACAATAGTATCTGAGTACTTTGGCAATTCCTTTTAAAGTCCAGTGTTTTATAAAAGAGACAAAGCGATTTTGACTTATGTATTATTTCACCCTCTTAAGGTTCCTAATTCTATTTTGACTTATGTATTATTTCACCCTCTTAAGGTTCCTAATTCCTGTAATAGATGCTTACCCTAAGTGGACTTTTCCCTTAGTTCTTTTGATGCGTTTTTTCAAATTGTACTTTCATTAGTTCAAATAATGAGCAATCTCTATTACTCAATATATCAAAGCTAAACCGATTAAAAGATCTTGATAGGTAAGTCAAGATCATATCTGGTTGAGATTGGCTATCCAAATTTGCATCAAGAAGTCTAATTCAATTAAATGAGCCATCATCATATGACACGCTCTAGAACCGAACTCTTTCACACAATCTTGTGTCTATTATCTATCGCATTAGTCATTCTCATACTACTAGTTCTCTAACCAAACACTTCTTTCAAATATTTGATCATGTCTACTATAGTTGACAATTCAAGTATGTAATAGTAGAATACGTTTTACATCTAATGCCTGAATCTTGCATCTGACTAACTCTTTAGTCTAGTTTAACATTCCTAAAGTTTTTTTCAGCTTAGTAGATACACTAGCAGCAACCTAGAGAAATCTGCGCATCTCTTAGTGCCTTATATGTAGTAAAACATATCATATCATAGCGAACAAAACATAGCGGACAAGTAAGATATACTAGTATTTATCGCAATGCCAAAATATAACAAACCAGTCTGAAATAAAACAACTTTAAAACAAGTCATATAACATACAAAGATTACTGTCATGATCAAGACTGATTTTAATTGGTCTTATCGGGCTCTTTCGCAGTTGGAGGGAAATTCAGTTGCAATTGAGGTTCTTTTGCTTTTGGCGGCAAAGTTAGCGGTTGGTTAAAGTCTTGTTTTGCTCTTAAGTCAATTGTGGCTGCTAGTTCAGGTTGTTTGAGTCGGTTGGTTGCAATATTAGAGTCTAGATTCATTGTTTTGATTCTATCTTGTAACTAGTATAAATAAGGAATTGGTTGTAAGGTTTAATTCATTGAATGACAATTGATTGGCATTTTCTCTCTCTCATCTAAACTCCCTCTAATTTCTCATCTCCTTCCCTTCTTGTTGCATCTAAACTCTTCCCTATACTATCCAAACCTAGGTTAAAAAGCCTCGAGTTTACACTCGATTGGATTGAAATTCAGCTCAATTCGATTGAATTGTGTAGTTTCGGTTCGAATTATTGCAATTTGTGAATCATTTGCAATATGGCTAAGAAAAGGTGATCTACTATGGCACCTACAACTCAAACTAATGCTGCTAACAATGTGGCTGGTGTTGCTGCTAATACATCAGCTGGTGCCACTACTTATGCTGCAGCTGTGACTGGAGACAATGCAAATGCTCAGGGAGATCGTATGGATTAGATTATGCAGATGATGCAGAACTTGATACAAGAAATGAATCATATGGATCGTAGAATGGAGACACAATCTCAGCAAATTGAGACACAATCTCAGCAGTTTGCTCAGCAACTCACTACTCTACAATAGATGATGGATAAGCAACCAAGTGGTGGAAGTGTTCTCTTAGAAACAAGTCAGCAAGCTTGACCTCCTGATCCTGTAATGGTTCCATCAGAGAGCAATGATAGTGCTTCAAGTGCTCATACCAAAGGATTTAGACAGCCAATAGTGGATTTAGAGGCTTTTGATGGTAACCTTCCTCAATCTTGGATAAGGAAATGTGAAAGATACTTTAGTTTTTACAAGATCGATGAGCACGAAAAGGTAGAACTGGCAGCTGTACATTTGTATGGTGAGATGGAGACATGGTACTTTGGATTAATGCGTACTAGGACTACCATTACTTGGACTGATTTTGCTAATGAGCTGTGTGACAGATATGGTGATGAGGATGTTAGTGAGGTTGCGGACAATTTTAACGAGGTTGTTCAAACTACCTTAGTGAAGGATTACATGACACGTTTTGAGGGATAGAGAGCTAGGATGTTGTTTGTGTATCCTACTGCTTCGAAGTCCTACTATGTGTCAAGTTTTGTAAGTGGTCTCAAGCCAAGAATCAAGAGTTTGGTGAAGGTCTTTGATCCCTGTAGCCTTACTCAAGCATACTCCAAAGCTAAGAAGGTTGAGAGTTTAGTGTTAAGAAGTTCGATTCTCATAGGTCAAAAGGCAATTTCAGTGGACCTTCTTCCACTAAGTTTGTTCAGAGTATTAACAAGGCTGGTGGCAGTGAAGACAGGAGACCTCAGAAGCTTTGTTTCAAGTGTAACCAAAGGTATTTCTTCGGTCACAAATGTGATCCTAAGTTCTTAATGGCAATATCTGGTGCAGAAATGGTGGAGACTAAAGAGGTTGATTGCAAGGAACCAGGGGAAGAGGTGACAATTGACACTAATGAAGAAAACGATATGGAGATATCCGTTCAAGCACTGACAGGTAGTGGTTCACACAACACTATATTCATTAAGGGAGTATCAAGACAGCGAGAGTTGCTAATACTAATTGACATTGGATCAACTCATAGTTTTGTGGATCCAAAGGTTATGAGAGCCATGGGACAAGAACTAATTCAGACCAACCCTTGACCAGTCACAATTGCTGATGAGAATTTGATATTGACACACACTAAGTGTAAGAACTTCTATTGGAAGATGCAAGGACAGCTCTACTCACTCATGGCTGACTCAGAAGTTGAATCCACTGAGTCTAATGTTGAATTGACTACCTTGCTTAAGGAGTATGGAGAATTGTTCGAGTAACCAGATACATTGCCACCCAAGAGGGAGCTTGATCATGCAATTCCCTTGAAAGAGGGGACTGATCCTGTGAATTTACAGCCCTATAGATATCCTCATTCACAGATGGATGAAATTGAGAGACAAGTTGAGGAGTTGTTGAAAATGAGATTCATACGACACAGTCACAGTCCCTTTGCCTCTCCTATGATTTTAGTGAAGAAAAAGGATGGAACTTCTAGAATGTACATTGATTATCGACAATTGAACTCTCACATAGTCAAGGACAAGTTCTCCATTCCTATTATTGATGCCTTGTTGGATGAATTGCATGGAGCTTTGTATTTCTCTAAATTGGATTTAAGGCAGGGTTATTATCAGATTAGAGTTCAAGAAAAAGACATTCATAAGACAGCTTTTCGAACTCATCAAGGGCATTACGAATTTGTGGTGATACCCTTTGGACAGTCAAATGCATCTTCAACATTCCAGGAATTGATGAATCTTGTATTCCATCCATATTTAAAGAAGTTTGTGCTAGTATTTTTTTATGATATTTTGGTCTACAGCCCTACCCTGCAAAACCATTACTCCCATCTTGAACTTGTTTTTAAATCCATGAGGCAACACAAGCTTTATCCAAAGTTGTTGAAATGTACCTTTGCTAAGACACAGGTAGAGTATCTTGGGCATGTTATTTGAGGAGAGGGTGCTGCAATTGACCCAAGCAAAGTACAAGCAATGAAGGATTGGCCACAATCTAAACCCCTCAAGCAGCTAAGGGGTTTCTTAAGGTTAACAGGATATTACCGCAAGTACATAGCTGGCTATGGCATTATTGCAAAACCATTAACAGATCTACTGAAGAAAGATGGGTTATATGGGATGATAAAGCAACAGAAGCCTTTGAACGCTTGAAGCAGGCTATGACTATGGCTCCTGCGCTTGTGATGCCAGACTTCAGGTTACCCTTCTTGCTGGAAACTGATGCTTGTAGTACTAATATTGGTGTAGTGCTTTCTCAGAATGGAAGACCTCTGGCTTTTCTTAGTCAAGCTTTGGGTCCTAAGAATTAGAAATTGTCTATTTACGAGAAAGAGTATATGGCTATACTCCTAGCAGTCCAAAAATGGCGGCATTACCTTAAGGGACGTCAATTTGTGATCAAGACAGATCACCAAAGCCTCAAGTATCTACTTGAGTAGAGAATTTGGACAAGGGTTCAAAGGAAAGGGCTAATGACGATGTTGGGGTTAGAATATACAATTCAGTACAGAAAAGGGGCTGAAAATGTTGTTGTTGATGCCCTTTCTAGAAGATTGGAGGAATTGGAAGTTGAAGGATCTTGTGCGGCTATTACTCAAGTAATTCCCTTATGGATGACAAAGGTGATCAATTCCTATGAGCGCAATGCTTTTGCTGAGGCATACATTGTTCCCAATAGCATACAAGCTAGTTTTGACAAAACTCATGCAAAGGTGATAGTGGGCAATGCGGTTGTTCAAGTCAAGGGTAGAATTTACATTGGTGAAAGCCAAGGACTGAGGAAGCAAGTCATCAAAGCTTCACATGGCTCACCATGGGGAGGCCACTCCGGTATAGAGGGTACTTACAGTTGAGCTATATTTCTAGTGGAAGGGATTGAAGAAGGATGTGCAAGATTTTGTGAACAATGTGAAGTTTGTCAACAGACAAAGGTTGAGCATACTCCCTATAAAGTGTTGCTGTAGCCACTTCCAATTCCGGAGGGAGCTTGAGCTCACATAAGCATGGATTTTGTGGAAGGCCTGCCTAAGCTAGAGGGAAAAGAAGTCATTTGGTTGACTGTGGATCAGGTGTATAGGCTTTGTGGACTTCCTCAATCTATTATTTCTGACCGAGACAGGTCGTTCACAAGTTCTTTCGGGTGTGAGCTGTTTCTATTGTTAGGCACCACATTGGCTATGAGTTCTTCATACCATCCACAATCTGATGGCTAGACTGAGAGGGTTAATTAGTGTATTGAGCCGTATTTGAGAGGGATGACAATTACTCATCCTAAGCAGTGGTACAAATATTTGTCTCTTGCTGAGTATTGGTACAATACTCATTTCCACTCTTCTTTAGGTTCAACACCTTTTAAGGCCTTATATGGGTATGAACCACTATCTCCTTTGGTACAACAAGGAATGGTTTCTCATGTTGATGGAGTAAATGAGTTGCTGCTACATAGAGCTCAGTCAACACGACAGCTCAACGACAATCTTCCTTTGGCATAAGCAAGGATGGAGTTTTTTGCAAATAAGAAGAGGATTGGCAGGAATTTTGAGGTTGGACATCTTGCTTATCTCAAGTTGCAGCCATACAGGTAAAGTTCAGTGGCTGTTCGCAAAAACCTCAAGTTATCAGCCAGGTACTTTGGGCCTTAAAAGGTTTTGGAGAGAATTGGCAAAGTAGCCTACAGATTAGATCTTCCAAGAGATAGCTTGGTCCATCCGGTATTCCATGTTTTTTTTGCTTAAGAAGCATGTGCCAGATAAAGTCAACGGAGTCGTTGATGTTTTGCAAGCTTCCTCCCAAGCTCAATTGATTCAAGAAACTGCAGCCATTTTTGACAGCAGAGTGGTGCAGGAGCACGGAATTGACAACAAGTAGGTGCTGGTATAGTGGGCTAATCTTGGTCCTGAAGGTTCTACATGGGAGAGCTGGAAGTTTCTGAAGTCTCAATTTCCCTCCTTCCATTCTTGGCGCAAGAATGTGCTTGAGGGGAGGGTATTGTCATGATCAAGACTGATTTTAATTGGTCTTATCGGGCTCTTTAATAGTTAGGGGGAAAATCAGTTGCAATAGAGGTTCTTTTGCTTTTGGCGGCAAAGTTAGTTGTTGGTTAAAGTCTTGTTTTCCTCTTAAGTCAATTGTAGTGGCTGGTTCAGGTTGTTTGAGTCAGTTAGTTGCAATATTAGAGTCTAGATTCATTGTTTTGATTCTATCTTGTAACTAGTATAAATAAGGGATTGGTTGTAAGGTTTGATTCATTGAATGATAATTGATTGACATTTTCTCTCTCTCATCTAAGCTCTCTCTAATTTCTCATCTCCTTCCCTTCTTTTCTCATCTAAACTCTTCCCTATTCTATCTAAACCTAGGTTAAGATTCAATATTGAGCTTAAATATTAACAATTACTTTTCTTACTTTTAGCACACAATCAAAGTTTGGAGATCACAGTCTAACACTTACATGTATGCCGTGGCAACCAACCGAACTACCCAAAACTCCCTGCCAGTGTGACCGAATTGAGATATCAGAAGGGTGAGACCATTTCTCAATAAATATGTTTTCTTGTAAACTCTTTACTAAACATATTTAATACAGCACTTTTTCCCCGGCTGCTAAGGTCATACAATAGAGCTCCTCGGGGAGGCTAATGTAGACCCCAATCAAGTGTACACCATTACTTGAATATCCATACAAGGTCTCGATATAATCCACGTCGGTGTGTCTGTACTCGATTGCTTGGACTTCAATTCATCCTAACAGAAGACTAACCTTTATTTCACGAATTAACATCTTCCTCGAAGAGTAATACAACACACTATACTGTTAGACCAGTAATGGAGGCCATGAGTGTAATACCCGGCTTAATTAAATTAAATTTGGTGTTACAATATGTAAAACTAAGGATATTTAAATTAAATTATGCACTATAGTATAATATATAAAATTTAGGATATTTAAATTAGGTTGAAACTCGCTATTATTTCGACTAGTTTCCAAATGAAAATAAATAAACAAATAAATAAATATTTAAAAAAAAAGAAAAATAAAATTAAAAGTACAAAAATTTACCCCCCCAACCACTTCTCCCTCTCTCCCGTACACAACCACCACCCCCCCCACCCCCCCCAAACACTCTCTCTCCTCCTCACCAGCTCCCTCCCCCTACCGCCTCCCTCTCTCCCCCTTCCGCCTCTCTCTCTCCCCCGGTAACAACAGCACCAGTACCGGTCACAACCTAACGGTACCGTCCGACTACCACGGTACGTGTCCCGTCTCTCCTCTCCTCTTTTCGCTCTCTTCTCTCTCTCTCTCGCGCGACTCTACCTCCTCCCACCGTCGTCGCCCGGGCCGCCCGACCACCTTGACGGTACCAGTGCCGCCTCCCACCCCATACCACTTGACCCACCTCTGCATCGCCTCCCAACTCACGGTACGACCCTAACCCACCCGGTATCGCCACCCCCCACCTCGGTACCCGCCTCCCACCCCATACCGCCTGACCCATCTCGGTACCGTCACCCCCACCTCGGTACCGCCTCCCACCCCATACAGCCTGACTCACCTCGGTACCACCACCCCCACCTTGGTACCGCCTCCCACCCCATACCGCCTGACCTCCCCTAGGTCTATAAATACCCCACGCCTCCACCCCTCAAATCTCACACCTTAACCCACAACACTCTCTCTCTCCTCTCAGTTCTCTCTCCACCACCCACGATCCTCTCTCCTCGCCTCACCAGTGCCGCCACCTCGCCGGCACGACTCCGACCGACCCTCCGGTGCTGCCACCTCACCGGCACAGCTCCGACCGACCTGACGGTGCCGCCACCTAGCCGGAACAGTACCGGCCACCCTGCCGGTAACGTTATCTCCTCAATTTTAAAGCTAATCAACTATAGGAACTGGGTTTTTGGGTTAAAAGCTAGCATCTGTAAGTATACTACTTCCCCTACTTGTTTGTAAAGTATGAAAATTGCTTTTAATGATTTGATTTGTGAGACTTATATTTTGAATGATTTATTGTTTTGATAAAATAGGATCGGGCATATGTGTTTATGTGATTTAGACTCTTATGGGTTAAATTATTGGTTTATACATTGATTTAACATGTGAAATTTCGAAAGAATTTGTATGCATATGTGAAATTTCAAAGGAGTTTTTACGAATATGTGAATTTCAAAGGAAATTATTGTGAACTTGTGATTTGAATTTGAAAAGGTTTTATAGAGCTTACAGATATCTACATTGACCTTCCGAGGTCTATCGACTATGGAATACGAAATACGAAATATGAAAGTCGATTACGACCCTGTAGCGGGAATAATACCAGCACGTAGTTTCCGATGTCTGTTAGTTCTTCTGAACTAACAGATACTACGTTTTGATCCTAGCGGATCTGTCGACTTGAACCAGTACGAATAAATCGGTTCGAATACGAAATATGAACGTCGATTACGACCCTGTCCCGGGAATAATACCGGCCGTAGATGCGTCTGTAAGTTTCCCAAAAAGCTTTTATGAAAGGAAATGAGTTATGAAACAAAATGATTTTCAAATATTATGGATTTTACTGGTTTTAATTGGAATGTTATCCTTGTTAATAATATGCCTAATCCGGGTAGAGAATGTGCTATACTTACTGAGCGCGTTGCTTGCTCACCCAATTCGTTTATTTCTCTTTTTCCCAGATTAGTAGCTCATGGCAGTTATAGAGGGACGAGGAAGGCAAAGCGACTTATTGTTCTGAACATCGTGTTGATTTTGAAGTTTAGCTATTTAAATAAGTTAGCAATAGAATATGATGGACTATTTGAGGTATTGAAATTTGGAGCTTCCGCGCTATTAGAATTAAGTCGTTGGTATGATGTATTTGGATTTGATGTTATGAATTTTCGAAAAATTTATGGAATTTGAGGAAATTATGATGGAATGATTTGGGCTTCGTACTATGATGGGGGATTTCATTATAGTATGGCCATGTAGCGCCCGTTTAGCTTAAGCCTATTCGGTATTTAAGTTGGGGGCGTTACAATGAGCATTCACTTAGAAGCTCACTCCTACTTGATAGTTTGAGTCTCGTGAACTTCTATAATAACTTTAGCAAACAAACAAAGCATGGAACCCATCTAACCATTCTCTGTATGTGTGCAACGATGAGCTGACCAATCTACCCATTACTATGGGAGAGGCAACATATCAACTAATTAGTCAAGTGAGAACTATTCTCAATTAATATGTTTTCTTTAAGTATATTTAATTCACTGCTTCTTTCTTGTTCTTATTATAGTATCACAATGCCCCCTAAGAGGGTTTCATACTATCCTAGTCAAGTGTATACCATACCTAGGCATTGGTACAAGTAAACAAGATACTCCACGTCTGCGTGGCAGCACTCGTTTTTCCCGTACCTCCATCTATCCTAAAGAAGTCTAACCCCGTATTCCGCAAAAAAAACACTCCTTGGGAAGTAGCACCTATCCACTATACAATTAGACTGACAATGGAGACTGCAAGGAATCAACTCCTGATCCTTGGTCCCACTTGAAATTTAAAATGGCAAATCTTTTTTTTTTTTTTTAAATTCAAAATATTTATTTAACCATTAAATAAAACCCTAATGCAATTAGGTTTCATTCAAATAATTCAATTATTAAATTGTCTAATCATATTAGATCTATTTATAATAATTCTCGCACTCGATGAAATCAAATATTTCACCAAGTTACATATTTATATGGCCTCCTAAAATTATTCACATTATACATAATATTTAACTCATTTAAATAATATTGAACATGTTAACTAAAATTAACAAGTACCACGTTATCAAACAACTTGAATAACAACATGTAAGACTAATATTTAACTCCGGGTTGGTGTTGTCTGGTCTTCGGGTCGGTGGCTTGGTGTGCTTGGGCGTTGGGTCTTGGGGGTGGGGCCTCTTTGGTTGGTGTTGGTTTGGTCGTGCTTCGGGGTGTTTCACTGCCATCGAGGTCCCATCCCTCTCGATCCTCTTGCCTTGGGCCCCTACTTCTCTATTGCTTGATCATGCCTCCGATTGCCCCCCCTGCGACTGATTGCCTTTTCTGCATCTGCGGCCTTGCGGTGCACTCCCTTTTTGATCCCGTTTGAATGGGTGAATTGGGTTGTGGTCTCCGCTTGGTTTGATTGGTTTCTTTTGCCTTCTTTGTCTTGAGATTGTTTGCACTTTCGTGTTTTTGGAAGTTTTGGGGTGTTTTCTGGTGTTTTGTAGGTTTCTTGATGGGGTGTTTGGGTGTTTTGTTGGTATGCTGTTGGCGTTTTTGGGGTGTTCTGGGGGTTTTGGTTTGGATTGTTTGGGTGTTTGGATCGTTTGTGCTTTGATTCTCCTGCCTGGAATGTAATTGTTCATTTTTGCCGTTTAATAAAATCTCATGATGTGTCAATTATCAAAAAAAAAAAAACATGTAAGACTAAAAGGTTGGAACAATTGAATATTTTTCTAAACTCTTTTACAAAAGATTATCGCATAATCTAAATAAGGATCTCGTCTTAATTAATTGTTTATCTATTCAAATTATTTAAATAATAAAAATTAAAATATACAAAATATGGGACGGCACTGAACATTACTCCCTTCCCCTTTTTTGTATTTTAATTTCAATTTTTTAATTTAAATAAAAAAATAATCAAATCTGATCTTAATCGTATTAGATTGTAAACTAAACGTCTAACCTTATTAGACGTTCTTTATTTTGGATTATCATAAAATATTCATCCATTGAATATTTCACACCTTAGTTAAAATCTAATCTAATTAACTTAATAATCTAAATCGTTCAACTTCTTGAATATCTAATCTCATTAGATCTGATTTAGAATTATGCTTCTTGATTGAATCACGACTCACCTAATATTTTAAACAATTTAAAACTTTAATGAACCTTCAATCTTGTCATTGAACTCTTTAACAACAATATTCAGGATTGTCCATTTCCTTTAATAAAATTTCCAATTTCATATTTTTCTTAATTCTGCACACTCCATTTTTATCAAACCTAATGCTTTTAATGTCAATTATGAATGTATTATGAGTTGGCTCTGACACAAATTGTTGCGAACATATTTCAACAATTTTCCCCATTTCAGTTTGAGCGGGTGCAATTAAAAACGAATTTTAAATTCTTAATTTTAAATCAAATGCCCGAACCTAATTACACTATTTAATTAGTCAAGATCTTACTCAAATAGGTTCATAATATGATAAATAAAAAATATCGAATAAAATATTTATAAACATAGTATGTAAAATAAATGAAATAAAGGAAAAATAAATTAAATATCACATACTTAATTTAGACAAACCTAAAGTGTGAATCCCAACTCCGACTTGAGGATACGAAATTAGAAGAAGAATTCTCAACACCTCAAGGTCTTTTTTGCAATGACCTCTTCTAGCATCCGGAGTATGGGCTCCCAAAAATATTCAACTTAGAAAAATTTTGTTGGATATTTTAATAAAAAAAATACTATTTTGAAAAATAATTAAATGCAAGCATCCATTAAGTAAAATGGTATCAATGTAATTTGCATACCTGTGTTAAGTGCCACAATTGACATCAACGGCTAATACCAATAATGAGTATGGTCAATGAATCTTGACCCTGCGTTTTCCTTTGCCCACTTTGAATGTTTTTGATATTAATGTTATTCTTTTAGCAATGAAACCATTAATGCCCGTATTAGGGAAAAAAAATATTGTTCATTTCCTTATGAAAGGGCTAGTGTGGTTGAGGACAATGAGATGAAAAAAGGAGAATAAAAAAATTACTGTAGTATTGTTATGATTACAAAAACCTCTCCCACTTAAGTGTTTTGGGTTAAGGGTGTAGGGCATAGTTTTGGCCTCTTGGATCAGTGTAGGGTTTGAGAGTGAGAGCATAGGCTGAGCGTTGTATCTTGAGGACGGCGCGCTGTAGACCTACTGCGTCGAGTTTTACTCGTAGGAGCGTAGAAACTGTCTTAAAGAGAGCGTGATCCTCACCTCGCTCAGCTTTTACTTCATCGCTATTTAATCATTTCCACGCAATCTAGGTAATATCCTTCCTTTATTATATGTACTTTTGAATGCTATTTTAGTATTTTCTCCAACAATTTTAAGACAGAATCCTATGAGTACATGTTCTCTTCTAAAACGTTGGGCCTACATTCGAACCCGCGTACCCCAGAACCCAATGTTGGGTATGTGACCACTCAAGCACATGCCATTTAATCTAAAACCTTTGGATTGCGATTTACCTGTTTGATTTATGTTCCTTCAACTCTTTGTTGTAGATAATGATTAAAGAACAATGCACTGTAGTTTTGATTGATATAAAACTTGATTTATGTAATGAGGAACAAATAATTATATTATTACACGAGGACATCTTGCTTTGGGGAACCTTTAATTCCAGTGAAATAAATGGAAATTTTGGACCATGGGTATGGCTACATATTATGCTCAATCCTGGGTATGGAGCACACTGGTTAGGAAATTGTTCCCTCATGTGCAAGTGCCGTGCATTCAGGTCACAGAGAACATAGGAAGAAATTTCAGCCATATGGCATGTGGTACCTCTTCTAACCCCTTAGCCAAGAACATTTGCCCAGCAGATAAATATAATTGCAATCAATTGGCAATTAAAGTTAGGTCCGCCTACATAGAAACAAATAAGAAGTGTAATTTTAAGCAGATACTTTCCAAATAATTTATTTGACATACAATTATTGCATCTAAAAGTTGGTTAACAGCAAGCCTGTGCAGAGTAAAAGCATATTGTTGAGGAAACCACATCTCCAAATGGATGAAATTATTGCAGTACAGGGAAACTATTATGCTTGAAATAAAATTACAGCTCAGAAATAAGAATATAATGGACGTTTTGAAATGAGGGTCGGTTTTTGGGTTAAAGCTTGATGTGAATCACTCCCGTATATATATACAGATGGCACTGCTAGAAACATTGAATGTGTAAGAGGTTGACAAGGATGTAATTGGTCTTGGTGGTTCATGAGTTGTGACGTGCCTAGGAGTAGGTTGCCTGAACCTAGGGTGCCTCCTTCTGTATTGCGTCTTTACACTCTACTTACCGGAAAGATTTAGAAATTTTGATAATTTCCCCCAAGAAAGCCTTTTGGTTGGGTCAGCTTCGCAAGGTTGATATCTAAAGAGTTTTGGGTTTAATTTGAAGATTACTAACAATTTAAGTCTAGGTCAATAATGCGTGTATACTTTGGTTGGTAAGAGTGTTTTTAAAGAAGATACGAGGTCGAGCCTTCATATTTTGAAGACAAGTACAAATAGTTAGATTGGCATAATAGTCTAAATTCTTTTTATACACGTTCATATTAACAACCTTTTCTTTTTTTTTTTTTTTGTCTTGCGCATGTTGGATTTTAAGTGTTCATATCACTTTTGAGTAGTCATTGACTAATGCATTTTATGCATAAAACCACATTTCCAAGGTGATGACATCAGTATGTCATACAATGCAGCTACTTAAGTACGCTATGAGTAGGGGAGTAAACGAACTAAATGTTCGATGAACTACTCGTGTTCGAAATCAACTAAAACTCGTTCATGTTCATTTATGACGCTCGATAGCTTATCGAGCCACGTTCGAGCAGGCTCAATAAGACTATCGAGCCGAGCTCGAACAAGGGAGTGTTCGGATTGTTAGTGTTCATGAACAGCTCGATAAAGGCTTGATAAAGGCTCTATAAGAGCTTGATAAAATGCTTGATATAAGCTCGATAAAGGATCGTTAAAGCACTCGACAAATAATAGCCAAAATATATAATGAATATTGTATTTGCCCCATATATGTATGACTGACAATATATATATATGAGAAAATTAAACCTACACCGTTAGATTTTAAATAATATTGATCAACGGCTTAATTAAACCCAAATTTTTCTCTCTCCTCCCGTTACATTCAAATTTTTTAAACTTTTTCTCACCTCTTTTTTAACATTTCCCTAATTTTTCTTACTCATCCTTTTTCTATGATTACACTCCATTTTTTTTACTATATCATGTCTTTTTTTAACATTTTACTAATTTTTCTCTCTCTTCCCCCTTTTAAATTTATCCTGATGCGTCTCATATTTATGCATCTTTTAATTGATATTTTAATTATTTTGCACCTATTTAATTATAATTTTACACTCATTTTGACAATTTTTATGTCTAGCAGGTTTGAAATTAAAGTTTAGAAAATTGTCAAATGTTAGTACAGATAAGACAAATTTGATGCGTAAACAATTAAATCAAGTCAATCGAGATTCGGGGCACGAACGTAAAAGCTCGACCCGCAACGCTACAGTACCAGCGCCGGCACTGTTCATCATCTTCCAGCCCAAGCCACGACATTAGCAGTCCATCAACTTCACCGTTAGCCCAACAGCCCACACGAACCAGCTCCGGCCCAGATCGAGCACTGTCCATCGTCACCACCAGTCCCCGGCCCACCAGCGCTGTTCCGGCCCTCCTACCCGAACCCAACCGCAGGCCTAACGCCTTGTCCAAGCCCAAAACGCAGGCCCATCAACACTAGGGTAGACAAAGACGCGGAGTCGGTGTTGGGGAGGAGTATTTAAGCACTGTTTTTGGACGAATTTGGGCTCTCCGTTCTGGCATCCTCACCGTCCCAGTTCTCTCAATCTTCTCTCTCCCTCTCTCGCATCTGTATTTTTTGTTCTTCTATTTTATTTTTCCGTTAAATTAGAATGGGAGCCAAATTAACATGGAGATCAACATGAGTTTGTTCAACTTCTTTTTCACTGGATCATCCTTGATGGAGAGCTAACTTGCTTTCGGGGGTTAAATGAAATCTTGGCCTTTACTTTTGTTTACTTTTAATTCGGATTAATTTAATTATGTACATGAATTGCTTGGTTGAGATAAATATTTTAAAGTATTATATTTTATTATTTATTCAATTAATATGATTATTGAGTTTGTAATCTTTAATTGTTGATATTAATATTTATAAATTAATTATTTGTGCTTGTAGTCTTAGGATTAATTAATCAAGCAATAGTATTTACCGAATTGTTAATTAAATCCTATCTTCCCTATGCTTTAGTTAGATATGGTCAATACGTGATAATTAACAATATGTTAGGTAGAGCCTATTTTCCTTGTGCTGTAGTTAGATAGGGTCAATACGCAATACTAACAACATTACCTTAGTAGGTTGAAGCTTGTAGCCTGAACCTCTACCCGTGTAACAATTAATAATCCCAAGTTAAAAGTTAACGCAAAAGTAATTGGCTAACGATGGATTCGAAACCCTAGGTTCCAATTTAATACACTTTTTCGATTAGAAGTAGATTACTTTTGCTTAATTGTTATTTCCTTAGGTTAATTAATACAAAAACCTCTCAATTTTATTCAAATTAATTTCAGTCATAGAGTATATTCACGTACTCTTAGTCCCTGTGGTTCGACACCCTCTCGCCTTACACTTCAATTTAGGTGTGTTTAATAGATATGGTTTTATATTAAATTTTGATTGACGTAGAAAAGCACATCAAGATTTTGGCGCCGTTGCCGGGGACTAGGCAACGTTCGTGATTTTATTTTTGTGATTTCCTTTGATTTTTAAATTTCTATTTCTTCTTTAATTTTATATGAATTTATTTTATTTTTTAACCTAGGATTTGAAATCTTAATTTGATTTTTAATTTAGGATTTTTAATTTTTAATTCTCATTTAATTGTTTTTCTCTATAAAAAAAAATAAAAACCAAAAAAAAAAATTTCTTTTCTTTTTATTAGCATTATTTGTCTTGTGATTTTTGTGTATAAATAGATTTTAGGATAGCTTGTTATTTATTTATTTTTATTTATTTATTTATTTATTTTAGTGCTTGCTTTGCCTGTTTTATTTGTTTTGCTTATTTAATTTTTAATTTACTTGCTTTGTATGGTTAATTGTTCATGCACTGTCATCGCTCTTTGTTTCTGGACCTTACTAGATTCGATCCTGAAATTGAAAGAACTTTAAGAGATCTTAGAGCCCAACACCGAGCACAAATCGTAATGGCTGACGAACAACAACCACGTACACTTATGGGCTACTTCACTCCCACTACATACGCTTCACCGTCTTGCATTAGGTTGCCACATGTAGCCCATCAGTTCGAGCTTAAACCACATACAATACAAATGCTTCCTTCATTCCACTACTTAGGTAATGAGAACCCGTACACGCACTTGGACAGTTTCATGTAGGTTTGCTCAATATTTAGGATTCCTAACGTCGGTGATGACGCCATCTTGCTTCGTCTCTTTCCTTTCTCTTTAAAGGAAAAGGCTAAATATTGGTTAGGCACCTTACCTAGTGGGACGATTAGTACTTGGACTCAAATGCAACAAGAATTTCTTAAGAAATTCTATCCCATTAGCAAGACTAACACCGCTAGGAGAGCCATTAACACCTTTGCCCAACATCCTATTGGAGAGTTTCGCGAGAGTTGGGATAGGTTTAGGGAACTCTTACGAGCTTGTCCGCATCATGCTATCCCTAAATGGCAACTAGTTCAGAACTTTTATTATGGGTTAAATGAGAAGGGTCAACAAACTGTTGATGCCTCGTGTGGTGGTCAGTTCCTTAGAAAGAATGAGGACGAGGCGTGGGAACTGTTTGAAATTTTGAATGAGAAGTCACAACAATTTGCCGCATATGTACGTCTTAATGCTACTAGGTTAGATAGAGGAGTAAATGAGATTGCTCACACCTCCATCTTAGATAAGAAAGTAGACTCTCTTGCCTCTTCCATAGAGCAGTTAACTTCTCTATTTAAGATAACACTGGCCCCCTCTACTGCACCTAATGTGTCTCATGTTTCAAATATGCATAGTGCTTACTCTTCATGTTCTAGTGTCTCTCATTCTACATATGACTGCCCCTCTGCTTCACCTTATGTGGAGTAGTCGGAGGAACAAGTCAATGCAAACCAAGGATTCTCACGAATTGTTAATTAAAGCCTATCTTCCCTATGCTTTAGTTAGATATGGTCAATACGTGATAATTAACAATATGTTTGGTAGAGCCTATTTTCCTTATGCTTTAGTTAGATAGGGTCAATACGCAATACTAACAACATTACCTTAGTAGGTTGAAGCTTGTAGCCTGAACCTCTACCCGTGTGACAATTAATAATCCCAAGTTAAAAGTTAACGCAAAAGTAATTGGCTAACGATGGATTCAAAACCCTAGGTTCCAATTTAATACACTTTTTCGATTAGAAGTAGATTACTTTAGCTTAATTGTTATTTTCTTAGGTTAATTAATACAAAAACCTCTCAATTTTATTCAAATCAATTTAAGTCATAGAGTAAATTCACGTACTCTTAGTCCCTGTGGTTCGATACGCTCTCACCCTACACTTCAATTTAGGTCTGTTTAATAGATAGGGTTTTATATTAAATTTTGATAGACATAGAAAAACACATCAAGATTTTGGCGCCATTGCCGGGGACTAGGCAACGTTCGTGATTTTATTTTTGTGATTTCCCTTGATTTTTAAATTTCTTTTTCTTCTTTAATTTTATATGAATTTATTTTATTTTTTAACCTAGGATTTGAAATCTTAATTTGATTTTTAATTTTGGATTTTTAATTTTTAATTCTCATTTAATTGTTTTTCTCTATCAAAAAAAATAAAAATAAAAATAAAATAAAAAAAATAAAAACAAAAAAAAATATTTTCTTTTCTTTTTATTAGCATTATTTGTCTTGGGATTTTTGTGTATAAATAGATTTTAGGATTGCTTGTTATTTATTTATTTTTATTTATTTATTTTAGTGCTTGCTTTGTTTGTTTCATTTGTTTTGCTTATTTAATTTTTAATTTACTTGCTTTGTGTGGTTAATTGTTCATGCACTGTTATCGCTCTTTGTCTCTCGACCTTACTAGATTCGATCCTGAAATTGAAAGAACTTTAAGAGACCTTAGAGCCCAACACCGAGCACAAACCGTAATGGCTGACAAACAACAACCACGTACACTTATGGACTACTTCACTCCCACTACATACGCTTCACCGTCTTGCATTAGGTTGCCACGTGTTGCCCATAAGTTCGAGCTTAAACCACATACTATATAAATGCTTCCTTCATTCCACGACTTAGGTAATGAGAACCCGTACACGCACTTGGACAGTTTCATGTTGGTTTGCTCAACCTTTAGGATTCCTAACGTCGGTGATGACGCCATCTTGCTTCGTCTCTTTCCTTTCTCTTTAAAGGAAAAGGCTAAATATTGGTTAGGCACCTTACCTAGTGGGACGATTAGTACTTGGACTCAAATGCAACAAGAATTTCTTAAGAAATTATATCCCATTAGCAAGACTAACACCGCTAGGAGAACCATTAACACCTTTGCCCAACATCCTACTAAAGAGTTTCACGAGAGTTGGGATAGGTTTAGGGAACTCTTACGAGCTTGTCCGCATCATGCTATCCCTAAATGGCAACTAGTCCAGACCTTTTATTATGGGTTAAATGAGAAGGGTCAACAAAATGTTGATGCCTCGTGTGGTGGTCAGTTCCTTAGAAAGAATGAGGACGAGGCGTGGGAACTGTTTGAACTTTTGAATGAGAATTCACAACAATCTGCCGCACATGCACGTCTTAATGCTACTAGGTTAGATAGAGGAGTAAATGAGATTGCTCACACCTCCATCTTAGATAAGAAAGTAGACTCTCTTGCCTCTTCCATAGAGCAGTTAACTTCCCTATTTAAGATAACACTGGCCCCTTCTACTGCACCTAATGTGTCTCATGTTTCAAATGTGCATAGTGCTTGCTCTTCATGTTCTAGTGTCTCTCATTCTACATATGACTGCCCCTCTGCTTCACCTTATGTGGAGTGGTCGGAGGAACAAGTCAATGCAGCCCAAGGATTCTCATGAAACGACCCATACTCTAACACATACAATCCGAGCTGGAGAAACCATCATAACTTCTCCTGGAGTCAAGGAGGAGAAGGGCATTTTATGCCACAACAACAGAACCCACTACCTCAACAACCTGGTATGACATGACCCGTCGTTTTTCAACCGCAAGGGTATGCTTCCTACTACTCTCAACCTCCCAATTTGAGCTCTAACTCGAATTTTGAAGAGAAGGTTTTGAGTGCGCTGAAAGGTTTGAAAGCTAATGCCCAACTCTTCCTCTCCCATACACAATCGATTGCAAAGCTAGAAACCAAAATAGGTCAACTAGCTAACACTCTGAGTAGGAGAGATGAGGGAAGACTCCCTAGCCAGGCTATAGAAAACCCTAGGAACTGTGTAAGACAAGACAACTATCCTTTCCAGCAAGAGCAAGCAAAATCCATTACAGTGTGGAGAAATGGGAAGGAGGTTGACAATGGATTAAGTTTTGAGAGTGAAGTACCCATAAGTGGTGAGGGAGAAGAGAAAAGCAAGGAAGGAGAGAAGGAGACCGATGAGGTCATGCACCCTTCTCCCACTCCTAAGATCTCTGATCTACCTTCCTCATATGTACCTAGAGTACCCTTCCCCCAGGCTTTAGTTGCACCACATCCAAATGGGAAGGACAAGAAGTGGGAAGACATTTTGGAGACATTTAGGCAAGTAAAGATAAACATTCCCCTTCTTGATGCAATTAAACAGATCCCGACCTATGCGAAGTTCATTAAGGATCTACTGAACCAAAAGAGGCGATCTAGAGCACATCTGCCTAAAAAAGTGTTTTTAGCCAAGCAAGTGAGCTCCATTCTGAAGTGTGACACTCCAGTTAAGTCTAAAGACCCTGGTGTCTCAACCATCTCTTGTTCACTTGGGGACTACCCGATTGATAAATCTTTACTGGACTTAGGAGCGAGTGTCAACATTATTCCTTACTAGGTGTATGAGGACTTAGGCTTAGGGGAGTTGCAACCCACCATGGTAACCTTGCAATTAGCAGATAGATCAACTAGGATTCCCCGTGGTGAGTTGATTAATGTACTAGTGAAGGTAGACAAAGCCATGTTTCCTGCTAATTTTCTTGTGCTTGACATGAAACCTTCTAGTCATCCGAAAAACCATATCCCTGTCATTCTAGGCCGGCCTTTCTTAGCGGTGGCCAATGCCACGATTAATGGTAGATTTGGGGGTAATGGATGTTAGCTTTGCCAATATGACTATTAGGTTGAATATTTTTAAGGATTGTTGTCACCTACTAGTGAGGATGAGTCAGAATGTTTTTATGTGGATATTGCTGATGATTTGGTGGACCAAACACTCTCCTCTACCCTAGTTAGCGACACTCTTGATAAAAATGCAAAACCTTCAAAAGAGATGCAACGAAGGCTGAACCCGGACATGAAAGAAGTCTTGGGTTCGGAGAAGAATCACGATGTTATGGTTCAAGAGGAACTAGGCCATAGGTTGTCTAAGGAGGGTATTGAGGTTGATAGAGCTATGATATATTTGAAGGTGAACTCGTCCCCTCCCTTAAATGTGAAGCAAGTTAGAGACTGTTATGAACCGAGAATCCAAGCCGGTCTGTTGGAGGTCCTGGTTGCTGCCCTGCTGCTGTTGGTCTGCTACGGTGGATGGTTGCAGCTGTGTAATGTTAGTTTGGTGTGGGAAGGATGTATTAGTTGTTGAGATTGTATCTAGAATAAGCCATGTTGTAATTAGTGGCTTAAGCTTTGGTTGAGTCATGTAATAAGTGAAGTCTAGAGTCGTTAGGTGGTGGTGGTCATTGCCGTTAGTTAGTTAAGTCAAAAGTGGTGGCTGACTTAGAGTCGGTTAGTCCTTGTGGGCTAGATTCAATGTATTAGCTCATATCTTGTAAGTAGTATAAGTAGTGGGCTTTAGCTTGTAATCAACAATTTTGATGAATGAATTTGATATCTTTGATATCTCTCTCTACTTCTCATCTCTTTTTCCTTCTTATCTCATGTAAACTCTAAATTCTCTTCTCATCTCATACTCTCACTATCCTAACCTAGGTTAAGGTTCAAGAGCAATCTTTGAAATCTTAACAATTGGTATCAGAGCCTTGATTTGGCTTCCGAATCAAGCTCATATCCGAAAAAATACAAAATCTAATTAATTGTATTGCAATTAATCAATAAAAACAGTTGTGGTACTGATTTAGTTCAGTTTTTTGCATTGAGGAATTCAATTCTTCATTTTGAATTGAAAAGTGGCGGTTACTGCATTTGTGATCAGCATTGCCTGGGAATTGTTTCGGTTGGGACATAATTGATTGAGTTACATTGAAGAAAGTTTATTTGATCAGAATTTGTTGATTTCATTCAATAGGATTGATCAAGCTTCAGCTGCTGGTTGAGTGCTGAGCAAAGCATTAGTTGAAGTTGAGCTTAATTGTTCTTGATCAATCATTCATCTGATCGGTTGAAGAAGAAGTTAAAATTGAGCTAATTGATCCATGTTGCACTTGATCATCATCAAAAGATCAGAAACCAGCTGAATTGAGGTTTAATCAGATTCTACAATTCAGAAATTGAAGTAGAGGTAACTGCTTTCCGAACTACCAGATCATATTCGATCCAAATCTGCTTTTGTGGCTGGATTGTGTGGAAATTGTGTTGGTAAGCATAGAAGTGGTGAGTGAAGGTCCAAATGGCAACCTAAGAGGGGGGATGAATTAGGTTCTTTAGTGATAAATAAAAAGTTAAAGATATGAACCAAAAAATTCAATTAAAAACAAAACAATGAATCTTAAATGAACCAGACAAAGACAAAAATAAACGAGATGCACAATAATTTTTATAGTGGTTCACTTCCAAACCGGAAGCTAGTACACTTCTCAAGTGACTACTCTTAGTCACTTAAGCCTTTAACTAAGCTCGATGATCCTTTTTAAGAACAGGCTCAGGATCCAACCTTTACGACCAGTCTTTTTGTACGTAGGCTCAAGACCAACCTTTTACAACTGATCCTTTTATAAACAGTAGGTTCAGGATCCAACCTTTACAATGAAATAAATTTGAATAAAGTAATGAAAGAATTAAAGCACTCAAATTCTTCACTCTTTCAAGAGTGAATTGACACTTGATCAAGCTTCGCCAAAGCTAAGGATATGCCAATAAAGCTCAAAGATCAACAATAAGAGAACAAGTGATACTCTAATAAAAGTTTTAAACAAAGCTTAAAAAACAAACCTTTAAAGGGCAAGTATATAAGAGAACTTTTTATTAAAGAATGCTAGAGAGTATTGGATTATTTTAACCAAAGCATTCAAGCCCTATTTATAGGCAAATGAGGGCCATTAAGACGTTCAAAAAATTAGAAAAAGGTTTTGGAAAGAAATCAAGTCAAAAGTAGCCGTTTTGAGCTTTTTCAGTCTGTGTGTCGACACGCAGCAGCTCTTTGTGGCTACTGTAAGTCTGTGTGTCGACACATACTGCCTGTGTGTTGACACTCAGCCTACCCGGGTGCATTTACACGTTTTGATCAATTTGCTTGATTGGTGGGATAATTTTATTGCATTTCCTAAGTTAAAAATTGATTGATTGATTACTATATTTGTTCAAATTTTTGAATTTATTTCTCACTTTGCTTGATTATAAAAATAATTAGTTCCATAAATCAAGCTAAATCAACATCCATTAAAATTTATCTTTATTTGATTTGATCATACTTTTCAAAGTACCAATCTTTAAATAAAAAAAAAAAATTTAAATGATAAATTAGATTGGGTTAATTTTGACTTGAATATTTTTCAAATAAAATTTGATAAATCAACTATCAAAAATATTTTCCAAAAACATTTTTGTGAGAGCATCACATATCAATATTGAGACTTGGACTCAATTGATATATCCCGATCCTAAGTCCTAGACAATAAAAATAAATGACTTTAAGATGCTCGGACTCGGATCACGTTCTCTTCAATCTGGATAAATCTTCTCTTCAGCTTTTATCTCTTTTTCTCTTGATTTATCATCTTTCGGAAAGCTTTGTATCCATAATTAATCTTTGACGTGCCTAGCTTTCTTGTAAGTCACTTAAAAATAAGATTAGAACAATTTAAATCACATGACTCACTAAATGCTTGTTATCATCAAAATTACAATGATATTGGCTTTAGAGCCAACAATCTTCCCTTTTTTGATGATGACAAACATTTGGTGTTTTCTCTTGGAAATGTGGAAGTTAAGGCATAGATATCACCATAAAAACATCACACATTGAAGCATACACATGACTATAAACTCATGGAGCAATGTATATCATGATTACTATCCAAACGCAATTACTTCCCCTAAGTTGATGCATTTTAGGAATCATACATTCGGTATATTCACATCATCATTACTTTCGACATTTCTCAATCAATCAAACACATACATAAGTAGCATGAATACTATATATTAGTACACCAATTTTTCTCCCCCTTTGTCATCAACAAAAAGCACAAGGGGAGAGAGAGAATATGACAATTAGAACATTAATGCACACGAGAAGAATAAAAAAGAACATCCATAAAGTGTATAAGATTAAACATGATTGTACAATAAAGAAGATGAAGTAGAAAAAAAGGTCTGTAAATTTCTTCCTTGTGTGTACAGAGCGGTGCTCTGTTTCTCTGTGTGTGTGTTACCCTTTTTTTTAAAATAAAAAAAATTGGTCCAAGTTCCTATATCCATGAATTGGATAAGAATACTTGGTCCATTGGAGCTCTTTTATGATGAGTATTAAAACTCAATAGAAAATGCAAATCACTTATGTATGCAATCAAGGTCAAGATGATAGATTACACATGCCAATTTTACTTCTAATATTGCAAAAGATTTCTTCACTTAGAGGTTTAGTGAAAACGTCCGCTAATTAGTCTTTGGTGGGAACAAATTTCACAATGACATCTCTCTTAAGCACATAATCACGAATAAAATGATGTCTAACCTCAATATGCTTTGTTCTAGAGTGTTGAGCCGGATTTTTAGTTAAACATATAGTATTATCGCACATTATAGGAGCATGGTTAATATTAATACCATAGTCATTTAATTGGTGCATTAACCATAACATTTGAGCACAGCAACTACCACATGCAACATATTCAGCCTCAGCAGTGGATAAAGCAAAGGAATTTTGCTTTTTGCTAAACCATGACACCAAAGCGTGACCAAGAAATTGACAAGTATCACTAGTCGATTTTCAGTCCACTTTGTATCCGGCAAAATCCGCATCACTATATCCAACTAAATCAAAGAAATCACATTTAGGGTAAAATATGCCTAAAGTAGGGGTCCCAACTAGGTATCGAAATATTCTTTTCACGGCACATAGATGAGATTCCTTGGGACATGCTTGAAATCTAGCACATAAACATACACTGAACAATATGTCAGGTCTACTCGCAGTAAGGTAAAAAAGAGATCCGATCATACCTCGATATAGCTTTTGGTCCACCTTTTTACCTTTTTCATCCATATCTAACTTAAGAGTTGATCTTATTGGTGTTGCTATTACCTTGGAATTTTCCATGCCAAATTTCTTGAGCATTTCCTTTATGTACCTGGCTTGGTTGATGAAAATTCCTTCCTTGCCTTGCTTGATTTGTAATCCAAGAAAGTAGTTAAGTTCTCCCATCATACTCATTTCGAATTCCCTACTCATAGGATTTGCAAATTCTTCACAAAGAGATGAATTAGTAGCACCAAATACTATATCATCAACATAAATTTGTACGATAAGAATTTCATGTTTAGAGTTTTTGATAAAGAGTGTGGTGTCAACTTTTCCTCTTGAAAATCCATTTTGCATTAAAAAGGAACTCAATCTCTCGTACCAAGCTTTAGGAGCTTGTTTCAATCCATAGAGTGCCTTTTTGAGTTTGAAAACATGATTGGGAAATTTGTCATCCTCAAATTCGGGTGGTTGTTCAACATAAACCTCTTCTTCAATAAGACCATTTAAAAATGCACTTTTAACATCCATTTGAAAAAGTTTGAAATCTTTAAATGAAGCAAATGCACATAAGAGTCTAATAGCTTCTAGCCTAGCAACGGGAGCAAAGGTTTCCTCATAGTCTATACCTTCTTTTTGGTTATAGCCTTTAGCTACCAACCTTGCCTTATTTCTTACCACGTTACCTTCCTCATCCTTCTTGTTGCGGTAGACCCATTTGGTACCTATGATTTGATGATCTTGGGGTCTATCTACAAGTTCCCATACATCACTTTTCTTGAATTGGTTGAGCTTTTCCTCCATTGCCACTATCCAATTTGCATCATTAAGAGCTTCTTTTATGTTCTTGGGTTCTTCAAGAGAGATGAATGCAGCTAAATGACAATATTCCATTAATGCATGCCTAGTTTTTATACCTTGTGAGGGATCACCAATGATTTGACTTGTTGGGTGATCCTTCAAGTATTTCTAATCTCGTGGTAAGTTTTCCTCTTTGGATTCTACATTTTGGTTATCTCCTTTTGATTCATTCATTTGAGCATTGGATATAACATTTTCTTGCTCATTGGATGAGTGTGTGATGTTTATTGGTTTGATTACTATGTCATCGTCATCACAAGGAGTTCTAGAGGACATGACATTAATTTCATCAAAAACTACATGTATAGACTCTTTTACAACCTTTGTCTTTTTATTATAGACTCTATATGCTTTGCTTGTTAAAGAGTAACCAATGAAAATACCTTCATCAACTCGTGAGTCAAATTTTCCAAGATTTGTTTTGCCATTGTTGTGAATGAAGCATTTGCACCCAAAAGGTTTAAAATATGTAATGTTTGGCTTTCTACCTTTATAAAGTTCATATGGTGTTTTCTTTAAAATTGGTCTTATTAAAGCTCGATTTAAAATATAGCAAGCGGTGTTGACGGCTTCGGCCCAAAAAGATTTAGGCAAGTTATTTTCACAAACCATTATTCTTGCCATTTCTTCAAGAGTTCTACTTTTTCTTTCAAACACTCCATTTTGTTGAGGAGTTTGAGGTGCCGAAAAAATTGTGATCAATTCCAAAGTAATCACAATAAATTTCAAATCATCATTTTTAAATTCCCTTCCATGATCGCTTCTAACCGAAACAATTTTCAAATCATTTTCATTTTACACCTTTTTACAAAATTTTTCAAATTTATCAAATGCTTCACTCTTATGAGAACGGAATAGGACCCAAGTAAAGCGTGAGTAATCATCAACAATTACAAGTCCATATCGCTTTCCACCAAGGCTCAAGTGATGAGTAGGACCAAATAAGAAGATGCCTTGATGTTGAAACTACGTTCTTAGGTTTGAATTGACTAATGCTTAGCAAGTTGTGTTTAAGACCTTCCACAAGTAAGACATATTCAATGCAAGGAGAAGAGTTAGAAGCAACATTACCGATACCGATTATTTTTCCTTTCTTATTGTCACCAAAGGTGACATTTCCTTTTCTTGGCATTAGTGAAGTGAACTTGGATTTATCTCCGATCATATGTCTTGAGCAACCACTATCCAAGTACCACTTTTGTGTTTTTTTTTTTTGCTTTGGATTTTCATACACACCTATCACAATTCAAACACTTTTAGATACCCAAATTTTCTTGGGTCCTTTGTTGTTAGCCTTTGCATTTGGTAGTTGAGATCCTTTTGGGACCCAAACCATCTTTGTCTTTTTGAAGTTTCTTTTGAAAGAACATTGGTAAATGATATGCCCATGGTCACCACAATAGTTGCACCTTAAAGAGTTTGTTGAAGGTGACGAGGCTTTAACAAAAGGAACATTCAAATTTTTCTTTTGGACATTTCCATTATAATCTATTCCTTCTTTGTTATAAATTGGCCTTTGAGATGCAAGAATTTTGTCAAGTGTTTCTTGACCTTTAAAAAATTTACTTGATATTTTTGAAAGTTCTTCCATTTTCTCTTTCAAAGACTCATTTTCTTTTAAAAGTGATTCATCTTCCTTGGATTTTCCTTTCTCATTTTCCTTTAAAGAATAAAGTGTTTCTTCCAAGGATTTCTTTTCATTTGTTAATTGAATAATCTCATTATTCAAAGACTCGTTCTTTTTCTTTAGGGATTCATTTTCAAGTTTAAGCACTAAAAGTCGTTTTGAATCCTTTTCCAATCCCGTCTTTTCAAGACCTCTTACAAAAGAATTGTGTTGTTTTTTCAATTTTTTATATTTCTCATATAATTCTTGAAAACCAACCACAAGTTTACGTCATCCTCTTCAACGCTATCGTCGTCAAAAGCCATGAGACAAAAGTTAGTTCTTTCAACTTCACTTTCTTCGTTGGAGTCATCGTCGCTATTTCCCTAAGCCGCAAAAGCTTTCTTTCGTTCTTCCTTTTAGTCTTTCTTTTTGAGTTTGTTGAAGAACTTCTTATTTTTTGGCTTGGCACAATCTCTTTTAAGATGTCCGACTTCTCCACACTCATAGCAAGTTGGTTCATCTTTGGAGGAAGATGAACCGTTTTTGAAGTTTTTCTTAAATCTTTTCTTTTCAAGACGTTTGTAAAATCTTTTTGCTAACATAACAATTTCATCATCACTTTCGTCACTTTCGTCGCTTAGAGATTATTTAAATGCTATGTCTTTGTTTTTCTTTTGTTTTTCCTCTTCTTTAAACTCTTCCATGTCAATCTCATGGGTCATGAGATTTCCAATTAATTGATCAAGTTTATAAGTAGAGAGGTTATGAGCTTCCCGAATAGCAGTAACCTTGCCTTGCCATGAAATAGGGAGACATCGAAGAATTTTACTAAATTGCTCCTCATTTGAATACATTTTTCCAAGAGCTTGGAATTTGTCAGTAATATGCGAAAATCTGGTGTGCATCTCTTTTATTGATTCCTCCAGTTTCATTTTGAAAAGTTCATAAGCTCTTACCAACATATTGATTTTAGAGGATTTAACTTGATCCGTACCTTCATAGGTGACCTCTAGCTTGTCCCAAATTTCTTTTGCCGATTGACAACCAGACACATGGTTAAAGACATTTGGGGCAATAGCACATAAGCGTTGATAATGAGCTTTTGCATTTTTTGCAAGTTTTTCTTTGTCATCTTGCATAAGCTCATTTTCTTCTTTTTTAGTTGTTTCCTCACCTTGTTTCTTTGAGGATACGTAATCACCATTTTTTGTAATAAGCCATAAGTCGAAATCAATAAATGTAATATAAAGTCTCATTCTTAGCTTCCAATAGGGGAAATTTTCCCCGTCAAAAAGAGGAGGCTTGTTGGTCGATTGACCCTCGGCTAAGATTGGAGTGAAGGTTGCTATAGGATCACTCTAAGGTTGTTAGACCCAAAAAGAATAAAGCACTGGCTCTGATACCAATTGAAGGTCCCAATGGCAACCTAAGAGGGGGGGGGGGGGGGTGAATTAGGTTCTTTAGTGATAAATAAAAAGTTAAAGATATGAACCAAAAAAATCAATTAAAAACAAAACAATAAATCTCAAATGAAACAGACAAAGACAAAAATAAATGAGATGCACAATGATTTTTATAGTGGTTCACTTCCAAACCGGAAGCTAGTCTACTTCTCAAGTGACTACTCTTAGTCACTTGAGCCTTTAACTAAGCTCGATGATCCTTTTTAAGAACAGGCTCAGGATCCAACCTTTACAACCGGTCTTTTTGTACGTAGGCTCAAGACCAACCTTTTACAACTGATCCTTTTATAAACAATAGGTTCAGGATCCAACCTTTACAATGAAATAAATTTGAATAAAGTAATGAAAGAATTAAAGCACTCAAATTCTTCACTCTTTCAAGAGTGAATTGACACTTGATCAAGCTTAGGCAAAGCTAAGGATATGATAATAAAGCTCAAAGATCAACAACAAGAGAACAAGTCACGCTCTAGTAAAAGTTTTAAACAAAGCTTAAAAAACAAACCTTTAAAGCGCAAGTATATAAGAGAACTTTTTATCAAAGAATACTAGAGAGTATTGGATTATTTTAACCAAAGCATTTATGCCCTATTTATAAGCAAATGAGGGCCATTAAGACGTTCAAAAAATTAGAAAAAGGTTTTGGAAAGAAATCAAGTCAAAAGTAGCCGTTTTGAGCTTTTTCAGTCCGTGTGTCGACACACCATCTGTGTGTCGACACGCAGCAGCTCTTTGTGGCTACTGTAAGTCTGTGTGTCGACACATACCGCCTGTGTGTCGACACTCAGCCTACCCAGCTACATTTACACGTTTTGATCAATTTGCTTGATTGGTGGGATAATTTTATTGCATTTCCTAAGTTAAAAATTAATTGATTGATTGATTACTATATTTGTTCAAATTTTTGAATTTATTTCCCACTTTACTTGATTATAAAAATAATTAGTTCCATAAATCAAGCTAAATCAACACCCATTGAAATTTTATCTTTATTTGATTTGATCATACTTTTCAAAGTACCAATCTTAAAAATAATATATTTTAAATGATAAATTAGATTGGTTTAATTTTGACTTGAATATTTTTCAAATAAAATTTGATAAATCAACTTTCAAAAATAATTTCCAAAAACATTATTGTAAGAGCATCACATATCAATATTGAGACTTGGACTCAATTGATATATCCCAATCCTAAGTCCTAGACAATAAAAATAAATGACTTTAAGATGCTCGGACTCAGATCACGTTCTCTTCATTCTGGATAAATCTTCTCTTCAGCTTTTATCTCTTTTCCTCTTGATTTATCATCTTTTGGAAAGCTTCGTATCCATGATTAATCTTTGATGTGCCTAGCTTTCTTATAAGTCACTTAAAAATAAGATTAGAACAATTTAAATCACATGACTCACTAAATGCTTGTTATCATCAAAATTACAATGATATTGGCTTTAGAGCCAACAGTGAGGATTCATCAGAATCTGCATTTGATTCTTAAGAATTACAGGTTATTGAGTCGAGATTTGCTTAGGTGAAAAGTCTGACAACGAACTGAGCACCGAAGTGTTGAAATCTGATTTTGTTCTTGAAGATTGTGGTGAATCGTGTGTTTAAATCACCATTACAGGTTAAGATTGAGCTTATTTCAGATTCTTAGTCTGGATTATTCAAGAAAACATCATTGTTAGAAATTGTTCGAAGTTAGGGTTTGTCGAACACTCGGTGTGCGAAAATCTGCATATTAGGGTTGTAATCCATGACGATTGTGGAATTGATAGCAGCGGATTGTTGTACGAACAGAGGAGTATAATTTCATCAAGCAATCGGTTGTTGAAGAGTTGCGAAACAAGTTTCACATTTGTGCGATTTTCGAACTTGTATTCTGCGACCTGAGCTGATTCCAGATAGAAATTGTTGTTCATTGCAAATATGGCTGATGGAGTGAGAACTCAATTGGAAGCTGGTGCGAATGTTACAAGCGGACCTTAATATCTTACTACTGATCTTCTTTGGGACATAAAGGTTGAGTTTAAGCAGCAGAATGACAACATTCAGAAATTGATAAAAATGCAGCTGTTATATCTGGAAAAATATTTGAGTAAAGAAGATCATTTGCAGCAAAATGAAGCAAAGCTTGTGAAGTTGCAGGATCCGATTAACAATCAAGAGTTCAAGGTTGAGCACAAACAGGAAGTTGTAGTAGAAATGATTGTTGTTGAAGATGAATCCGACCACGACAATGCCGAAATTGATGAACACAAGCTAGACAAACCTGAGTTTGAACAAGATGATCCTTATAAAGACTCTTTGCTAGAGTTAGAGTATCTTGATGATGTTGAGGCACAACATGACAGGCATCCGGAAAGGGAATATGATTTTCACGTCATGGGAATGATAAAGAATGCAAAGAGTAAAGTGAAGAGAAATCATCTTACTAACGCATTGAAAGATTTTTGGGGAAAAAAGAAGTTTACTAAGAAGAAATAGAAGCATGACAAGTCCGTGATCGAGTCATGGTCTTCCAAGGATGATTCGATGCTACAAGTGGGTCTCTATGAAGTCCTTATAAGCAATCGAGTAGAGAACTATGCAGAACCGAAGTATTCTGCTGAAAAACTTGATGCTACTGCTGTTATTCCACTAGATACATAGTCAAATCAATTAAGTGTTACTCCATGGCAAGTTGGTATGCAGAATCAGAACTTGAGGCCTGCTGACGAGTCGATTTTGGATCAGAATTGTAACATCTTCACTGTTGAATGATTACATCCTGTTGGTAAACCAGCTGTTACTGCTATGGTACTATTGGATGCCGAACAAGGTGTGTTTTTGAGGGGAGTAATGGTGTATTCAAACACACATTCATATGGCGAGTTACCTCTTGATCCGGGAGAAGATACTCAAGGTTATGTGTAGCGGAAACGATGTGATTCTCTGCTGAAAAGAACTAATCAAGCTGCGAGAGTGCGTTTCAAAGTCCAACGAAGGAGAAGCCTTGTGTCAATACAAGCAATGGAGTTGTTGGATGTGTATAAATGCTGTAATATGCTGAATCTGAATTCTGTGCAGCCCAAAATCAGTACAACTGGTGCTGTAACTGATACGTATGGAGTTGGAAGTTTCCTTGATTCGGGAAAGAATGGATTACAAGTGTTTAGAGAAGTTAGGCGTTCGATGCTGCTGTTTGATGTTGAAGAATGCGATGTCCGTACAAGCATTGGTGGAAAAATGGTTGAGGCTGTGGGTCATTGCGAAGTTAACATCAAAGCAAATCGTGAAGACAAGAATTACACATTTTGCAAGCTGCAAAATACTTGTGACAATGAAGTTTCCGTTGTTCCAGAATTTGTGTTGCTTAGGTTCATACAAAAGTGTTTACATGATAGGTTGGCAATCGTTGCTAGTTGTTTGATGAATTGTGGTTGGCTTGAGGACATGTTGGGCTGTTGGTATGACCATATAGCTGGTGTGCAAGGCCAAGCAAAGACAAATTTGATAGCATATGAAAATGGGAATGAACAGCAACTGCAGCTTTGTTATCAGAAGCAGATCCTAAACATGTTTGGGGTGATTTGTTGTAGTTCTTTTGAGTGGAAAAATCATTTGCACAAGCTTCAATATTTGCTTAATGTTTGGATGGAAAGGATCCATGTAAGTTTGAGGAGAACTTCAGCCAAAATCAGAGAAAAAATCAGCAAGGTAGCTTTTGACAGAACAACTCTGTGTTTGAAGAAGTCTTCAGCTGTTCAAGAGCTTGGTTGGTGTCCCACTTGTTATATTTGTTACTTATGCTTGTGTTGGTTGATAATAAAGCAAAGCTTGGTCATTTGAGGCAAGATTGGTGGTTGGTAAAGCTTTGGGGCCAAAGAAATCAGCTGTATAGATTTGAAGTTGTGAGTTGCTGCGTGAGCTTTGCAAATGGAATGGTTTGGGATGTTAACATTATGACATTGTGTCTTTGGAATTTAAATAAGGGCCATGGGTACTTAAATTGGTGGTGCATAAGCCCGGAACTTCAAGCCAAAGTCCCAAGAGATAGATTGATCAAGTTGGGACAGCATGTATGCAAGGCAGCTGCTGAAAATGTTGAAAATTCTGAGAGAATTCCAATTCTCTCATTAACAGCAGTAAATGAGATGCTCAAAGGGAATGTGATTGGTGTTATTATGATTATGGGAAGATGTCATAAATTGTTCACTTCAAGAAGCTTCCATATGGATGAGAATTGAGTTGAAATTTGTGACTTCCGCAACTATGTGTTGTCTTGGGTGTACACTGCTGAATTCTTGAGTTTTGCAGCTGATCATGTGGATTTGGGAACAATCAAGTGTTTGTTGAGCTTGGTCCGAGTTGGTTTAGAAAGTGGATGTCTAAGCAATACAAATTTTGGATAAGATCCAAGATGAAAGAGTTACAGCTGCAGTCATGTGGAATTACATTGTGTTTTGTTACCATGATCAAGAGTTTTGGCTCTGTGTGCTGCAATGGGAAAAGCCTACAAGTAGATTTTGATGTTGGGTTCTTTTGGTTTGAGTTTGGAAGGCCTCCCGAGATGTTTAAGGACTTCATATGCAGTCTTATGGGTTTAATGACATTACCATTCTGTTATGCAGCTTACTACAAGCAGAAATTCAGAAGCATTGATGTGTTTAATGGGTCTCTGCATCAAGATAGAAAATTGAGCTGTATTAACTGCATCAAGTTATGCCATGGGCTGATGGTTGAGTTTTGGTTGGTCTGGTTGATCAGTGTAGCTCACTAGAAAGGGTACAACCATCCACACGAAGACCTTGTGCAGAACAAGCATTGTGTTAATATGTTCTGCTACATTCATATGTAGTTGTGTCAGATGTCCTTACAGCTGCAGACTTCAGCAAGAGTTCATTACTTCAGCTATCTATTCATATGCAATAAGTGTTCTTCATTGTTGCAACTCTCTTCCATCTTGAGGAGAAGAATGTTTTCAAGGGGGAGGGAATGTTATGAACCGAGAATCCAAGCCGGTCTGTTGGAGGTCCTGGCTGCTGCCCTGCTGCTGTTGGTCTGCTACGGTGGATGGTTGCAGCTGTGTGATGTTAGTTTGGTGTGGGAAGGATGTATTAGTTGTTGAGATTGTATCTAGAATAAGCCTTGTTGTAATTAGTGGCTTCAGCTTTGGTTGAGTCATGTAATAAGTGAAGTCTAGAGTTGTTAGGTGGTGGTGGTCATTGCCGTTAGTTAGTTGAGTCAAAAGTGGCGGCTGACTTAGAGTCGGTTAGTCCTTGTGGGCTAGATTCTATAAATTAGCTCATATCTTGTAAGTAGTATAAGTAGTGGGCTTTAGCTTGTAATCAACAATTTTGATGAATGAATTTGATATCTCTTTCTACTTCTCATCTCCTTTCCCTTCTTATCTCATCTAAACTCTAAATTCTCTTCTCATCTCATACTCTCACTATCCCAACCTAGGTTAAGGTTCAAGAGCAATCTTTGAAATCTTAACAGAGACTTTTTAGGTCATGTGAGTTTCTATAAGGGATTCCTTAAGGACTGTGGAAAGTTGACTAGACCATTGACTAGTGTGCTATCTAAGGACATATCAGTTGAGCTCGATGAGTCTAGGTTGGAAGCTATTCATAAGCTTCGATCTACACTTTTTGCTGCTTCCGTTAGGCATCCACCTGACTACTCTCTCCCTTTTGAAATCATGTGTGACACTTCTGATTATGCTATAGATCTTGTTTTAGGTGAGCTCAGTGAAGTTGCTTCTTTGGTTGATGCCATTACTTGATCTTCGTTGGACCCATTGCGCCATGCTGAAGGCGTAAAACTTAGCGCTCCTAGGAGGCAACCTAGGTTTGTTATTTCTTGTTTTTAATTTCATTTTGACCTAATTAGTTGCTTCGAGGCTTGTTTTCTCTCTTTTCAGGTTCTTGTGTCAGGTTGAAGGAATCATATATACATGTCCGCGCCGTCTCGTCAATTTGTATTGCTCCATCTCACATCTCACTTGTGCTTTAATGATTGATGTTTTTGCATTGAGGACAACGCATGATTTAGGTGTGGGGGTGAGGCTCATTTGCATGTGCTTATTTTTTGTCAAATTTTTAAAATTTTGAACATCTTTTTGTGCATTTTGAGCATGCATTATAACCGTTTAGCTAAGTTTTCCTTGATCGACGCGTATGTTGTGATGATAGTGGGATTAGTTTTTTATTTCGTTCTCTTAATTCCATGAAATTAAATGATTCTACTTCATACTTGTTAATGAGTGTTGTTAATTATTGTTGATATTAGTGGGTTTTACTCATGCCGCTCACATATTCACTGAGCATATGACTTCCATATTGTTGAAAATCTAAAGAATTTGAGTAAACAACCTTATATATCTTGAGTTTTGCAAGTTCGCCCTATTCGCTTATCCTAATCCTTGCCCTTGATGTTATGTAAAGTACTGGTTGGTCAATGTCAATTGTAATGATAAAGTACGTGTTATCAAAAAAAAAAGTCCAAAAATGGACAGAAAAGAAAGAAGAAACGACAAAAAAAAAAAAAGGGTTTCCTCCAAAAGAAAAAGGCAAAAGAGAAAGAAAAAAAAAAGTGAAAAGTTGATGTACGTTCGTGATAAAGTTTCTTTTGCGCTATATCAAGGTTAAAATGTTGTAAAGTGGTATCTCATATGCCACTTAAAATTTCTCTATGTATAGGCATATGTTTAGGTGATTCAATGGTGTGGGCGCACAAAACCTTTATATATTTGGTTGGGAGCGAGAATTGGAGGAGATTCGGTGGCATGAAATCCTATTCACTTACACTTGTGCGTTGCTTGAGTAATTCCTATTAGTTGATACAAGGTTAATGAAATTCTATGACGAGTTTTGAAGTTTAATCATCTAAATTCATGAAATTGAAGAATGCTCTAAATAATTTAATCTTGTCTTGAATTGTAATATAGGTGTTAATCTCAGAAAACTTGGTAAAGATTGGGATGGTTAGGGTAGTTGGTCACTTTAGTCTTTATGTTAAATCATATACTTTGCTCGAGGACTAGCAAAGGTTAGCTGTGGGGGTGTGGATGCGTCTCATATTTACGCATCTTTTAATTGATATTTTAATTATTTTGCACCTATTTAATTATAATTTTACACTCATTTTGGCAATTTTTATGTCTAGCAGGTTTGAAATTAAAGTTCTGAAAATTGTCAAATGTTGGTGCAGCTAAAACAAATTCAATGCGTAAACAATTAAATCAAGTCAATCGAGATTCGGGAAAAGAACGTAAAAGCTCGACCCGCACCGCTACAGTACCCACTCCGGCACTGTTCATCATCTTCCAGCCCAAGCCATAACATTAGCAGCCCATCAACTTCACCGTTAGCCCAATAGCCCACACGAACCAGCTCCGGCCCAGATCGAGCACTGTCCATCGTCACCTCTAGTCCCCGGCCCACCAGCGCTGTTCCGGTTGTTACGAACTTAGATCGATCTAATAGAAAATGACTTACATTAATAGAAAATAGGGAGATTTACATAGTATAAGGGGAGAAAGGGGGAGAAATAGACTAGAAATATAGAGAAGGGGGAGACCTAGAGAGAGAGGAGAGAGATAGAGCACATTTCAAATTCTTTCAACCTACTTCTTCTCTAACACAAGTCCCCTATATATAGAGTTAGAAGAGGGTATAATTATAATTAAGGACTAAACCTATTTATTTAATATCTAAATTATCCCTCACTTAACTTATATATTTTTGGATTGTATCAATACCTTCCCAATTTAATGATCCTTGTCCTCAAGGATCAAGGTATTGATACCTAAACTATTAACCCTCCTGGGTCAAATACTAAAATTACAAATTTTAATCCCGTTAATTTTCTAAAATTACCAAAAATTTTAATAATTTTTTTCTTTAAAATATTTTTGTAAAATATGGGGGTAAAATTGCAATTTATCCCAAAAGTAATACCCAACCCCATCTCCTTCTTCTTTTGCACAGACCCACACGAAACCCTAGCCTGCCCCAGCTACTGGCGGCGCGGCTCCTAGCGGTGGTTCCCACAGTGGCTCCGGGTTCCTCACCACCCGATCGTCTCCCTTCTCCACACCACCGGCCTCCTCCTCATTTTTCTCTTTCTTCTCTTCGGGGCCGGAGCTCCGGCTCTGGTTTAGAGCTTCTGGCACCTCGGCGACGACGAGAACGCCGTCTTCCTCTTCCAATATCGACACTGGCGGTTCCGGAGTTAGATCGAAGACCTCCGCTTCGATTTCGGCCTCGGGGAGGACCTCCGGTACTTTGATCTTATTCTCAGGCGAGGGTTTTGGCGCTCCGGCAGTTTCGGTGACGGCAGGGGGTGTATCAAAGATGATAGAGGTATTATGGGTGCTTTCATATATATATATCTCCACTCTTCTCGCCACTCTTGATAACCAACCTGAAATTCATCAAACCTTTTTACCATTTTTTCACACTTCTTTTGCATATCCAACAACTCCACAACCACTTGATTTAGTGCGAAATCCATTGTTGATGTCGAGGAATGTCTTGCTCTGATACCAATGTTACGAACTTAGATCGATCTAATAGAAAATGACTTATATTAATAGAAAATAGGGAGATTTACATAGTACAAGGGGAGAAAGGAGGAGAAATAGACTAGAAATATAGAGAAGGTGGAGACCTAGAGAGAGAGAGGAGAGAGATAGAGCACATTTTAAATTCTTTCAACCTACCTTTTCTCTAACACAAGTCCCCTATATATAGAGTTAGGAGAGGGTATAATTGTAATTAAGGACTAAACCTATTTATATAATATCTAAATTATCCCTGACTTAACTTATATATTTTTGGATTGTATCACCAGCCCCTCCTACCCGAACCCAACCGCAAGCCCAACGCCTTGTCCAAGCCCAAAAACGCAGGCCCATCAACACTAGGGTAGACAAAGACGCGGAGTCGGTGTTGGGGAGGAGTACTTAAGCACTATTTTTGGACGAATTTGGGCTCTCCGTTCTGGCATCCTCACCGTCCCTGTTCTCTCAGTCTTCTCTCTCTATCTCTCGCATCCGTATTTTTTGTTCTTCTATTTTTTTTTTTGGTTAAATTGGAACGAGAGCGAAATTACTGTGGAGATCAACATGAGTTTGTTCAACTTCTTCTTCACCGGATCATCCTTGATGGAGAGCTAACTTGCTCTATGGGGTTAGATAAAATCTTAGCCTTTACTTTTGTTTACTTTTAATTCGGGTTAATTTGATTGTTTACATGAATTGCTTGGTAGATATAAATACTTTGAAGTATATTTTATTGTTTATTCAATTGATATGATTATTGAGTTTGTAACCTTTAATTGCTGATATTGATATTTATAAATTAATTCTTTGTGCTTGTAGTCTTAGGATTAATTAATCAAGCAATAGTATTAACCGAATTGTTAATTAAAGCCTATCATCCCTATGCTTTAGTTAGATAAGGTTAATACGTGATAATTAACAATATGTTAGGTATAGCCTATTTTCCTTATGCTTTAGTTAGATAGGTCAATACGCAATACTAACAACATTACCTTAGTAGGTTGAAGCTTGTGGCCTAAACCTCTACCCGTGTAACAATTAATAATCCCAAGTTAAAAGTTAACGCAAAAGTAATTGGATAACGATGGATTCGAAACCCTAAGTTCCAATTTAATACACTTTTTCTATTAGAAGTAGATTACTTTAGTTTAATTGTTATTTCCTTAGGTTAATTAGTACAAAAACCTCTCAATTTTATTCAAATCAATTTAAGTCATAGAGTAAATTCACGTACTCTTAGTCCATGTGGTTCGACATCCTCTCGCCCTACACTTCAATTTAGATGTGTTTAATAGATAGAGTTTTAAATTAAATTTTGATAGGCGTAGAAAAATACATCAATCCCCCAAATTGTTTTTACTATCTCTCATCTCCTTTTAAACTTTTTATCAATTTTTTCCTCTCCTTTTCTTTTTATATTTGTACCCTAATTTTACTCTCTTTCTTCCCCTTCTTAACCTTTTATCATTTTTTTTCTCTCACATCCCGTTTTTAGATTCCACCAAATTTTTTCCCTCTTTATTTTTTCCTTTTTAACATTTTTTTTTTCTCTCCTCTCTTTCTATGTTTATACCCCAATTTTTTTTTTACTCTTTTTCCTTTTTTTTTAACTTGTCACCAATTTTTTATCTCTACCCGCCTTTTCTTTTTTTCGATAATTATCAGCATAGCCAAAGTACAACCCAGGGGCCTCGACACAGCGAGCCTTGACACCTCGATGACGGAAGTGGTACAGGAGTACAAATCAGAGACAAAACAACGGGGAAGGGACAACGGGAACAGGACAAAAAAAACACACAAGACACAAATCTGCAACCTACACAACAGGAAAAAATAGAACCTTGAGCGGCGAAGAAATAGTTGAACATGAGGGCAACAAGAAAAACTGGAAAACAAGATGCAACAGAGCTGATCGGAGACCGGACTGGAAAATGAAGGAAGATAAGAGCAAATCCAAAAATATTTGAGGGAGATAACCACTGCGTATCAAACCATTAGTCCATTTGTGCAAAGCGCTCGATAATAAGGGATTCATTGCCGTGAAATCCCAACCCGAGCAGCTTCCCATTTCCCATGCACGTTTCCCCTTTAGCAATTTCTCAGTCGTAATACACTTCTTGTTCTTGTTCCGTGTCCTCTTCTTTCCTTTGGCCTTGGTCAATTTCTCAGGCCTCCTTTTGAGAAAAATACGTAAACGCTTGTATTATACGGCATTCATACGTATACGCATATTGTTCGCATAAAATATGTGAATTTACTAACTATGCCCTGAAAAGAGGCTATTTCCGAAATATATGTATACTGTACAGATGAATTGGAGTGGTGAATTGGGCATTCATTGTTATGCCGATGAAGAAGGAGCTGACGGTGGTACCGCACCAAGGTCGTCTGTTTATAACAACAATATACCCAGTGGCGCAAGGGATCCCACACGATATAAATCCTATTATATATTCATCCTATGAATATTTGTTTACTATAAAAATTAATTTATCTCATAGATAAATAATTCATCTCATGAATTCATTTTTAAATATTTTCAAACGATGCGCAAGTTGAGGCTTGCAAAGGGACCGCAAGAACAGTCTAACTTTAGCTTTAAATGGGCCAAATCTAATTATCATCTTATGATAGCAATTTATTTCCATTTATTAGAACTTAACTCCACTAAAAAAGTTTTAATGCACTCTGGAATTAAATATATTCACTGAAGAATTTTTCAAATAAGCTCTATTACGACAATTGACCCCTCTATTAGATATCCGTGAGTAAAAGAAACTTCAACAATTTTCAAACTTTTCTCACTTCTCTCGCTGTTGTTTCCAACTCGCCGTTGTCGATCAATTCAATGGTACGGAAACAATTTGAGTATTAATTCCAAATGTCAAACATATGTAATACTCTGGCCAAAGATTCTAGAATCTATTTGTATATTTGCGAATCAACTAAGGGGTCATCTTTATCTCATTAAAGAATATAGATTCCACGTAAAACGGCTATTCTCGCCACATTTCATGCTGTTACCCAGTGTACATAAGTTTCAAGTCAACGCACTTTGACAAGTCCTTTTGGCATATCAAAGCAATGAACAATCGATGCACGAGTTCAAACTATTTCTTGGATTCAGAACTATTATCTCATGGAATTAATTATTTTTTATAGCAATTAAGAAGCAAATAAATCAAATGGCCTTCCTCACTGTTCCAATCTTATTAAAAGCACCAACATAATACTCTTGGATATCCACATGACTAAGACAAATTATCAAAAGTATCATATTATAGTCTTATTAGACAAGTTGTCCAAACGTATCACTAACTACGAGCATACTTTGACAACTTGTCACTAGTTTGATCTAAGTTTTTCTGTGGTTCAATCTTATTGACCACTTTAACCAAACCTGATATATCATCTTGGCTAGGTCCACTCATGGAACATTTTAGAAAAATAATCACACGCTTGTTTGACTTGTATAACATAATCGGACAATAAAAAAATTTAATTATTAATACTTAAAACTATATAATTGGGTTTTTGATGACACCAATTCCAACAGGGCACTAGATCTAGGGCACCTCATGGTTGTACATAGAACTTTGTGAGAGAAACACTTGTTTGTCTCTATGAAGAAGTGTGCATTCATGAGTAATCAGATTACATTATTTATCTTAATGGCTCGAAAGATAGCAATCATCGTGGATAAGAGTGAGGTTGCAGCAATTTGACATTGGCCACAACCAATTATGTTGATGGAGGTTCACAACTTTTATGGCCTTGCTTTGTTCTACTAAAGGTTGATACTAGACTTTAGCATGATCATGGTTCCAATCACCAATTTCATGAATGTAGGAAGTTTTTGATGGACGCCATAGGCTTTAGGTGCCATTGACTCGATCAAGAAAAAGTGAACCATAACACCCATGCTAGGAATGTTGGTTTTCCCAAAGATGTTCAAGTTCCACATCGATGTTTCAAACTTAAAGATAGGAAAAGTACTCTACTAAGAAGGATGGCCTATTCCATATTCTTAGTGGAAGTTGTGGTACTTTGTGTATGATATGAAGTTGTATTCTATAGCTCAGGCACTCATGCACCAGTAATCGTGTCTCCCCAATTTTTAGTTTGTTCTTTAATGGGATAATGCTAACATCAAGAACATCAACAGCTAGGATAAGCTTTCAGAGAAACATGTGAAGTAGGCAAGATTCATTTAGGAGCCCAAAAGAAGGTAGCATACGCCTTGAGTGATAGAACGATGATTTTAGCTGCTAGCCTAATCACGACCCTTAGGTTTCACATGATAGCATGTCATTGCTCATTAGATTTTGAGTATTTGGAAAGATGCAACTTAGGGAGTTGTACCTTTTTACTTTATACTTCAGGACTCCTTTTCAAAGGGGAATCGATTGTGCAAACCCACCTCTAGCCTACTTTTTAAAATCGTCCAGGAAATGCATAACGAGAGAACATGGGTGCAACAAGACATACTAGCTTGTGATAAGTTTGTATTAGTAGCTCAGTCTCATGAGGGAGGTTAACCACTTTATTAGCCATTGCCGAATTTTCCATATTTCTAAGGGAACTGTGACAAATACTGAACTATACATGCCATTTCCTATTCCGAGTTAGCCTTGAACTTGATATCAGCATAGACTTTGGACTGAGGTTTCCTAGAAAGCAGTGTGGTGTTTGATCATGACATATTTCCCAACATGTAAGAATGTTATAGATGCAGTCTATGTTCCCCAACTATAGTTTTGCAAGGTATATTGCCATTACAATTTACTCACCACCATTATTTCTTAAAGGGATCCTTCCATTGTCAATCACTTCTGAGGAGCTTATGGTGATTGGCATGACCTCAATGGACTTCAGCATTGTTCAACATAAACAAACCAATGGCCAAATGAAGGCTACTAACTGGACCCTAGAGGCTTGATGAAAGACACAATGTCAATTACTTCTTTCTTACCCTCGGTAAATTGGCAATTGCATAAGTCCTAAGTTCCAAAAAAAAAACACATGCCTCTAAAGTGAGGGGATTATTGGGACAGATTTCAATTTTTTTCCCCCTAATTTAACTAAATTAACACAGCAGAACAGTTTAAAATTCCTAATTTTAAACCTAAGGTTGATTCAAAATTCTTAATTTTAAGCCTATAGATTTAAATTCTTAATTTAGATGTACAGGCCTCTACACTAATACATTCATAATAATCACATCAACTATAACTAACATAATAAGAAAATTTTAAATAAATAGAAAAGCAAAAACTTAAAAGAGAAGGAAAGAAAGGCACACCCGGAATTGCTCCAACATAAGAATACCAGGAGGATAATAATAACTCCTCAAAAAGCCGAGAAAACCGAGAGAACACTGAGACCCAGCAGCCTTCTATGCAATGACCTCAAAACGCCCGGAGAGTGGGCTCCGAAAATATTTAACAGAGGAAAGAAAACTTTCAACGGAAAAATCCTCCAACTGAGTCCCCAAAAGTCAACACTTTCTAAAACCCTTAATTTTTTAATTGCATGCCAACCCTTTGAAATAGGTACCTCTATTTATAGTAGTATACCGGAGCGTAAAATTGCAGATATTTCAATGTCGGATTCACAGACTTTAAAACAAAATGCGTTGTGTCAATTAGGAACCAATCCAAAACCCAGTGTTTCGCCAAAGTTCAAAACTGTGTTTATGTTAGGGAAATCGTACCAAATAGACCCCCACCCCACCTTTAATCTTTTTCCAACCCCTATTACCTAAAAGCAACCCTTTTGGACCATTTTGCCCTTTTCACTAAAGTCTCTAACATTCACTCTCTCTCTCCTCTGCAAGACCCACTCATTTAATGCAAAAGTAACGTTTTGACTTTCTGCTTTTCATTCTCTCTTTCCCATTCTCTTCCCGCCCATTTGTCCTCTTTTTTTCATATCTCATTCTCTCTTCTTTCTTCTTCTTCTATTATTTTTTAAATTTTCGAGCTCCATTTTCAGTGTCCTGCGTGTTTCCTCGTCCTACTTGGGCCCTTGGGTAGTTGTTTGTGGTGGCTTTCGAAGAAGAAGAAGGCTTTGTAAGAGGGGGTTTGAAGCATTGTGGTATTACGGTAGGTTCAAGGTTGAATCATTACACATTTCACGGTTTTCAGATAATACATTGAAGGTAAAATAATCATTTCATGCATTTGTTGTTAATAGATCTCTATCATATGAGGTTGGTGCGTCACAAGTCATTTATGGTGTATGATTGGTGTAAATGGTGTGTTATAATTTTCTTTTGGTGTGTTTCAACTCATTAATAGTGTCTGATTAATCATACACCGTGTATGATTGGTTTAAATGGTGTATTATCATGTTGTGTAGGTGTTTTTCAAGTCGTTAATGGTATATGATTAACCACACACCGTGTATGATTGGTTTAAATGGGGTATTATCATATTATGTAGGTGTTTTTCAAGTAATTAGTGGTGTATCAATAATACACCATGTACAATTGATTTTAATGGTGTGAAATCAACTTGTGTTAGTGTGTTTCAAGTAATTAGAGGCGTATAATCAATCATACACCGTGTATAATAGGTTTTAATGGTGCAAAAACAACTAATGTAGGTATGTTTCAAGTAATTAGTGGTGTATGATCAATTATACACCGTGTATGATAGGTTTTAATGCTGTGAAATCAACTTGTTTAGGTGTGTTTCAAGTCATTAATGGTGTATGATTAATCATACACCATGTATGATGGGTTTAAATGGTGGACATCAACTTGTTTAGGTATGTTTCAAGTAATTAGTGGTGTATGATCAATCATACACTATGTATGATAAATTTTAATGGCGTGAAATCAACTTGTTTAGGTGTATTTCAACTCATTAATGGTGTATGATTACTAATACACCGTGTATGATTGGTTTAAATGGTGTGAAATCAACTCGTGTTAGTGTTTTTTGCGTAATTAGTGGTGTATGATCAATCATACACCATGTATGATTGGTTTAAATGGTGCGAAATCAACTTGTGTTAGTGTGTTTAATGTAATTAATGGTGTATGATTAATCATACACCATGTATGATAGATTTTAATGGTGTGAAATCAACTTGTTTAGGTGTGTTTCAAGTCATTAATAGTGTATGATTAATCATACACCGTGTATGATTGGTTTTAAGTGTGTGAAATCAACTTGTGTTAGTGTGTTTTAAGTAATTAGTGGTGTATTATCAATCATACACCGTGTATGATAGGTTTTAATGGTGTGAAATCAACTCGTTTAGGTGTGTATCAAGTAATTAGTGGTGCATGATCAATCATACACCGCGTATGATAGGTTTTAATAGTGTTAAATCAACTTATTTAGGTGTGTTTCAAGTCATTAATGGTGTATGATTAATCATATACCGTGTATGATTGGTTTAAATGGTGTGAAATCAACTTGTGTTAGTGTGTTTTAAGTAATTAGTGGTGTATGATAGGTTTTAATGGTGTGAAATCAAGTTGTTTAGGTGTGTTTCAAGTCATTAATGGTGTATGATTGATCATACGCCGTGTATGATTGGTTCAAATGGTGTGAAATCAACTTGTGTTAGTGTGATTTAAGTAATTAGTGTGTATGATCAATCATACACTGTGTATGATAGGTTTTAGCGGTGTGAAATCAACTTACTTAGGTGTGTTTCAAGTAATTTGTGGTGTATGATAAATCATACACCATGTATGAAAGGTTTTAATGGTGTGAAATCTACTTGTTTAGGTGTGTATCATGTAATTAGTGGTGTATAATCAAACATACACCATGTATGATTGGTTTAAATGGTGTGAAATCGACTTGTGCTAGTGCGTTTAAGTAATTAGTGGCGTATGATCAATCGTACACCGTGCATGATAGGTTTTAATGGTGTGAAATCAACTTGTATAGGTATGTTTCAATTCATTAATTGTCTATGATTAATCATACACAGTGTATGATTGGTTTAAACGGTGTGAAATCAACTTGTGTTAGTGTGTTTTAAGTACTTAGTCCTATATGATCAATCATACACCTCGTATGACAGGTTTTAATGGTGTGAAATCAACTTGTTTAGGTGTGTTTCAAGTAATTAGTGGTATATGATCAATCATACACGGTATATGATCGGTTTTAATAGTATAAAATCAACTTGTTTAGGTGTGTTTGTAGTCAATAATGGTGTATGATTAATCATACACCGTGTTTGTTAGGTTTTAATGGTGTCAATCAACTTTTTTAGGAGTGTTTGAAGTCATTAGCGGTGTATGATTAATCACACACCATGTATAATTGTTTTAAATGGTGTATTATCATATTGTGTTGGTGTTTTTCAAGTCGTTAATGGAGTATGATTTATCATACACCGTGAATGGATGATTTAAATGGTGTATTATCATGTTATGTTGGTGTTTTTAAAGTAATTAGTGGTGGATGATTAGTCCTACACCGTGTATGATTGGTTTTAATGGTGTAAAATCAACTCGTGTTAGTGTGTTTCAAGTAATTAGTGGCGTATGATCAATCGTACACCGTGTATGATCGGTTTTAATGGTGGAAAATCAACTAGTGTATGTGTGTTTCAAGTAATTAGTGGTGTGTGATCAATCATACCTGGTAGGCTTGAATGGTGAGAAATCAACTCGTTTAGGTGTGTTTCAAGTCATTAATGGTGTTTGATTAATCATACACCATGTACGCTTGGTTTAAATGGGGTGAAATCAACTTGTGTTAATGTGTTTTAAGTAATTAGTGGTGTATGATCAATCTTACACCGTGTATGATATGTTTTAATGGTGTGAAATCAACTTGTTTAGGTGTGTTTCCAGTAATTAGCTGTGTCTGATCAATCATAAACAGTGCATGATAGGTTTTAATGGTGTGAAATCAACTTGTGTGGGTGTGTTTCAAGTAATTAGAGGAGTATAATCAATCATACACCGTGTATAATAGGTTTTAATGGTGACAAAAACAACTAGTGTAGGTGCGTTTCAAGTAATTAGTGGTGTATGATCAATTATACACCGTTTATGATAGGTTTTAATGGAGTGAAATCAACTTGTTTAGGTGTGTTTCAAGTCATTAATGGTGTATGATTACTAATACACCGTGTATGATTGGTTTAAATTGTGTGAAATCAACTCGTGTTAGTGTTTTTTACGTAATTAGTGGTGTATGATCAATCATACACCATGTATGATAGGTTTTAATGGCGTGAAATCAACTTGTTTATGTATGTTTCGAGGAATTAGTGGTGTATGATCAATCATACACCATATATGATAGGTTTTAATGGTGTAAAATCGTCTTGTTTAGGTGTGTTTCAAGTCATTAATGATGTATGCTTGATCATACACCGTGTATGATAGGTTTTAATGGTATGAAATAAACTTGTTTAGGGGTGTTTCAAGTAATTAGTGGTGTATGATGAATCATACACCGTGTATGATAGGTTTTAAAGGTGTAAAATCAACTTGTTTAGGTGTGTTTCAAGTCATTAATGGCGTATAATTGAACATACACCGTGTATGATAGGTTTTAATAGTATAAAATCAACTTGTTTAGGTGTGTTTCAAGTCATTAATGGTGTATGATTGGTCATAAACCATGTATGATTGGTTTAAATGGCGCAAAATCAACTTGTGTCAGTGTGTTTAATGTAATTAGTGGTGTATGATTAATCATACACCATGTATGATAGATTTTAATGGTGTGAAATCAACTTATTTAGGTGTGTTTCAAGTCATTAATCGTGTATGATTAATCATACACCGTGTATGATTGGTTTAAAGTGTGTGAAATCAACTTGTGTTAGTGTGTTTTAAATAATTAGTGGTGTATTATCAATCATACACCATGTATGATAGGTTTTAATGGTGTGAAATCAACTCGTTTAGCTGTGTATCAAGTAATTAGTGGTGCATGATCAATAGGTTTTAATAGTGTTAAATCAACTTATTTCGGTGTGTTTCAAGTCATTAATGGTGTATGATTAATCATATACCGTGTATGATTGGCTTAAATGGTGTGAAATCAACTTGTGTTAGTGTGTTTTAAGTAATTAGTGGTGTATGATGGGTTTTAATGGTGTGAAATCAAGTTGTTTAGGTGTGTTTCAAGTCATTAATGGTGTATGATTGATCATACGCCGTGTATGATTGGTTCAAATGGTGTGAAATCAACTTGTGTTAGTGTGATTTAAGTAATTAGTGTGTATGATCAATCATACACTGTGTATGATAGGTTTTAGTGGTGTGAAATCCACTTGCTTAGGTGTGTTTCAAGTAATTTGTGGTGTATGATAAATCATAGACCATGTATGATAGGTTTTAATGGTGTGAAATCTACTTGTTTAGGTGTGTATCATGTAATTAGTGGTGTATAGTCAAACATACACTATGTATGATTGGTTTAAATGGTGTGAAATCGACTTGTGCTAGTGCGTTTAAGTAATTAGTGGCGTATGATCAATCGTACACCGTGTATGATAGGTTTTAATGGTGTGAAATCAACTTGTATAGGTATGTTTCAATTCATTAATTGTATATGATTAATCATACACAGTGTATGATTGGTTTAAACGGTGTGAAATCAACTTGTGTTAGTGTGTTTTAAGTACTTAGTCCTATATGATCAATCATACACCTCGTATGACAGGTTTTAATGGTCTGAAATCAACTTGTTTAGGCGTATTTCAAGTAATTAGTGGTATATGATCAATCATACACGGTATATGATCGGTTTTAATAGTATAAAATCAACTTGTTTAGGTGTGTTTGTAGTCAATAATGGTGTATGATTAATCATACACCGTGTTTGTTAGGTTTTAATGGTGTCAATCAACTTGTTTAGGAGTGTTTGAAGTCATTAGCGGTGTATGATTAATCACACACCATGTATAATTGTTTTAAATGGTGTATTATCATATTGTGTTGGTGTTTTTCCAGTCGTTAATGGAGTATGATTTATCATACACCGTGAATGGTTGGTTTAAATGGTGTATTATCATGTTATGTTGGTGTTTTTAAAGTAATTAGTGGAGTATGATTAGTCCTACACCGTGTATGATTGGTTTTAATGGTGTAAAATCAACTCATGTTAGTGTGTTTCAAGTAATTAGTGGCGTATGATCCATCGTACACCGTGTATGATCAGTTTTAATGGTGGAAAATCAACTAGTGTATGTGTGTTTCACGTAATTAGTGGTGTATGATCAATCATACCTGGTAGGCTTTAATGGTGAGAAATCAACTCGTTTAGGTGTGTTTCAAGTCATTAATGGTGTTTGATTAATCATACACCATGTATGCTTGGTTTAAATGGTGTGAAATCAACTTGTGTTAATGTGTTTTAAGTAATTAGTGGTGTATGATCAATCTTACACCGTGTATGATATGTTTTAATGGTGTGAAATCAACTTGGTTAGGCGTGTTTCCAGTAATTAGCTGTGTCTGATCAATCATAAACAGTGCATGATAGGTTTTAATGGTGTGAAATCAACTTGTGTGGGTGTGTTTCAAGTAATTAGAGGCGTATAATCAATCATACACCGGGTATAATAGGTTTTAATGGTGCAAAAACAACTAGTGTAGGTGCGTTTCAAGTAATTAGTGGTGTATGATCAATTATACACCGTGTATGATAGGTTTTAATGGTGTGAAATCAACTTGTTTAGGTGTGTTTCATGTCATTAATGGTGTATGATTAATCATACACCATGTATGATGGGTTTAAATGGTGGACATCGACTTGTTTAGGTGTGTTTCAAGTAATTAGTGGTGTATGATCAATCATACACCTTGTATGATAGGTTTTAATGGCGTGACATCAACTTGTTGAGGTGTGTTTCAAGTCATTAATGGTGTATGATTACTAATACACCGTGTATGATTGGTTTAAATTGTGTGAAATCAACTCGTGTTAGTGTTTTTTACGTAATTAGCGGTGTATGATCAATTATGCACCATGTATGATAGGTTTTAATGGCGTGAAATCAACTTGTTTATGTATGTTTCAAGTAATTTGTGGTGTATGATCAATCATACACCATATATGATAGGTTTTAATGGTGTAAAATTGTGTTGTTTAGGTGTGTTTCAAGTCATTAATGGTGTATGCTTGATCATACACATTGTATGATAGGTTTTAATGGCATGAAATCAACTTGTTTAGGTGAGTTTCAAGTAATTAGTGGGGTATGATGAATCATACACCGTGTATGATAGGTTTTAATGGTGCAAAAACAACTAGTGTAGGTGCGTTTCAAGTAATTAGTGGTGTATGATCAATTATACACCGTGTATGATAGGTTTTAATGGTGTGAAATCAACTTGTTTAGGTGTGTTTCATGTCATTAATGGTGTATGATTGATCATACACCATGTATGATGGGTTTAAATGGTGGACATCGACTTGTTTAGGTATGTTTCAAGTAATTAGTGGTGTATGATCAATCATACACCGTGTATGATAGGTTTTAATGGCTTGACATCAACTTGTTTAGGTGTGTTTCAAGTCATTAATGGTGTATGATTACTAATACACCGTGTATGATTGGTTTAAATTGTGTGAAATCAACTCGTGTTAGTGTTTTTTACGTAATTAGTGGTGTATGATCAATCATGCACCATGTATGATAGGTTTTAATGGCGTGAAATCAACTTGTTTATGTATGTTTCAAGTAATTTGTGGTGTATGATCAATCATACACCGTATATGATAGGTTTTAATGGTGTAAAATTGTGTTGTTTAGGTGTGTTTCAAGTCATTAATGATGTATGCTTGATCATACACCGTGTATGATAGATTTTAATGGTATGAAATAAACTTGTTTAGGGGTGTTTCAAGTAATTAGAGGTGTATGATGAATCATACACCGTGTATGATAGGTTTTAAAGGTGTAAAATCAACTTGTTTAGGTGTGTTTCAAGTCATTAATGGCGTATAATTGAGCATACACCGTGTATGATAGGTTTTAATAGTATAAAATCAACTTGTTTAGGTGTGTTTCAAGTCATTAATGGTGTATGATTGGTCATAAACCATGTATGATTGGTTTAAATGGCGCAAAATCAACTTGTGTCAGTGTGTTTAATGTAATTAGTGGTGTATGATTAATCATACACCATGTATGATAGATTTTAATGGTGTGAAATCAACTTATTTAGGTGTGTTTCAAGTCATTAATCGTGTATGATTAATCATACACCGTGTATGATTGGTTTAAAGTGTGTGAAATCAACTTGTGTTAGTGTGTTTTAAGTAATTAGTGGTGTATTATCAATCATACACCATGTATGATAGGTTTTAATGGTGTGAAATCAACTCGTTTAGGTGTGTATCAAGTAATTAGTGGTGCATGATCAATAGGTTTTAATAGTGTTAAATCAACTTATTTCGGTGTGTTTCAAGTCATTAATGGTGTATGATTAATCATATACCGTGTATGATTGGCTTAAATGGTGTGAAATCAACTTGTGTTAGTGTGTTTTAAGTAATTAGTGGTGTATGATAGGTTTTAATGGTGTGAAATCAAGTTGTTTAGGTGTGTTTCAAGTCATTAATGGTGTATGATTGATCATACGCCGTGTATGATTGGTTCAAATGGTGTGAAATCAACTTGTGTTAGTGTGATTTAAGTAATTAGTGTGTATGATCAATCATACACTGTGTATGATAGGTTTTAGTGGTGTGAAATCAACTTGCTTAGGTGTGTTTCAAGTAATTTATGGTGTATGATAAATCATACACCAGGTATGATAGGTTTTAATGGTGTGAAATCTACTTGTTTAGGTGTGTATCATGTAATAAGTGGTGTATAGTCAAACATACACCATGTATGATTGGTTTAAATGGTGTGAAATCGACTTGTGCTAGTGCGTTTAAGTAATTAGTGGCGTATGATCAATCGTACACCGTGTATGATAGGTTTTAATGGTGTGAAATCAACTTGTATAGGTATGTTTCAATTCATTAATTGTATATGATTAATCATACACAGTGTATGATTGGTTTAAACGGTGTGAAATCAACTTGTGTTAGTGTGTTTTAAGTACTTAGTCCTATATGATCAATCATACACCTCGTATGACAGGTTTTAATGGTGTGAAATCAACTTGTTTAGGCGTATTTCAAGTAATTAGTGGTATATGATCAATCATACACGGTATATGATCGGTTTTAATAGTATAAAATCAATTTGTTTAGGTGTGTTTGTAGTCAATAATGGTGTATGATTAATCATACACCGTGTTTGTTAGGTTTTAATGGTGTCAATCAACTTGTTTAGGAGTGTTTGAAGTCATTAGCGGTGTATGATTAATCACACACCATGTATAATTGTTTTAAATGGTGTATTGTCATATTGTGTTGGTGTTTTTCCAGTCGTTAATGGAGTATGATTTATCATACACCGTGAATGGTTGGTTTAAATGGTGTATTATCATGTTATGTTGGTGTTTTTAAAGTAATTAGTGGAGTATGATTAGTCCTACACCGTGTATGATTGGTTTTAATGGTGTAAAATCAACTCGTGTTAGTGTGTTTCAAGTAATTAGTGGCGTATGATCCATCGTACACCGTGTATGATCAGTTTTAATGGTGGAAAATCAACTAGTGTATGTGTGTTTCAAGTAATTAGTGGTGTATGATCAATCATACCTGGTAGGCTTTAATGGTGAGAAATCAACTCGTTTAGGTGTGTTTCAAGTCATTAATGGTGTTTGATTAATCATACACCATGTATGCTTGGTTTAAATGGTGTGAAATCAACTTGTGTTAATGTGTTTTAAGTAATTAGTGGTGTATGATCAATCTTACACCGTGTATGATATGTTTTAATGGTGTGAAATCAACTTGGTTAGGTGTGTTTCCAGTAATTAGCTGTGTCTGATCAATCATAAACAGTGCATGATAGGTTTTAATGGTGTGAAATCAACTTGTGTGGGTGTGTTTCAAGTAATTAGAGGCGTATAATCAATCATACACCGGGTATAATAGGTTTTAATGGTGCAAAAACAACTAGTGTAGGTGCGTTTCAAGTAATTAGTGGTGTATGATCAATTATACACCGTGTATGATAGGTTTTAATGGTGTGAAATCAACTTGTTTAGGTGTGTTTCATGTCATTAATGGTGTATGATTAATCATACACCATGTATGATGGGTTTAAATGGTGGACATCGACTTGTTTAGGTGTGTTTCAAGTAATTAGTGGTGTATGATCAATCATACACCTTGTATGATAGGTTTTAATGGCGTGACATCAACTTGTTGAGGTGTGTTTCAAGTCATTAATGGTGTATGATTGGTCATAAACCATGTATGATTGGTTTAAATGGCGCAAAATCAACTTGTGTCAGTGTGTTTAATGTAATTAGTGGTGTATGATTAATCATACACCATGTATGATAGATTTTAATGGTGTGAAATCAACTTATTTAGGTGTGTTTCAAGTCATTAATCGTGTATGATTAATCATACACCGTGTATGATTGGTTTAAAGTGTGTGAAATCAACTTGTGTTAGTGTGTTTTAAGTAATTAGTGGTGTATTATCAATCATACACCATGTATGATAGGTTTTAATGGTGTGAAATCAACTCGTTTAGCTGTGTATCAAGTAATTAGTGGTGCATGATCAATAGGTTTTAATAGTGTTAAATCAACTTATTTCGGTGTGTTTCAAGTCATTAATGGTGTATGATTAATCATATACCGTGTATGATTGGCTTAAATGGTGTGAAATCAACTTGTGTTAGTGTGTTTTAAGTAATTAGTGGTGTATGATAGGTTTTAATGGTGTGAAATCAAGTTGTTTAGGTGTGTTTCAAGTCATTAATGGTGTATGATTGATCATACGCCGTGTATGATTGGTTCAAATGGTGTGAAATCAACTTGTGTTAGTGTGATTTAAGTAATTAGTGTGTATGATCAATCATACACTGTGTATGATAGGTTTTAGTGGTGTGAAATCAACTTGCTTAGGTGTGTTTCAAGTAATTTATGGTGTATGATAAATCATACACCAGGTATGATAGGTTTTAATGGTGTGAAATCTACTTGTTTAGGTGTGTATCATGTAATAAGTGGTGTATAGTCAAACATACACCATGTATGATTGGTTTAAATGGTGTGAAATCGACTTGTGCTAGTGCGTTTAAGTAATTAGTGGCGTATGATCAATCGTACACCGTGTATGATAGGTTTTAATGGTGTGAAATCAACTTGTATAGGTATGTTTCAATTCATTAATTGTATATGATTAATCATACACAGTGTATGATTGGTTTAAACGGTGTGAAATCAACTTGTGTTAGTGTGTTTTAAGTACTTAGTCCTATATGATCAATCATACACCTCGTATGACAGGTTTTAATGGTGTGAAATCAACTTGTTTAGGCGTATTTCAAGTAATTAGTGGTATATGATCAATCATACACGGTATATGATCGGTTTTAATAGTATAAAATCAATTTGTTTAGGTGTGTTTGTAGTCAATAATGGTGTATGATTAATCATACACCGTGTTTGTTAGGTTTTAATGGTGTCAATCAACTTGTTTAGGAGTGTTTGAAGTCATTAGCGGTGTATGATTAATCACACACCATGTATAATTGTTTTAAATGGTGTATTGTCATATTGTGTTGGTGTTTTTCCAGTCGTTAATGGAGTATGATTTATCATACACCGTGAATGGTTGGTTTAAATGGTGTATTATCATGTTATGTTGGTGTTTTTAAAGTAATTAGTGGAGTATGATTAGTCCTACACCGTGTATGATTGGTTTTAATGGTGTAAAATCAACTCGTGTTAGTGTGTTTCAAGTAATTAGTGGCGTATGATCCATCGTACACCGTGTATGATCAGTTTTAATGGTGGAAAATCAACTAGTGTATGTGTGTTTCAAGTAATTAGTGGTGTATGATCAATCATACCTGGTAGGCTTTAATGGTGAGAAATCAACTCGTTTAGGTGTGTTTCAAGTCATTAATGGTGTTTGATTAATCATACACCATGTATGCTTGGTTTAAATGGTGTGAAATCAACTTGTGTTAATGTGTTTTAAGTAATTAGTGGTGTATGATCAATCTTACACCGTGTATGATATGTTTTAATGGTGTGAAATCAACTTGGTTAGGTGTGTTTCCAGTAATTAGCTGTGTCTGATCAATCATAAACAGTGCATGATAGGTTTTAATGGTGTGAAATCAACTTGTGTGGGTGTGTTTCAAGTAATTAGAGGCGTATAATCAATCATACACCGGGTATAATAGGTTTTAATGGTGCAAAAACAACTAGTGTAGGTGCGTTTCAAGTAATTAGTGGTGTATGATCAATTATACACCGTGTATGATAGGTTTTAATGGTGTGAAATCAACTTGTTTAGGTGTGTTTCATGTCATTAATGGTGTATGATTAATCATACACCATGTATGATGGGTTTAAATGGTGGACATCGACTTGTTTAGGTGTGTTTCAAGTAATTAGTGGTGTATGATCAATCATACACCTTGTATGATAGGTTTTAATGGCGTGACATCAACTTGTTGAGGTGTGTTTCAAGTCATTAATGGTGTATGATTACTAATACACCGTGTATGATTGGTTTAAATTGTGTGAAATCAACTCGTGTTAGTGTTTTTTACGTAATTAGTGGTGTATGATCAATTATGCACCATGTATGATAGGTTTTAATGGCGTGAAATCAACTTGTTTATGTATGTTTCAAGTAATTTGTGGTGTATGATCAATCATACACCATATATGATAGGTTTTAATGGTGTAAAATTGTGTTGTTTAGGTGTGTTTCAAGTCATTAATGGTGTATGCTTGATCATACACATTGTATGATAGGTTTTAATGGCATGAAATCAACTTGTTTAGGTTTGTTTCAAGTAATTAGTGGGGTATGATGAATCATACACCGTGTATGATAGGTTTTAATGGTGCAAAAACAACTAGTGTAGGTGCGTTTCAAGTAATTAGTGGTGTATGATCAATTATACACCGTGTATGATAGGTTTTGATGGTGTGAAATCAACTTGTTTAGGTGTGTTTCATGTCATTAATGGTGTATGATTGATCATACACCATGTATGATGGGTTTAAATGGTGGACATCGACTTGTTTAGGTATGTTTCAAGTAATTAGTGGTGTATGATCAATCATACACCGTGTATGATAGGTTTTAATGGCTTGACATCAACTTGTTTAGGTGTGTTTCAAGTCATTAATGGTGTATGATTACTAATACACCGTGTATGATTGGTTTAAATTGTGTGAAATCAACTCGTGTTAGTGTTTTTTACGTAATTAGTGGTGTATGATCAATCATGCACCATGTATGATAGGTTTTAATGGCGTGAAATCAACTTGTTTATGTATGTTTCAAGTAATTTGTGGTGTATGATCAATCATACACCGTATATGATAGGTTTTAATGGTGTAAAATTGTGTTGTTTAGGTGTGTTTTAAGTCATTAATGATGTATGCTTGATCATACACCGTGTATGATAGGTTTTAATGGTATGAAATAAACTTGTTTAGGGGTGTTTCAAGTAATTAGAGGTGTATGATGAATCATACACAGTGTATGATAGGTTTTAAAGGTGTAAAATCAACTTGTTTAGGTGTGTTTCAAGTCATTAATGGCGTATAATTGAACATACACCGTGTATGATAGGTTTTAATAGTATAAAATCAACTTGTTTAGGTGTGTTTCAAGTCATTAATGGTGTATGATTGGTCATAAACCATGTATGATTGGTTTAAATGGCGCAAAATCAACTTGTGTCAGTGTGTTTAATGTAATTAGTGGTGTATGATTAATCATACACCATGTATGATAGATTTTAATGGTGTGAAATCAACTTATTTAGGTGTGTTTCAAGTCATTAATCGTGTATGATTAATCATACACCGTGTATGATTGGTTTAAAGTGTGTGAAATCAACTTGTGTTAGTGTGATTTAAGTAATTAGTGGTGTATTATCAATCATACACCATGTATGATAGGTTTTAATGGTGTGAAATCAACTCGTTTAGGTGTGTATCAAGTAATTAGTGGTGCATGATCAATAGGTTTTAATAGTGTTAAATCAACTTATTTCGGTGTGTTTCAAGTCATTAATGGTGTATGATTAATCATATACCGTGTATGATTGGCTTAAATGGTGTGAAATCAACTTGTGTTAGTGTGTTTTAAGTAATTAGTGGTGTATGATAGGTTTTAATGGTGTGAAATCAAGTTGTTTAGGTGTGTTTCAAGTCATTAATGGTGTATGATTGATCATACGCCGTGTATGATTGGTTCAAATGGTGTGAAATCAACTTGTGTTAGTGTGATTTAAGTAATTAGTGTGTATGATCAATCATACACTGTGTATGATAGGTTTTAGTGGTGTGAAATCAACTTGCTTAGGTGTGTTTCAAGTAATTTATGGTGTATGATAAATCATACACCAGGTATGATAGGTCTTAATGGTGTGAAATCTACTTGTTTAGGTGTGTATCATGTAATTAGTGGTGTATAGTCAAACATACACCATGTATGATTGGTTTAAATGGTGTGAAATCGACTTGTGCTAGTGCGTTTAAGTAATTAGTGGCGTATGATCAATCGTACACCGTGTATGATAGGTTTTAATGGTGTGAAATCAACTTGTATAGGTATGTTTCAATTCATTAATTGTATATGATTAATCATACACAGTGTATGATTGGTTTAAACGGTGTGAAATCAACTTGTGTTAGTGTGTTTTAAGTACTTAGTCCTATATGATCAATCATACACCTCGTATGACAGGTTTTAATGGTGTGAAATCAACTTGTTTAGGCGTATTTCAAGTAATTAGTGGTATATGATCAATCATACACGGTATATGATCGGTTTTAATAGTATAAAATCAACTTGTTTAGGTGTGTTTGTAGTCAATAATGGTGTATGATTAATCATACACCGTGTTTGTTAGGTTTTAATGGTGTCAATCAACTTGTTTAGGAGTGTTTGAAGTCATTAGCGGTGTATGATTAATCACACACCATGTATAATTGTTTTAAATGGTGTATTGTCATATTGTGTTGGTGTTTTTCCAGTCGTTAATGGAGTATGATTTATCATACACCGTGAATGGTTGGTTTAAATGGTGTATTATCATGATATGTTGGTGTTTTTAAAGTAATTAGTGGAGTATGATTAGTCCTACACCGTGTATGATTGGTTTTAATGGTGTAAAATCAACTCGTGTTAGTGTGTTTCAAGTAATTAGTGGCGTATGATCCATCGTACACCGTGTATGATCAGTTTTAATGGTGGAAAATCAACTAGTGTATGTGTGTTTCAAGTAATTAGTGGTGTATGATCAATCATACCTGGTAGGCTTTAATGGTGAGAAATCAACTCGTTTAGGTGTGTTTCAAGTCATTAATGGTGTTTGATTAATCATACACCATGTATGCTTGGTTTAAATGGTGTGAAATCAACTTGTGTTAATGTGTTTTAAGTAATTAGTGGTGTATGATCAATCTTACACCGTGTATGATATGTTTTAATGGTGTGAAATCAACTTGGTTAGGTGTGTTTCCAGTAATTAGCTGTGTCTGATCAATCATAAACAGTGCATGATAGGTTTTAATGGTGTGAAATCAACTTGTGTGGGTGTGTTTCAAGTAATTAGAGGCGTATAATCAATCATACACCGGGTATAATAGGTTTTAATGGTGCAAAAACAACTAGTGTAGGTGCGTTTCAAGTAATTAGTGGTGTATGATCAATTATACACCGTGTATGATAGGTTTTAATGGTGTGAAATCAACTTGTTTAGGTGTGTTTCATGTCATTAATGGTGTATGATTAATCATACACCATGTATGATGGGTTTAAATGGTGGACATCGACTTGTTTAGGTGTGTTTCAAGTAATTAGTGGTGTATGATCAATCATACACCTTGTATGATAGGTTTTAATGGCGTGACATCAACTTGTTGAGGTGTGTTTCAAGTCATTAATGGTGTATGATTACTAATACACCGTGTATGATTGGTTTAAATTGTGTGAAATCAACTCGTGTTAGTGTTTTTTACGTAATTAGTGGTGTATGATCAATTATGCACCATGTATGATAGGTTTTAATGGCGTGAAATCAACTTGTTTATGTATGTTTCAAGTAATTTGTGGTGTATGATCAATCATACACCATATATGATAGGTTTTAATGGTGTAAAATTGTGTTGTTTAGGTGTGTTTCAAGTCATTAATGGTGTATGCTTGATCATACACATTGTATGATAGGTTTTAATGGCATGAAATCAACTTGTTTAGGTGTGTTTCAAGTAATTAGTGGGGTATGATGAATCATACACCGTGTATGATAGGTTTTAATGGTGCAAAAACAACTAGTGTAGGTGCGTTTCAAGTAATTAGTGGTGTATGATCAATTATACACCGTGTATGATAGGTTTTGATGGTGTGAAATCAACTTGTTTAGGTGTGTTTCATGTCATTAATGGTGTATGATTGATCATACACCATGTATGATGGGTTTAAATGGTGGACATCGACTTGTTTAGGTATGTTTCAAGTAATTAGTGGTGTATGATCAATCATACACCGTGTATGATAGGTTTTAATGGCTTGACATCAACTTGTTTAGGTGTGTTTCAAGTCATTAATGGTGTATGATTACTAATACACCGTGTATGATTGGTTTAAATTGTGTGAAATCAACTCGTGTTAGTGTTTTTTACGTAATTAGTGGTGTATGATCAATCATGCACCATGTATGATAGGTTTTAATGGCGTGAAATCAACTTGTTTATGTATGTTTCAAGTAATTTGTGGTGTATGATCAATCATACACCGTATATGATAGGTTTTAATGGTGTAAAATTGTGTTGTTTAGGTGTGTTTCAAGTCATTAATGGTGTATGCTTGATCATACACCATGTATGATAGGTTTTAATGGCATGAAATCAACTTGTTTCGGTGTGTTTCAAGTAATTAGTGGTGTATGATGAATCATACACCGTGTATGATAGGTTTTAATGGTGCAAAAACAACTAGTGTAGGTGCGTTTCAAGTAATTAGTGGTGTATGATCAATTATACACCGTGTATGATAGGTTTTAATGGCGTGAAATCAACTTGTTTAGGTGTGTTTCAAGTCGTTAATGGTGTATGATTACTAATACACCGTGTATGATTGGTTTAAATTGTGTGAAATCAACTCGTGTTAGTGTTTTTTACCTAATCAGTGGTGTATGATCAATCATACACCATGTATGATAGGTTTTAATGGCGTGAAATCAACTTGTTTATGTATGTTTCAAGTAATTAGTGGTGTATGATCAATCATACACCATATATGATCGGTTTTAATGGTGTAAAATCGTCTTGTTTAGGTGCGTTTCAAGTCATTAATCGTGTATAATTGAACATGCACCGTGTATGATAGGTTTTAAAGGTGTAAAATCAACTTGTTTAGGTGTGTTTCAAGTCATTAATGGTGTATAATTGAACATACACCGTGTATGATAGGTTTTAATAGTATGAAATCAACTTATTTAGGTGTGTTTCAAGTCATTAATGGTGTATGATTGGTCATAAACCATGTATGATTGGATTAAATGGTGCGAAATCAACTTGTGTCAGTGTGTTTAATGTAATTAGTGGTGTATGATTAATCATACACCATGTATGATAGATTTTAATGGCGTGAAATCAACTTGTTTTTGTGTGTTTCAAGTCAATAATAGTGTATGATTAATCATACACCGTGTATGATTGGTTTAAAGTGTGTGAAATCAACTTGTGTTAGCGTGTTTTAAGTAATTAGTGGTGTATTATCAATCATACACCGTGTATGATAGGTTTTAATGGTGTGAAATCAACTCGTTTAGGTGTGTATCAAGTAATTAGTGGTATATGATCAATCATACACCATGTATGATAGGTTTTAATAGTATAAAATCAACTTGTTTAGGTGTGTTTGTAGTCAATAATGGTGTATGATTAATCATACACCGTGTTTGTTAGGTTTTAATGGTGTCAATCAACTTGTTTAGGAGTGTTTGAAGTCATTAGCGGTGTATGATTAATCACACACCATGTATAATTGTTTTAAATGGTGTATTGTCATATTGTGTTGGTGTTTTTCCAGTCGTTAATGGAGTATGATTTATCATACACCGTGAATGGTTGGTTTAAATGGTGTATTATCATGATATGTTGGTGTTTTTAAAGTAATTAGTGGAGTATGATTAGTCCTACACCGTGTATGATTGGTTTTAATGGTGTAAAATCAACTCGTGTTAGTGTGTTTCAAGTAATTAGTGGCCTATGATCAATCGTACACCGTGTATGATCGGTTTTAATGGTGGAAAATCAAGTAGTGTATGTGTGTTTCAAGTAATTAGTGGTGTATGATCAATCATACCTGGTAGGCTTTAATGGTGAGAAATCAACTCGTTTAGGTGTGTTTCAAGTCATTAATGGTGTTTGATTAATCATACACCATGTATGCTTGGTTTATATGGTGTGAAATCAACTTGTGTTAATGTGTTTTAAGTAATTAGTGGTGTATGATCAATCTTACACCGTGTATGATATGTTTCAATGGTGTGAAATCAACTTGCTTAGGTGTGTTTCCAGTAATTAGCGGTTTCTGATCAATCATAAACAGTGCATGATAGGTTTTAATGGTGTGAAATCAACTTGTGTGGGTGTGTTTCAAGTAATTAGAGCCGTATAATCAATCATACACCGTGTATAATAGGTTTTAATGGTGCAAAAACAACTAGTGTAGGTGCGTTTCAAGTAATTAGTGGTGTATGATCAATTATACACCATGTATGATAGGTTTTAATGGCGTGAAATCAACTTGTTTAGGTGTGTTTCAAGTCATTAATGGTGTATGATTACAAATACACCGTGTATGATTGGTTTAAATTGTGTGAAATCAACTCGTGTTGGTGTTTTTTACGTAATTAGTGGAGTATGATCAATCATACACCATGTATGATAGGTTGTGTTGGTGTTTTTTACGTAATTAGTGGTGTATGATCAATCATACACCATGTATGATAGGTTATAATGGCATGAAATCAACTTGTTTATGTATGTTTCAAGTAATTAGTGGTGTATGATCAATCGTACAGCATATGTGATAGGTTTTAATGGTGTAAATTCGTCTTGTTTAGGTGTGTTTCAAGTCATTAATGGTGTATGCTTGATCATACACCGTGTATGATAGGTTTTAATGGTATGAAATCAACTTGTTTGGGTGTGTTTCAAGTAATTAGTGGTATAGGATGAATCATACACCGTGTATGATAGGTTTTAAAGGTGTAAAATCAACTTGTTTAGGTGTGTTTCAAGTCATTAATGGCGTAGAATTGAACATACACCGTGTATGATAGGTTTCAATAGTATGAAATCTACTTGTTTAGGTGTGTTTCAAGTCATTAATGGTGTATGATTGGTCATAAACCATGTATGATTGGTTTAAATGGTGCGAAATCAACTTGTGTCAGTGTGTTTAATGTAATTAGTGGTGTATGATTAATCATACACCATGTATGATAGATTTTAATGGTGTGAAATCAACTTGTTTAGGTTTGTTTCAAGTCATTAATAGTGTATGATTAATCATACACCATGTATGATTGGTTTAAAGTGTGTGAAATCAACTTGTGTTAGTGTGTTTTAAGTAATTAGTGGTGTATTATCAATCATACACCGTGTATGATAGGTTTGAATAGTGTGAAATCAACTCGTTTAGGTGTGTATCAAGTAATTAGTGGTGCAATGTCAATCATACACCATGTATGATAGGTTTTAATAGTGTTAAATCAACTTATTTAGGTGTGTTTCAAGTCATTAATGGTGTATGATTAATCATATACTGTGTATGATTGGTTTAAATGGTGTGAAATCAACTTGTGTTAGTGTGTTTTAAGTAATTAGTGGTGTATGATAGGTTTTAATGGTGTGAAATCAAGTTGTTTAGGTGTGTTTCAAGTCATTAATGGTGTATGATTGATCATACGCCGTGTATGATTGGTTCAAATGGTGTGAAATCAACTTGTGTTAGTGTGATTTAAGTAATTAGTGTGTATGATCAATCATACACTGTGTATGATTGGTTTTAGTGGTGTGAAATCAACTTGCTTCGGTGTGTTTCAAGTAATTTGTGGTGTATGATAAATCATACACCATGTATGATAGGTTTTAATGGTGTGAAATCTACTTGTTTAGGTGTGTATCATGTAGTTAGTGGTGTATAGTCAAACATACACCATGTATGATTGGTTTAAATGGTGTGAAATCGACTTGTGCTAGTGCGTTTGAGTAATTAGTGGCGTATGATCAATCGTACACCGTGTATGATAGGTTTTAATGGCGTGAAATCAACTTGTATAGGTGTGTTTCAATTCATTAATTGTATATGATTAATCATACACAGTGTATGATTGGTTTAAACGGTGTGAAATCAACTTGTGTTAGTGTGTTTTAAGTACTTAGTCCTGTATGATCAATCATACACCTCGAATGATAGGTTTTAGTGGTGTGAAATCAACTTGTTTAGGTGTGTTTCAAGTAATTAGTGGTATATGATCAATCATACACGGTATATGATCGGTTTTAATAGTATAAAATCAACTTGTTTAGGTGTGTTTGTAGTCAATAATGGTGTATGATTAATCATACGCTGTGTTTGTTAGGTTTTAATGGTGTGAATCAACTTGTTTAGGAGTGTTTGAAGTCATTATCGGTGTATGATTAATCACACACCATGTATAATTGTTTTAAATGGTGTATTATCATATTGTGCTTGGTGTTTTTCAAGTTGTTAATGCAGTATGATTTATCATACACCGTAAATGGTTGGTTTAAATGGTGTATTATCATGTTATGTTGGTGTTTTTAAAGTAATTAGTGGTGTATGATCAATCATACAACATATATGATAGGTTTTAATGGTGTAAAATCGTCTTGTTTAGGTGTGTTTCAAGTCATTAATGATGTATGCTTGATCGTACACCGTGTATGATAGGTTTTAATGGTATGAAATCAACTTGTTTAGGTGTGTTTCAAGTAATTAGTGGTGTATGATGAATCATACACCGTGTATGATAGGTTTTAAAGGTGTAAAATCAACTTGTTTAGGTGTGTTTCAAGTCATTAATGGTGTATAATTGAACATACACCGTGTATGATAGGTTTTTATTGTATGAAATCAACTTGTTTAGGTGTGTTTCAAGTCATTAATGGTGTATGATTGGTCACAAACCATGTATGATTAGTTTAAATGGTGCGAAATCAACTTGTGTCAGTGTGTTTAATGTAATTAGTGGTGTATGATTAATCATACACCATGTATGATAGATTTTAATGGTGTGAAATCAACTTGTTTAGGTGTGTTTCAAGTCATTAATAGTGTATGATTAATCATACACCGTGTATGATTGGTTTAAAGTGTGTGAAATCAACTTGTGTTAGTGTGTTTTAAGTAATTAGTGGTGTATTATCAATCATACACCGTGTATGATAAGTTTTAATTGTGTGAAATCAACTCGTTTAGGTGTGTATCAAGTAATTAGTGGTGCATGATCAATCATACACCGTGTATGATAGGTTTTAATAGTGTTAAATCAACTTATTTAGGTGTGTTTCAAGTCATTAATGGTGTATGATTAATCATATACCGTGTTTGATTGTTTTAAATGGTGTGAAATCAACTTGTGTTAGTGTGTTTTAAGTAATTAGTGGTGTATGATAGGTTTTAATGGTGTGAAATCAAGTTGTTTAGGTGTGTTTCAAGTCATTAATGGTGTATGATTGATCATACGCCGTGTATGATTGGTTCAAATGGTGTGAAATCAACTTGTGTTAGTGTGACTTAAGTAATTAGTGTGTATGATCAATCATACACTGTGTATGATAGGTTTTAGTGGTGTGAAATCAACTTGCTTAGGTGTGTTTCGAGTAATTTGTGGTGTATGATAAATCATACACCATGTATGATAGGTTTTAATGGTGTGAAATCTACTTGTTTAGGCGTGTATCATGTAATTAGTGGTGTATAGTCAAACATACACCATGTATGATTGGTTTAAGTGGTGTGAAATCGACTTGTGCTAGTGCGTTTAAGTAATTAGTAGCGTATGATCAATCGTACACCGTGTATGATAGGTTTTAATGGTGTAAAATCAACTTTTATAGGTATGTTTCAATTCATTAATTGTATATGATTAATCATACACAGTGTATGATTGGTTTAAACGGTGTGAAATCAACTTGTATTAGTGTGTTTTAAGTACTTAGTCCTATATGATCAATCATACACCTCGTATGATAGGTTTTAATGGTGTGAAATTAACTTGTTTAGGTGTGTTTCAAGTAATTAGTGGTATATGATCAATCATACACGGTATATGATCGGTTTTAATAGTATAAAATCAACTTGTTTAGGTGTGTTTGTTGTCAATAATGGTGTATGATTAATCATACACCGTGTTTGTTAGGTTTTAATGGTGTGAATCAACTTGTTTAGGAGTGTTTGAAGTCATTATCGGTGTATGATTAATCACACACCATGTATAATTGTTTTAAATGGTGTATTATCATATTGTGCTTGGTGTTTTTCAAGTTGTTAATGGAGTATGATTTATCATACACCGTAAATGGTTGGTTTAAATGGTGTATTATCATGTTATGTTGGTGTTTTTAAAGTAATTAGTGGTGTATGATTAGTCCTACACCGTCTATGATTGGTTTTAATGGTGTAAAATCAACTCGTGTTAGTGTGTTTCAAGTAATTAGTGGCGTATGATCAATCGTACACCGTGTATGATCGGTTTTAATGGTGGAAAATCAACTAGTGTATGTGTGTTTCAAGTAATTAGTAGTGTATTATCAATCATACCTGGTAGGCTTTAATGGTGAGAAATCAACTCGTTTAGGTGTGTTTCAAGTCATTAATGGTGTTTAATTAATCATACACCATGTATGCTTGGTTTAAATGGTGTGAAATCAACTTGTGTTAATGTGTTTTAAGTAATTAGTGCTGTATGATCAATCTTACACCGTGTATGATATGTTTTAATGGTATGAAATCAACTTGTTTAGGTGTGTTTCCAGTAATTAGCTGTGTCTGATCAATCATAAACAGTGCATGATAGGTTTTAATGGTGTGAAATCAACTTGTGTGGGTGTGTTTCAAGTAATTAGAGGCGTATAGTCAATCATACACCATGCGTAATAGGTTTTAATGGTGCAAAAACAACCAGTGTAGGTGCGTTTCAAGTAATTAGTGGTGTATGATCAATTATACACCGTGTATGATAGGTTTAAATGGCGTGAAATCAACTTGTTTAGGTGTGTTTCAGGTCATTAATGGTGTATGATTACTAATACACCGTGTATGATTGGTTTAAATTGTGTGAAATCAACTCGTGTTAGTGTTTTTTACGTAATTAGTGGTGTATGATCAATCATACACCATGTATGATAGGTTTTAATGGCGTGAAATCAACTTGTTTATGTATGTTTCAAATAATTAGTGGTGTATGATCAATCATACACCATATATGATAGGTTTTAATGGTGTAAAATCGTCTTGTTTAGGTGTGTTTCAAGTCATTAATGATGTATGCTTGATCATGCACCGTGTATGATAGGTTTTAATGTTATGAAATCAACTTGTTTAGGTGTGTTTCAAGTAATTAGTGGTGTATGATGAATCATACACCGTGTATGATAGGTTTTAAAGGTGTAAAATCAACTTTTTTAGGTCTGTTTCAAGTCATTAATGGTGTATAATTGAACATACACCGTGTATGAAAGGTTTTAATAGTATGAAATCAACTTGTTTAGGTGTGTTTCAAGTCATTAATGGTGTATGATTGGTCATAAACCATGTATGATTGGTTTAAATGGTGCGAAATCAACTTGTGTCAGTGTGTTTGATGCAATTAGTGGCGTATGATTAATCATACACCATGTATGATAGATTTTAATTGTGTGAAATCAACTTGTTCAGGTCTGTTTCAAGTCATTAATAGTGTATGATTAATCATACACCGTGTATGATTGGTTTAAAGTGTGTGAAATCAACTTGTGTTAGTGTGTTTTAAGTAATTAGTGGTGTACTATCAATCATACACCGTGTATGATAGGTTTTAATGGTGTGAAATCAACTCGTTTAGGTGTGTATCAAGTAATTAGTGGTGCATGATCAATCATACACTGTGTATGATAGGTTTTAATAGTGTTAAATCAACTTATTTAGGTGTGTTTCAAGTCATTAATGGTGTATGATTAATCATATACCATGTATGATTGGTTTAAATGGTGTGAAATCAATTTGTGTTAGTGTGTTTTAAGTAATTAGTGGTGTATGATAGGTTTTAATGGTGTGAAATCAAGTTGTTTAGGTGTGTTTCAAGTCATTAATGGTGTATGATTGATCATACGCCGTGTATGATTGGTTCAAATGGTGTGAAATCAACTTGTGTTAGGGTGATTTAAGTAATTAGTGTGTATGATTAATCATACACTGTGTATGATAGGTTTTAGTGGTGTGAAATCAACTTGCTTAGGTGTGTTTTAAGTAATTTGTGGTGTATGATAAATCATACACCATGTATGATAGGTTTTAATGGTGTGAAATCTACTTGGTTAGGTGTGTATCATGTAATTAGTGGTGTATAGTCAAACATACACCATGTATGATTGGTTTAAATGGTGTGAAATCGACTTGTGCTCGTGCGTTTAAGTAATTAGTGGCGTATGTTCTATCCTACACCGTGTATGACAGGTTTTAATGGTGTGAAATCAACTTGTATAAGTATGTTTGAATTCATTAATTATATATGATTAATCATACACAGTGTATGATTGGTTTAAACGGTGTGAAATCAACTTGTGTTAGTGTGTTGTAAGTACTTAGTCCTATATGATCAATCATACACCTCGTACGATAGGTTTTAATGGTGTGAAATCAACTTGTTTAGGTGTGTTTCAAGTAATTAGTGGCATATGATCAATCATACACGGTATATGATCGGTTCTAATAGTATAAAATTAACTTGTTTAGGTGTGTTTGTAGTCAATAATGGAGTATGATTAATCATACACCGTGTTTGTTAGGTTTTAATGGTGTGAATCAACTTGTTTAGGAGTGTTTGAAGTCATTAGCGGTGTATGATTAATCACACACCATGTATAATTGTTTTAAATGGTGTATCATCATATTGTGTTGGTGTTTTTCAAGTCGTTAATGGAGTATGATTTATCACACACTGTGAATGGTTGGTTTAAATGGTGTATTATCACGTTATGTTGGTGTTTTTAAAGTAATTAGCGGTGTATGAATAGTCCTACACCTTGTATGATTGGTTTTAATGGTGTAAAATCAACTCGTGTTAGTGTGTTTCAAGTAATTGGTGGCGTATGATCAATCGTACACCGTGTATGATCGGTTTTAATGGTGGAAAATCAACTAGTGTAGGTGTGTTTCAAGTAATTAGGGGTGTGGGATCAATCATACCTGGTAGGCTTTAATGGTGAGAAATCAACTCGTTTTGGTGTGTTTCAAGTCATTAATGGTGTTTGATTAATCATACACCATGTATGCTTGGTTTAAATGGTGTGAAATCAACTTGTGTTAATGTGTTTTAAGTAATTAGTGGTGTATGATCAATCTTACACTGTGTGTGATATGTTTTAATGGTGGGAAATCAACTTGTTAAGGTGTGTTTCCAGTAATTAGCTGTGTCTGATCAATCATAAACAGTGCATGATAGGTTTTAATGGTGTGAAATCAACTTGTGTGGGTGTGTTTCTAGTAATTAGAGGCGTATAATCAATCATACACCGTGTATAATAGGTTTTAATGGTGGAAAAACAACTAGAGTAGGTGCGTTTCAAGTAATTAGTTGTGTATGATCAATTATACACCGTGTATGATAGGTTTTAATGGTGTGAAATCAACTTCTTTAGGTGTGTTTCAAGTCATTAATGGTGTATGATTAATCATACACCACGTATGATGGGTTTAAATGGTGGACATCAACTTGTTTAGGTATGTTTCAAGTAATTAGTGGTGTATGATCAATCATACACCGTGTATGATAGGTTTTAATGGCGTGAAATCAACTTGTTTAGGTGTGTTTCAAGTCATTAATGGTGTATGCTTGATCATACACCGTGTATGATAGGTTTTAATGGTATGAAATCAACTTGTTTAGGTGTGTTTCATGTAATTAGTGGTGTATGATGAATCATACACCGTGTATGATGAATCATACACCGTGTATGATAGGTTTTAAAGGTGTAAAATCAACTTGTTTAGGTGTGTTTCGAGTCATTAATGGTGTATAATTGAACATACACCGTGTATGATAGGTTTTAATGGCATGAAATCAACTTGTTTAGGTGTGTTTCAAGTCACTAATGGTGTATGATTACTAATACACCGTGTATGATTGGTTTAAATTGTGTGAAATCAACTCGTGTTAGTGTTTTTTACGTAATTAGTGGTGTATGATCAATCGTACACCATGTATGATAGGTTTTAATGGCGTGAAATCAACTTGTTTATGTATGTTTCAAGTAATTAGTGGTGTATGATCAATCATACACCGGGTATGATAGGTTTTAATAGTGTTAAATCAACTTATTTAGGTGTGTTTCCAGTCATTAATGGTGTATGCTTGATCATACGCCGTGTACGATAGGTTTTAATGGTATGAAATCAACTTGTTTAGGTGTGTTTCATGTAATTAATGGTGTACGATGAATCATACACCGTGTATGATAGGTTTTAAAGGTGTAAAACCAACTTGTTTAGGTGTGTTTCAAGTCATTAATGGTGTATAATTGAACATACACCGTGTATGATAGGTTTTAATAGTATGAAATCAACTTGTTTAGGTGTGTTTCAAGTCATTAATGGTGTATGATTGGTCATAAACCATGTATGATTGGTTTAAATGGTGCGAAATCAACTTGTGTCAGTGTGTTTAATGTAATTAGTGGTGTATGATTAATCATACACCATGTATGATAGATTTTATTGGTGTGAAATCAACTTGTTTAGGTGTGTTTCAAGTCATTAATAGTGTATGATTAATCATACACCGTGTATGATTGGTTTAAAGTGTGTGAAATCAACTTGTGTTAGTGTGTTTTAAGTAATTAGTGGTGTATTATCAATCATACACCGTGTATGACAGGTTTTAATGGTGTGAAATCAACTCGTTTAGGTGTGTATCAAGTAATTAGTGGTGCATGATCAATCATACACCGTGTATGATAGGTTTTAATAGTGTTAAATCAACTTATTTAGGTGTGTTTCAAGTCATTAATGGTGTATGATTAATCATATACCGTGTATGATTGGTTTAAGTGGTGTGAAATCAACTTGTGTTAGTGTGTTTTAAGTAATTGGTGGTGTATGATAGGTTTTAATGGTGTGAAATCAAGTTGTTTAGGTGTGTTTCAAGTCATTGATGGTGTACGATTGATCATACGCCGTGTATGATTGGTTCAAATGGTGTGAAAATCAACTTGTGTTAGTTTGATTTAAGTAATTAGTGTGTATGATCAATCATACACGGTGTATGATAGGTTTTAGTGGTGTGAAATCAACTTGCTTAGGTGTGTTTCAAGTAATTTGTGGTGTATCATAAATCATACACCATGTATGATAGGTTTTAATGGTGTGAAATCTACTTGTTTAGGTGTGTATCATGTAATTAGTGGTGTATAATCAAACATACACCATGTATGATTGGTTTAAATGGTTTGAAATCGACTTGTGCTAGTGCGTTTAAGTAATTAGTGGCGTATGACCAATCGTACACCGTGTATGATAGGTTTTAATGGTGTGAAATCAACTTGTATAGGTATGTTTCAATTCATTAATTGTATATGATTAATCATACAAAGTGTATGATTGGTTTAAACGGTGTGAAATCAACTTGTGTTTGTGTGTTTTAAGTACTTAGTCCTATATGATCAATCATACACCTCGTACGAAGGGTTTTAATGGTATGAAATCAACTTATTTAGGTGTGTTTCAAGTAATTAGTGGTATATGATCAATCATACACGGTATATGATCGGTTTTAATAGTATAAAATCAACTTGTTTAGGTGTGTTTGTAGTCAATAATGGTGTATGATTAATCATACACCATGTTTGTTAGGTTTTAATGGTGTGAATCAACTTGTTTAGGAGTGTTTGAAGTCATTAGCGGTGTATGATTAATCACACACCATGTATAATTGTTTTAAATGGTGTATTATCATATTGTGTTGGTGTTTTTCAAGTCGTTAATGGAGTATGATTTATCACACACCGTGAATGGTTGGTTTAAATGGTGTATTATCATGTTATGTTGGTGTTTTTAAAGTAATTAACGGTGTGTGATTAGTCCTACACCGTGTATGATTGGTTTTAATGGTGTAAAATCAACTCGTGTTAGTGTGTTTCAAGTAATTAGTGGCGTATGATCAATCGTACACCGTGTATGATCGGTTTTAATGGTGGAAAATCAACTAGTGTATGTGTGTTTCAAGTAATTAGTGGTGTATGATCTATCATACCTGGTAGGCTTTAATGGTGAGAAATCAACTCGTTTAGGCGTGTTTCAAGTCATTAATGGTGTTTGATTAATCATACACCATGTATGCTTGGTTTAAATGGTGTGAAATCAACTTGTGTTAATGTGTTTTAAGTAATTAGTGGTGTATGATCAATCTTACACCGTGTATGATATGTTTTAATGGTGTGAAATCAACTTGTTTAGGTGTGTTTCCAGTAATTAGCTGTGTCTGATCAATCATAAACCGTGCATGATAGGTTTTAATGGTGCATTATCAACTTGTTTGGGTGTGTTCAAGTGATTAATGGTGTGTGATCAATCATACACCGTGTATGATAGGTTTTAATGGTGTATTTTCAATTTTTTTAGGTGCGTTTCAAGTGATTAGTGGTGTATGATCAATCATACACTGTGTATGAAAGGTTTCAATGGTGTGAAATCAACTTGTTTAGGTGTGTTTCAATTGATTAATGGTGTATGATTAATCATACACCGTGTATGATTGGTTTAAATGGTGTGAAATCAACTTGGTTAGGTATGTTTTATGTAATTAGTGGTGTATGATCAATCATACACCGTTTATGATTGGTTTAAATGGTATGAAATCAACTTGTGTTAGCGTATTTTAAGTAATTAGTGGTGTACGATTGATCATACACCGTGTATGATAGGTTTTAATTGTGTGAAATCAACTTATCTAGGTTTGTTTCAAGTAATTAGTGGTGTCTGATCAATCATAATCCGTGTATGATTGGTTTAAATGGTGTATTTTCATGTTATGTTGGTGTTTTTCAATTAATTAGTGGTGTGTGATCAATCATACACTATGTATGATAGGCTTTTATGGTGTGAAATCAACTTGTCTGGACAAGTTACGGATAAATACCTGTTTATGCTTGTACGTCCAAAGGATATCGTTTGAAGAGGGGAACGGTGTTGAGACACTAGAGGAAGCAAAAGCTGCTCTTCAGAAACTAATAGACAAGGGTAAAGTGTGTAATTTACAGCAATGAAAGTCGCGGCGCTTGCCAAAATCTATCTGACAATGGCTGCAACCTCAACAGATTAGTGCTTTTCGTCTTGGTTTTTGAGAAACTATGAATCTTGGCTTGTAAAATTGTCCCTTCCTATTTATGGTTTGTCGATATCAGTTTTTATTCAAATTAGAAAAAAATTGAAAGTAAACCCAGATGAGAAAAATCTTTTTCAAGTTATGGCCTGAAAACCCGAGTCGGTTCCCAAAATAATACTAAAAAAAAAAAATTTAAAAAAATAATGCTGAAAAAAAAATATTTCCAAATCTACTGTTGAACCGCGTTTACAAAATGCGGCTTTCATAAACCGCGTCCACAAACCGCTTTTAATATTGTTATAAACCGCGTTTTAATAACCCGGTTATATCAATAAAACCGCATCATTAAGACGCGGTTTATTAAAATAAAAACCGCGTCAATAAGACGCGGTTTATTATTGTTAGAACCGTGTTATTGAAACGCGGTTTACTGTGTTTATCTAAAAAGCCCAGGCTGATTCATAGGTAACCAGCATTTTGTAGATGCGGTTCATATGTAAACCGCGTTTTGTAGACGCGGTTTATATTGAATTTAACCGCTTTTAGTAAACGCGTTTTATACTGAAATAAACCGCATTTTTTTTATCCGGTTTTATTGAAATTTAAATGCGTTTTGCAAACGCGGTTCAACAATAGATTTGGAAATATTTTTTTTTTGGCATTATTTTTTAAATTTTTTTATTTTTTAGCATTATTTTGGGAACCGACTCTGAAAACCCAAAAACGGTAAATAAAAGATGACATAAAACAAGCCCTAAATTACAAAGTGTAACTTGATAGAAATAAGTAAATGTACGAAACAAATGAGGTGGTTTTGATGTGCATGACTCCTAATAAGTTAACTGGTGCTTATATCGTTACCATTATAAAATTAAAGAGCGAGTTGACTTTAATCAAGTATTTGGCTGTTTATAAATTTAATTAATTTAAATTGAATGTAATCTATTTTTATAAGGGAAGGAACAAAAAAGAAACTTTTCCCAACAAATTGAGAGCAAAAGTTAAAAATTTTCAACTCAATATCTCATTACCTTGTTGTCATGTAAATAATCACAAAAACCGATACACAATGAACAAATTTTTGATTCTACAACAGAATAGATGAATACAAGAAAATAAAGAGACGCAGGATCCATATTTTCTTTCAGTTCCCTCTTCCTATATATCATTTTCCCTTTCTATTTGAATAAAATGAATATATAGCTATATTATCATCTAATTACATCTTACATTGCCCAAAAAAAAAAAAAAAAAAAAAAAAAAAAAAAAAAAAAAAACACTACAAAGAACAAGTTGTGCCATGCGGAAAAAACATGCAGCAGCAATATCACCCATTGCTGCGAACATGAAAATAACACATCAAGTCAAACATAAAAGCCCGGAAGGAATCAGAAAATACAGTATCTATTGTTACACACCAACAGAAAGTGAGATTACACCATTTAAACCAATCATACGCGGTGTATGATTGATCATACGCTACTAATTACTTGAAACACACGAACACAAGCTGATTTCACACCATTAGAAATAATCGTACATGGTGTATGATTAATCATACATCATAAATTACTTGAAAAACACCGACATAACATGATAATACACCATTTAAACCAATTATACACGGTGTAAGATAAATCATACTCCATTAACGACTTGAAAGACACTAACACAACATGATAATACACCATTTAAACTAATCATACACGATGCATGATTAATCATACACTATTAATTTACTTGAAACACACCTAAACAAGTTAATTCTACACTATTAAAACCTATCATGCACGGTGTATGAATGATCATACACCACTAATTACTTAAAACACACTAAAACAAGTTGATTTCACACCATTTAAACCAATCATACATGGCGTATGATTAATCATGCACCATTAATGACTTGAAACACACCTAAACAAGTTGATTTCACACCATTAAAACCTATCATAAATGGTGTATGATTGATCATACACCACTAATTACATGATACACACCTAAACAAGTTGATTTCACATCATTAAAATCTATCATACATGGTGTATGATCTATCATAAACCACTAACTACTTGAAACAGAACAAAACAAGTTGATTTCACACCACTAAAACCGACTATAAACGGTGTATGAATGATCATACACCACTAATTACTTGAAACACACTAACACAAGTAAATTTCACACCATCTAAACCAATTATACACGGTGTATGATCAATCATACACCATTATTGAGTAGAAACACACCAAAACAACTTGTTTTCGAACCATTAAAACCGATCATACACCACTAATTACTTGAAACACACTAACACAAGTTGATTTCACACCATTTAAACCAATCATACACGGTGTATGATTAATCATACACCATTATTGACTTGAAACACGCCTAAACAAGTTGATTTCACACCATTAAAACCTATCATACACTGTGTATGTTTGATCATACACCACTAATTACTTGATACACACCTAAACAAGTCGATTTCACACCATTAGAACCTCTCATACACGGTGTATGATTGATCATACACCACTAATTACTTGAAACACACCAAAAGAAGTTGATTTCATACCATTAAAACCTATCATACACGGTGCATGATTGATAATACACTGCTAATTACTTAAAACACACTAACACAAGTTGATTTCACACCATTTAAACCAATCATATACGGTGTATGAGTAATCATACACCATTAATGACTCGAAACACACTTAAACAAGTTGATTTCACCCCATTGAAACCTATCATACACGGTGTATGATTGATCATACACCACTAATTACTTAAAACATACCTAAACAAGTAGATTTCATACCATTTAAACCAATCATACAAGGTGTATGATTAATCATACACCGTTAATGACTTGAAACACATCTAAACAAGTTGATTTCACACCATTAAAACCAATCATACACGGTGTATGATTGATCATACACCACTAATTACTTGATACACACCTAAACAAGTTGATTTCACACCATTAAAACCTATCATACATGGTGTATGATTGATTATACGCTACTAATTATTTAAAACACACTAACACAAGTCGATTTCACAAACTTTAAACCAATCATACACGGTGTATGATCAATCATACACCATTAATGACTTGAAACACACCTAAACAAGTTGATTTCACACCATTAAAACCTTTCATACATTATGTATGATCTGTCATACACCACTAATTACTTGAAACACACCTAAACAAGTTGATTTCACGCCGTTAAAACCGACCATATATGGTGTATGATTGATCATACATTACTAATTACTTAAAACTCACTAACACAAGTAAATTTCACACCATTTAAACTAATTATACACGGTGTATGATCAGTCATACACCATTATTTATTTGAAACACACCTAAACAACTTGTTTTCAAACCATTAAAACCTATCTTACACCACTAATTACTTAAAACATACTAACCCAAGTTGATTTCACACCAATTAAACCAATCATACACGGTGTATGATTAATCATACACCAATATTAACTTGAAACACGCCTAAACAAGTTGATTTCATACGATTAAAACCTATCATATACGGTGTATGATTGATCATACACCACTAATTACTTGATACACACCTGAACAAGTTGATTTCACACCATTAAAACCTATCGCACAGGGTGCATGATTGATCATACACCACTAATTACTTGAAACACACCTAAACAAGTTGATTTCACACCATTAAAACCTATCATACACGGTGTATGATTGATCATAAGCGACTAATTACTTAAAACACACTAACACAAGTTGATTTCACACCATTTATACCAATCATATTCGGTGTATGAGTAATCACACACCACTAATTACTTGATACACATCTAAACAAGTTGATTTCACACCATTAAAACCTGTCATATACGGTGTATGATTGATTATATACCACTCATTATTTAAAACAGACTAACACAAGTTGATTTCACAAACTTTAAATGAATCATACACGGTGTATGATTAATCATACACCATTAATGACTTGAAACACACCTACACAAGTTGATTTCACACCATTAAAACCTATCATACATGGTGTATGATTAATCATGTACCACTAATTACTTAAAACACACTACCACAAGTTGATTTCACACCATTTAAACCAATTATACACGGTGTATGATTAATCATATACCACCAATGACTTCAAACAGTCCTAAACAAGTTGATTCACACCCTTAAAACCTATCATACACGGTATATGATTAATCATACACTATTAATGAATTGAAACACACCTAAACAAGTTGATTTTACACCATTAAAACTTATCATATACGGTGTATAATTGATCAAACACCACTATTGCTTGAGACGCACCTAAACAAGTTGATTTCACACCATTAAAACCTATTATCCACGGTGTATGCTTGATCATACACGACTAATTACTTATACACACTAACACTAGTTGATTTCACACCATTTAAACCAATCATACACGGTGTACGATTAATCATATACCATTAATGACTTGAAACACACCTAAACAAGTTGATTTCACACCATTAAAACCTATCGTACACCACTAATTACTTAAAACACACAAGCACAAGTTGATTTCACACCATTTAAACCAATCATACCTAGTGTATAATTAATCATACACCATTAATGACTTGAAACACACTTAAACAAGTTGATTTCACACCATTAAAACCATTCATACACGGTGTATAATTAATCAAGTACTACTAATTGCCTAAAACACACTATCACAAGTTGATTTCACACCATTTAAACCAATTACATACGGTGTATGATTAATCATACAGCACTAATGACTTCAAACACTCCTAAACAAGTTGATTCACACCATTGAAACCTATCATACACGGTGCATGATTAATCATACACCATAAATGACTTGAAACACATGTAAACAAGTTGATTTTACACCATTAAAACTTATCATACACGGTATATGATAGATCATACACCGCTATTAATTGAAACACACCTAAACAAGTTGATTTCACACAAGTAAAACCTATCATACACGGTGTATGATTAATCATACACCACTAGTTGCTTTAAATACATTGACACAAGTTGATTTCACACCATTTAGACCAATCACACACGGTTTATAATCAATCATACACCATTAAAGACTTGAAACTCACCTAAACATGTTTATTTCACACCATTGAAACCTATCATACACGGTGTATGATCAATCATACACCATTAATGAAAGTGACACACCTAAACAAGTTGATAAACACACCTAAACAAGTTGATTTTATACCATTAAAACCTATCATAGACGGTGTATGATCACGCATACACCATTAATGACTTGAAACACACCCAAGCAAGTTGATTTTACACCATTAAAACCTATCATACACGGTGTATGATTGATCATACACGGTGTATGATTGATCATACACTACTAATTACTTGAAATACACCCAAACAATTTGATTTCGCACCAGTAAAACTATCATACATGGTGTATGATTGATCATACGCCACTTATTACTTAAAAAACACTAACACAAGTTGATTTTACACCATTTAAACCAATCATACACGGTGTATGAGTAATCGTACACCATTAATGACTTGAAACACACCTAAACAAGTTGATTTCACACCTTTAAAACCTATCATACACGGTGTATGATTGATCATACACCACTAATTACTTAAAACATACCTAAACAAGTTGATTTCACACCATTTAAACCAATTATACACGGTGTATGATTAATCATACACCATTAATGACTTGAAACACACCTAAATAAGTTGATTTCACACCATTGAAACCTTTCATACACGGTGTATGATTGATCATACACCACAATTACTTGAAACACACCTACACTAGCTGATTTTACACCATTAAAACCTATTATATACGGTGTATGATTGATCATACGACACTAATTACTTGAAACACACTAACACAAGTTGATTTCATACCCTTAAAACCAATCATACATGGTGTATGATTAATACACCACTAATTACTTGAAAAACACCTACATAATATGATAATATACCATTTAAACCAATCATACACGGTGTATGATTAATCATACCCCATAAACGACTTGAAAAACCCCAACACAACATGATAATGCACCATTTAAACCAATCATACACGGTGTATGACTAATTATACACCATTAATGAATTGAAACACACCAAAAGAAAATTATAATACACCATTTACACCAATCATACACCATAAATGACTTGTAACACACCAACCTTATATGATAGAGATCTATTAACGACCAATGCATAAAATGATTGTTTTACCTTCAATGTCTGATCTGAAAACCGTGAAATGTGTAATGACTCAACCTTGAACCTACCGTAATACCACAATGCTTCAAACCCGTTCTTACAAAGTCTTCTTCTTCTTCCAAAGCCACCACAAACCACTACCCAAGGGCCCAAGTAGGATGAGGAAACACGCAGGATACTGAGAATGGAGCTCGAAAATTCAAAAATAATAGAAGAAGAAGAAAGAAGAGAGAATGAGATATTAAAAAAGGAAGAAAAATGGGCGGAAAGAGAATGGGAAAGAGAGAATGAAACGCAAAAAGTCAAAAAGTTACTTTTGCATTAAATGAGTGGGTCTTGCAGAGGAGAGAAAAGGTGAATGGCAGAGACTTGAGTAAAAAGGGCAAAATGGCCCAAAAGGGTTGCTTTTAGGGAATAGGGATTGGAAAAAGATTAAAGGTGGGGGTGGGGGTCTATTTGGTAAGATTTCCCTTTATTTTAAATTATATACACGTGCCACATGGTGGGCCCCCATTGGCCCAAGTGCCTGCACATAGATTGCCACGGGACCACTCGGTGCACGACATGTGTCATGCTCTGGTTGGTCCATCTGCATATACGCGGATTGCGGTCTAAGTTTTGAGATTTTTATTTTTTTTATTTTTTGTTTTGCTTTGTTTCTCACATGTAAAAATTTATCTTATAAATTTTAATTTTTAAAAATAATTGTATTTTATAATTTTTAACTTTTATTCACCTCATGAATAATGTTTGGCAAATTAAATTTACTCATCTCATGAATAAATAAATTATCGCATGAATTCACTAATATTTTCCTGATTACAATAGATACAGAGGCTTGCACAGGGACCTCAAAAAAAAAAATTTAAATCTAGCTTCAAAGAGGTTAAATTAATTACCATCTCATGATAAAATTTATTTACCATTTAATGGAACTTAATTCCAATAAATAAATCCCACTCCACTCTGGATTGAAATCATTTATTCAATATTTCCCAAATAGGCTGTATTCATGACATCAATCCCTCCACTAGATGTCTATGACAAAGAATAAATATAACTACTACCATTATCCTTCTCACAGCTTCCCCATTAGTCAGCGACTCGCCCTTCATTGAATAATTCATTTATACTTGAATATATTCATAGTATAAATTCTAAATTTTAAACACTTGGAATGCTTTAGCCAAAGATTCCAAATCATTCAAACACTTGCAAATCTGGTCAGGGGACATATGTTATCTCATGAGAGAATGTGGGTTCCTTATTGAATACCTAATCTTTGTCACACTTCATTCCACTACCCAGTATAAGTGGGAATTCAGTCATTTGTTTAGGCCTTACTTATAGTAACTCTAAAGTAACTAACATTCCATGCATAAGTCCACAATACTCTCGGGATTTAGAGTCGTTGTTCAAACTGTACAACATCAATCACTCATCTCCGATAGTAGTCTAGAAACAAGCAACTCACATGGTCCAACTCAGTGCAATCTTATTAAACACACTAACATAATACTTTTGGATTACTATCCATATGACCAAGACAAGTCATCTAAAGTGTCACATTATAGTCTTAGTATACAAGTGGTCCAAACTTGTCTTTGACTACAAGTTTTTCAAACAACAATCCATACCACTTGTTCCAAGTTTATCTATGGGTTAATCTCGTAAACCACTTTGAACAAACATGTAAATTGTAGTCTGAGGACTACACCCATCTCATGAATGTTACCAAAAAGAAAATCACATGCAATATAAATGCTCGCTTACACAAATTTAATAAGGAAACGATTGTAACTTCAATTTTATTCTTTTATAAAATAATATTTATAGGACAAATTTGGATTTTTAGGAAACCATTCTTAACAATCTCCCACTTGTACTAAGTCCAATTTATTACAACCTTTATACCCATCCCTTCTATGTATGATCTAAAGGTCCACTATGTCAATTATTCTATCTGAACCAACACACCCTCTTTTGCAACTTCAAAAGCTGCAGCGTATTCGACCTCTATGGTGATGTCTGGAATACGGTACTGCTTGACATTCCTCCTACTAATGGCTCCTACTCCAAGGGTAAAGACATGCCCAGAAGTCAAACGTCGGGCATCTCTATCTGACAGGAAATCAGAATCAGTATAGCCAACAAAAACCATCTCACCACTTTGAAAAATCAACATATAATGGAACTGTCGTGGCAACCAAATCTTTACAGCTGATAACACCCCTACATCATTCTCAATGAGTAGTATATCACCGATGTACAATACTAAGAAACTCGCTACTTTCTCTTGATGTCGTTTGTACACGCATGGTTCGTCAATCGAATTCTCAAAACCATAAGACTTAATCACCCCATTCAATCTAATATTCTATGAGCGTGATGCTTATTTCTGTACATATATGGACTTCTTCAGTTTGTATACCTTGTGAGCCTGATTTTTGCCAATGAAACTGTCTAGTTGCACCATATAACTGTCTTCCTCAAGGCGACCACTAAAAAGGGCCATTTTGACATCCATTTGTCAAATCTCATAATGAGCTACAATGGATAGGAGTATCATTATGGACTTTAGCATGGTCATTGGTGAGAAGGTCTCATCATAATCGATTCCTTCCTTTTGGGTAAAACCATTAGCAACCAGTCTTTCCTTGAAGGTCTCTACCTTCATGTTCACTCCACATTTCATCTTGTAGACCCACTTACAACCATTGGGCTTAATGCCAACAGGCGCTTCTACAAGATCCCCATAACTAAGACCCATTGGTCAGCATCATTGTCATTAAGTGCCTCATTGTAGCTAAGAGGATCATGTTCAATGAATTGGTCCACCACTAAGGCTTCTGCCCTGAATTTGTTAGGTGCCCTGACAATCCTCCCACTACACCTAGGCTCTCGTGTGCTTAGAACATTCTCGGCCCTATTAGTATGTGCATCTTATGCATCCATTTTATCCCGAGTTGTGTCTAGCTATTAAGAATTAGCGCCATTTTCTTTTAACTCTTCTAACACTACTCTGCTTTCGCTTTTGTAGCCTATTATAAAATCCCCTTTTAAAATTTCACATTTACATCTAACAAAACCTTTTGATCAAAAGGATTGTAGAAAAGATCTCTCTTGTTCCTTTGGGATAACCCCAACAAGAGATTGGTAAAGTAGCATGACTCATCATGGACCTTATCGTCGCTTAAAATGTCCTATTCCTTCTTTGCAGCTGCATTCTACTGCAGTGCACCTAGAGCAGAAAGCTAAAATCTCATCTCACTTTCAGTTAGGAAATCCAGAAACTCACCTAAAAGATATTCACCGCCTCGATCCGATGGAAGCGACTCAACATGTTGACCTAGTTGCTTTTCAATTTCAGCTCTATACTTTTGAACTGTTCGAAAGAGTCCGGCTTATGTCTTATTAGTTAAACATATCCATAAGTAATCATCAGTAAATGTGAAGAAGTACTCACACCCACCTCTTGCCAGAATATTCATTGGTCCACACACATCGGTGGGAACCAGCTCAAATAAGTCACAAACCCTGTTTCCTTTTACTCTTAAAGACAGACTTGGTCCTCTCTCCTTCTATGCAGGATTCGTGGACTGGTAATGACCTCAAGTCCAAAGTCTCTTCAGTCTATCTTTCACCAATCTTTGGATCATGTTCGAATTAGTGGGACCTAAACGTTGGTGCCATGTGAAGTCATTATCCCTTTTAGGGTGTTTTTCTTTTACGAGATCGAACAAGTGAGCTTGTGTTAGACTCATTTAAACAAATTCTAGAATTTTGACAAGGAAATAACATGAATAAACCATTTATTCATGCACTTTTGCAAATAAATAATTTATTTCTTGTAATAAAAGGTTCACAATGAAAAACAACTGAATAACAATTATCTATTAAATGAGATACAGAAGCCAAATTCCTACGTAGTGTAGGTACTAAAAAATAATCTTTGAAAATCAAAAGTCTTCCACTAAAGACTAAGCTAACATCCCTTACACCTAAGACTGCTACTCTTGTACCATCTCCAACAGTCAGGTAAAGCTCCCCATGATGCAGCCTCATGGTTAGCCTTAGCCCCTTCACCAGATGACTTAGCAGTATTTGCAGGAAGTGCAGCTAAGTACTTTGTGCCATTCCTCTTCACGTGGCCAGTCTTCTTGCAAATGAAACACTTTTCTTTTGCTGGCTTCTTTATGGACTTGGTTGCCACACTAGCAACTTTTCCCTTTCCTTCGTCTTCAGTAGATCCCTAGTAAGTAATAACTAAGTAAAACTTACTTTTTTTCCAGGCAATGTAATTTGGTCCAATGATTACATTATGCGTTAGAATCGAGTGAAGTTTGTCAATCGTATCCATTTCAAAACACTGTAATTGCAAACATTTGTTTAAATGTCTTACAAGAGTCATGTACTATGCAGTGATGTCTATTCTATTATTTTAGCAAACACAATCAGTCAGATATCCATAAAACTAAACTATCATACATGCCATGATATCCCAAACACACCATTCCTTACTCATCGACAACAGGGTTGCACGAAGCTAGTTTAGGTGAGAACTATTCTATATTAACATGTTTTCTTGTAACTCTTACTAAACATGATTAACTCACCACTTTACCTTAGTCTCTAACATAACATAACAAAGCTCCTTGGGGAGGCTAATGCATCACACTAGTCATATGTAAACCATTACCTAAACCTCCACACAAATACACATAATACTCCACAGCAGTGTGGTCGTATCACTTCGTTGCACTTCGGTTTATCCTAATAGAAGTCTAACCCTATAACCTACAAACCGACATCATCTACCGGGAGGTCTATCGGTCTACTATACTGCTAGCCGGTAATGGAGACCATGAGGTTTCAACAATTGAACCTTGCTCCCATTTAATTTTTATAAATTAGTAATTTTTAATTAACTTACATTTACAGCATGGATTATCTCATAATCCCCTTTGAAATCTTATTCTCAAATTTAAATTAACTTATAAAGTTAATTAATTAATATTTTTATTTAAAACACTACTGTTTTACAATATAGATTATCTTCATAATCTATATAAGAATCACTTTCTAAAAATTAATATTTTTATTTAAAACACTACTATTTTACAATATAGATTATCTTCATAATCTATATAAGAATCACTTTCTAAAATTTAAATTAACTAATAAAATTAATTAATTAATTTTTTATTTAAAATAGTGTAAACATATAATTTAGATTATCTCATAATCTACTTTATAATGTCATTATAAAATCAAATCATTTAATAGAAATTAATTTTTATTTAAAACAGTGCTGACTTACATCTTAGATTATGTTATAATCTATTTTTAGAATCTCATTCTAAAAAACTAAACTAATTAATAAAAAATTAATTCCTAATTATTACGTCAATCAGTACCCATGTCTACTTGTCCCAAAAAAATTTGTTTTTTAAAATTATTTTTTATAAAAATTTGCTCACGTCAGCGCCATCTCAGCACTCGGTTGACGAGTCACCGACTTATGCAATGTCAGACTTTTCTTTCTTTTTTAATAAAAATAAATGAATCTAATTTTATTAAATCAATTTTTTCTAATTTCTTAAAAAATAATTGAATTTAATGTCATTAGATCAATTTTATTCTATTTCATAAAAAATAATTGAATTTAATCTTATTAGATCAATTTTATCCAATTTCGTAAATCTAGATTAAGAACGCACAATCTCATTATACAAACAGCATAAGTGCAAATTTTAATTTGACAAATCTGAATTAACTATTAATTCATTAATTATTTAAACAATTTAAACCCATAACTTTAAACAATCTAATTAACTAATAATTCATTAACGATTTAAACAACTTCAATCATTCATTTAAACAATCTTTTCTTCTTAATAAAATCTCTATTTTATTTAATTGCAAGTCTATTAAGTTTGATCTTATTATACCTGTTTATGTATATTATGAATGTAATCAACGACTGGCTCTGATACCAATTGTTAGGACGGATTTCAAAAATTTTCCATAATTTAATCAAACTAATGCAGTGAAAGAGTTTAAAATTCATAATTTAAAACTTAAGGTTGATTTAGAATTCCCAATTTAAATCTACAGACCTCTACTCTAATACATTCATAATAATCACATGAACTATAACTAACATAATAAGAAAACTGTAAATAAATAAATAAAAAAGCGAAAACGTAAAAGAGAAGGAAAGAAACGCATACCAAGAATTGCTCCAAAATACGAATACCAGAAGGATAGTAAATCCTCAGAAGGCCGAGAAAATCGAGAGAACATCGAGACCCAGCGGCCTTCTACGCAATGGCCTCGAAACGCCCGGAGAGTGGGCCCCGAAAAATGTTAAACTGAGGAAAGAAAAATTTTAACCTAAAATTTTCTTTCCAATTGGGTCGCCGAAACTTAAAACTTTCTGAAAACCTTAATTTTTTAATTGGATGCCAAACCTTTGAAATAGGTACTCTATTTATAGTAGTATACTGGAGAGTAAAATTGCCAATATTTCGATGTGGGATTCATAGACATTAAAACAAAGCGCGTTGTATCCATTAAGAACAAATCCAAAACCCAGCGTTTTGCCACAGTTCAAAACTATGTTTATTTTAAATTTTACACACGTGCCACATGGTAGCCCCTAATTGGCCTGTGATTGCACGCGGATTGCCCCAAGACAACCCAAAGCGCGAAACGTGGCACATGCCAGTTGGTCCATCCGTGTGTACGTGGATCAGAGCCAGAGTTTGGCGATTTTTCTTTTTTTATTTTTTTGTTTTTCTTTGTTTTCCACATGTAAAAATTTATCTTATAAATTTTAATTTTTATTAATTATTTTATTTTATAATTTAAATTTTTATTAGTCTCATAAGTAATGTTTGACAAGTTAAATTTACTCATCTCATGTATAAATAATCCATTACACCAATTTTTTAATATATTTTTATGGCAATAAACACAGAGGCTTGCCCAGGGACCTCAAGGATAATTTAAATCTAGCTCCAAATGGGATAAATTAATTACCCTCTCATGATAAAATTTAATTACCATTCCACTAGATAAATTCCACAGCACTCTAGACTTAAATCATTTATTTGATATTTTTCAAATAGGCTGTATTGATGATAACAACCCCTCCACTAGATGTCCATGACAAAGAATAAATATAACCACTACCATTATTCTTCTCACAGCTTCTCCATTAGTTACTGACTCACCCTTCACAGAATAATTCATTTATACGTGAACATATTCATAGTTCATATTCCAAAAGCCAAACACTTGTGAATCACCTAAGGGGACATATGTATCCCAAGAAAGACTGTGGATTCCCTATTGAATACCTGATCCTTATCACACATCACGCCGCTACCCATTGTACGTGGGAATTCAGTCATTTGTCTGGACCTTACTTATAGTACACCAAAGTAACTAACATTCCATGCATGAGTCCAAAACACTCTCAGGATTTAGGGTCATTGTATAGTATAACGTGAATCACTCATCTCCGATAGTAGTCTAGAAATAAGCAACTCACATGGTCCAACTCAGTGCATCAATCTTATTAGACACACAAACATAATACTTTAAAGACAAGCTATTTAAGTGTCACATTATAGTTTTAGCATACAAGTAGTCCAAACGCGTCTTTGACTATGAGTTTTCCAAACAATAATCCATTCCATTTGTTCCAAGTCAATCTGTATGTTAATCTCATAAACCACTTAGAACAAATATGTAAATTGTAGTGTGAAGACTACACCCATCTCATGGATATTTCCAAATATAAAATCACATGCAGTATTAATGCTCGGCTTACACAAATTTAACAAGGAAACAACTGGAACTTGAATTTTATTCATTAATAAAATGACATTTATTGGACAAATTTGGATTTTTAGGACAACATTCTTAACAATCTCTCACATGTCCTAAATCCAACTTATTACAACCTTTATACACATCCCTTCTATGTATGATCTAAAGGTCTACTAAGTCAATTATTCTGTCTGAACCAACATGCCCCCTTTTCCAACTTTTGAAGCTACAACGTATTCATCCTCTATGGTGAAATCAGCAATACAATACTGCTTAACATTCGTCTCACTAATGGCTCCTACTCCCAAGGTAAAGACAAGCCTAGACATCGAACATCTGGCATTTCTATCAGACTGGAAATCAGAACCAGTATAGTCAACTGGAACCAGCTCGTCACTTTGAAAGATAAGGATATAATTGAATTGTCTTGACAACCAAATCTTCATAGCTGATAACGCTCCTACATCTTTCTCAATGAGTAGTATATCGCCAAAATACAATACTAAGAAAGTCACTACTTTCTCTTGATGTCGTTTGTACACGCATGGTTCGTTAACCCATTGCTCAATACCATAAGACCTAATCGCTTCATTGAATCTAATATTCTATGAGCGCGATGCTTGCTTCAGCCCATATATGCACTTCTTTAGTTTGCATACCTTCTACTCCTAAATTTTGATAATGAAACAGTCTGGTTGCATTATATAGCTGTCTTCTTCAAGATGACCATTGAAAAGGGCCATTTTGACTCCCATTTGCCAAATCTCATAATGAGTTTCAATGGATAGGAGTATCCTCGTGGAAATTGCCATGGTTACTAGTGAGAAGGTCTCATCATAATCAATTCCTTCCTTTTGGGTGAAACCCTTGGCAACCAATCTTTTCTTGAAGGTCTCTATCTTCCCGTCTTTTCCTCTTGTGGACCCATTTACAATCAATGGGCTTAATGCCAACAGACACTTCTACAAGATCCCAGACCTGATTAGAATACATAGATCCTATCTAAGATTCCATTGCTAAGGCCCATTGGTCAACATCATTGTCATTAGTTGCCTCATTGTAGCTAAGAGGATCAGGTTCACTGTCTTGGTCAACCACTAAGGCTCCTGCCCAAAACCTGTCAAGTGCCTTGACAATTCTCCCACTGCACCTAGGCTCTTGTGTACTTGGAACATTCTCGACCCTATCAGTAAGTGCATCTTATGCATCAACTGTATCCTGAGTCGTGTCTAGCTAATCAAAATTAGTTTCATTTCCTTCTAATTCCTCTAACACTACTCTGCTTTCGCTTTTTTAGTCTATTATAAAATCTTCTTTTAAAATTCGCAATACATTTACAAAAACCTTTTGATCCGAAGGAATGCAGAAACGACCACCCTTGCTCCTTTGGGATAACCCCAAAAAGAGGTTGGTAAAGTAGCATGACTCATCATGAACCTTACCATCTCCTACAATATCCTATTCCTTCTTTGCAACACCATTCTGTAGCCGTGCACCCAGAGCAGAAAGTTGTGACCTCATACCATTTTCAGTTAGGAAATCTAGAAACTCACCTGAAAGATATTCACCACCATGATCTGATCAAAGTGACTTCACTTGCTTACCCAACTACTTTTTAATTTAAGCTTTGTACTCTTTAAACTTTTCAAAAGAGTCTGACTTATGTCTCATTAGGTAAAAATGTCCATGAGTAATCATCAGTAAATGTGATGAAGTACACACACTCACCTCTTACCTGAACATTCATTGGTCCACATACATCTGTGGGAACTAGCTCAAGCAAGTCACCAACCCTGTTGCCTTTGCTCTTAAAGACAGACTTAGGCATCCCTCCTTCTATGCAGGATTTGCAGACTGGTAATGACCTCAAATCCAAAGCCTTTATCAGTCCATCTTTCATTAGTCTTTGGATCATGTTCGAATTAGTGCAACCTAAACGTTAGTGCCATGTATAGGCATTATCCCTTTGAGGGTGTTCTTCTCTTAAGAGATTGAACAAGTGCGCTTGTGTTAGACTTATTTAAACAAATACCAGAGTTTTGATTGGGAAATAATATGATTAAACCATTTATTCATGCACTTTTGCAGATGAATAATTTATTTCTTGTAATAAAAGGTTCACAATCAAAATCAACTAAATAACAATTATCCATTAAATAAGATGCAGAAGCCAAATTCCTACGTAGTGCAGGTACAAATAAACAATCTTTCAAAATCAAAACTCCTCCACTAAAGACTAAGCTAACATCTCCTACACCTAAGACTACTACTCTTGTACCGTCTCAAACCGTCAGGTATAGCTCCCATCATTCCGTCGCCTGGTTAGCCTGGCCCCTTCCCCAAATGCTTTGGAAGTCTTTGCACAAAGTGCAGCTAAGTACTTAGTGCCATTCCTATTCCAGTGGCTAGTCGTCTTGCAAAAGAAACACTTTCCTTTTGTTGGCTTGTTTATGGACTTGGTTGCTACACTAGTAACCTTGCTCTTTCCTTTCTCTTCAACGGGTCCCATGTGAGTAATAAATAAGTCAAACTTTTTTTTTTAGTCAAAGTAATTGGTCTAATGAGTACATTATGCATTAGAATCAAGTGAGGTTTGCCGGCTGTATCCATTTCAAAATACTGTAAATGCAAACATTTGTATAACTATCTAATAAGAGTCATGTATAATGTAGTGATGTCTATTCTTCTATTTTAGCCAGCATAATCAGTCAGCTACCACAAAATTATACTGCCATGCATGCCATGATGACCCAAAGACACCACTCTTGACTCCGCGGTAGCAGGGTCGCACGAAGCTAATTTGGGTGAGAACTATTCTCAATTAACATGTTTTCTTATGACTCTTACCAAACATGATTAACTCACCACCTTACCTTAGTCTCTAACATAACACAATAGAGCTCCTCAAGGAGGCTAATGCATCACGCTAATCAAGTGTAAACCATTACCTAAACCGTCATACAAATACAAGTAATACTCCACGGCAGCGTGGTCACATCGCTTCCTTGCACTTTTGTTTATCCTAATAGAAGCCTAACCTTGTAACCTACATACTGACATCCTCCACATGGAGGTCTATTGATCTACTATACTGCTAGACCGATAATGAAGACCATGAGGTTTCAACAATTAAACCTCGCTCCCACTTGATTTTTATAAATTAGTGATTTTTTATTAACTTGCATTTATAACTTGGATTATGTCATAATCCCCTTTAGAATTTCGTTCTAAAATTTAAATTAAATTATAAATTAAATTAATTAATTTTTTAATTTAAAACACTACTATCTAACAATATAGATTATCTCATAATCTACCTTAGAATCTCATTCTAAAATTTAAATTAACTAATTAAATAAATTTTTATTTAAAATAATTCTAACCTGTAATTTAAATTATTTCATGATCTACTTTAGAATCTCATTCTAAAATTAAGTTATTGAACAAAAATTAATTTGTATTTAAAATAGTATCCACTTACATCTTAGATTATCTTATAGTCTATTTTAGAATCTTATTCTAAAAAACTTAATAAATTAAAAAATTAATTTTTAATTATTACATAAACTTGCACCGACGTCTATAGAACAAAAAAATTTTATTTTTTCATACTTATTTTTAAAAAACATTTATGACATCAGTGCCATGTTAGCAATGCTGACGTCAGCTCTGACTGTTGACGCCAGCATCGGGTTGACGTGTCAACCCGCTAACATTAGCGATTGATGCAAAATCATACTTTTCTTCCTCTTTTTAATTAAAAATAATTGAATCTAATATTATTAAATTAATTTTATCTGATTTCATAAAAAATAATTGTATATAATCTCAATAGATCAATTTTATCCAATTTCATAAAAAATAATTGAATCTAATCTAACTATATCAATTTTATCACATTTCGTAAAAAATAATTGAATCTAATCTCATTAGATCAATTTTATTCGATTTCATAAATCATGATTAAGAACGCACAATCTTATTATACGAACAACATAAGTGCAAATTTTAATTTGACAAATCTAAATTAACTATTAATTCATTAATGATTTAAAACTTTTAAACCAGTAACTTTAAACTATCTAATTTACTATTGATTCATTGTCGATTTAAACAATTTATATCGTTACTTTAACAATCTTTCCTTCTTAATAAAATCTTTATTTTATTAAATCGCAAGTCTATTTATTTCGATCTTATTATAGTTATTCATGCATATTTTGAATGTAATCAGGGGTTGGCTTTGATACCAATGTTTGGGACGGATTTAAATAATCTTCCCTAATTTAATTAAATTAATGCAGTGGAAGGGTTTAAAATTCTTAATTTTAAGCCAAAGGTTGATTTAAAATTCTTAATTTTAAATCTACATATTGAACTTTCTAATTTAAATCTACAGACCTCTACTATAATATATTCAAAATAATCAAATGAACTATAACTAGCATAGTAAAAAAACTATAAATAAATAAAAAAGTGAAAACGTAAAAGAGAAGGAAAGAAAGATATATTCGGAATTGCTCCAAAATAAGAATACTAGAAGGATAATAATAACTCCTCCGAAAGCCGAGAAAACCAAGAGAACACGGAGACCCAGCGGCCTTCAACGCAATGACCTCGAAATGCCCAGAGAGTGGGTTCCAGAAAATATTAAACTCAGGAAAGAAAAATTTCAATCGAATTTTTTTTCTCCAATTGGTTCCCCCAAAGTCAACACTTTCTATAACCCTTAATTTTTTAATTAGATGCCAAACTTTTGTAATAGGTACCACTATTTATAATAGTATACCAGAATTTAAAATTGCAATTGATGTGGGATTTGTGGACGTTAAAACAAAACGCGTGGTATCAATTAAGAACAAATCCAAAACCCAGCATTTCGTCACAGTTCAAATCTATGTTTATTTTAAATTTTATACACGTGCCACATGGTGGGCCTCGATTGCCCCAGGACAACACACGACATGTGTCGCGCTCTGGCTGGCCCATCTGCATACACGGGGATCACGACCTAAGTTTTGCGATTTTTCTTTTTTTTTTTTTGGTTTTGCTTTGTTCCCACATGTAAAAATTTTTCATGTGAATTTTAATTTTCAAAATTTATTTTATTTTATAATTTTTAACTTTTATTCATCTCATGAATACGGTTTGGCAGATTAAGTTTACTCATTTAATGAATTCTTTAATATTTTTTCGAGGGCAATAAATACAGAGGCTTGCACAAGGACCTCAGGGACAATTTAAATCTAGCTTCAAATGGATTAAATAAATTACCATCTCATGGTAAAATTTAATTACCTTTTAACGGGACTCAATTCCACTATATAAATCCTACTGCACTCAAAATTTAAATCATTTATTCGATATTTTCCAAATAGATTGTATTGATGACAACAACCCTTCCACTAGATGTCCATGAAAAAGAATAAATATAACCACTACCATTATCCTTCTCACAACTTCTCCATTAGTTACTGGCTCGCCCTTCAGTGAATAATTCATTTATACTTGAACATATTCGTAGTATAAATTCCAAATGTCAAACACTTTGAATACTTTAGCCAAAGATTCCGAATCATTCAAACACTAGCAAATCAACTAAGAGGACATCTTTATTTAATGAGAGAGTGGAATTCCCTATTAAATACATGATCCTTGTCACACTTTATGCCGCTACTCAGTATACATGGGAATTCAGTCATTTGTCTAGACCTTTCTTATAGTACATTAAAGTAACTAATGAGCCATGCACAAATCCAGAATACTCTCAGGATTTAGAGTCATCGTTCAAACAGTACAGATTGAATCACTCATCTCCAATAGTAGTCTAGAAACAAGCAACTCAGATGGTCCAACTTAGTTCATCAATCTTATTAAACACACCAACATAATACTTTTAGATCACCATCCACATGGCTAAGACAAGCCATCTAAAGTGCCACGTTATAGTCTTAGCATACAAGTGGTCCGAACTTGTCTTTGACTACGAGTTTTTCAAATAACAATCCATACCATTTCTTCCAAGTCTATTTGTGGGTTAATCTCAGAAAACACTTAGAACAAACGTGTAAATTGTAGTCCGAGGACTACACCTATCTCATGTATGTTACCAAAATGAAAACCATACGCCGTATAAATGCTGGCTTACACAAATTTAACAAGGAAACGAATAAAACTTCAATTTTATTCATTAATAAAATAATATTTACAGGATAAATTTAAATTTTTAGGACACCATTCCTAACAGAGATCATATAATCACCCCCCCCCCCCCCCAGACTATAGCTGTGGGGATAACTTTTACAAACATCTAGTTACACTCTTCCCATAAAAAGAGGATCAACAAAGACGTGAAGTTCAGCTCTTCTTGTCAACTCTTGATACAAAGAGCAATTTTCGCATAGCTATGTGTTTGTAGTTTTTTTCCTGCAAGGAAACTTAATAAAGAAAAAAAAAAACCATGTACGGTCCGATTTATTGAGATGAAATCCACTTCTTGTTGAAAATAATTTCCTTTGGAAAAGATTCTCTAAGGAGAAACAAAATCCAATTCAGTTTTCACTATTTCTTTTAGTGGAACATATGCTCTCATCATATGATGTTTCCCTTGTTTGGCTTAAAATAAGACATTTCGATCAATTGTCATTTGTTTTTTTTTTTTTTTTTTTTTGATAATTAGAGACAGAGTAGCCATACAATTCAGGCAACCTAAACAAACGAGCCCTGAGTCAACCCGTATAAGGACGGGGATCAAAATAACTGAAATAGTACAAACAAGAATACAAGCAAAAATAAAAATAGGCAAATATTAAGAGCCTAAAACACCACTAAGGAGGACGTGGAAACAGGACAAACCAAAAGAAAAGAATATAAGATAGTCAAGCCTCTAATCTATAGAAGCAAAGCACTCAAGCATAAGTGGATCATAACCGTCAAAACCCAGCCCTAGTCTTTTCCCCATCTCCCACTTGTGCTCCACAGCAAGGAGCTTACCGGCATCTTTAACACTATCGCCCTTTTTCACCATATTATTCTCTTTTGGTTTGCAAGAGGCCTTCGCAGATCTTTTCGCGCTGTTCCCAGGTGACATGTCCTTTAGGAAATCTTATAGCTCCGCATTAGCTTGCTCTTTCTGCTTGCACTGTAACACTCTTAGATACGTCCAATTTAATAATTATTCATATCATTTAGATCCATTTACTAACCATTTTTCACAAAATTTTTATCGCTATTGCTCGCTTTTGCTCGTTTTCGCTCCTATTGTTATTTTCTTGAAAAAACACTCATTTTATTCTAATTCTTGCTAGGTTTTATAAACAATATCATCAAGTGAATGCAAGATGCATTAAACAAAATCAAAAAAAGGGGTAAGATACATCAAGTTCACACGGTTTAGCAAGGGAAGAGCAAGATCACAAACAACTTGTCACAACTTTCAAATTTTGGCGGCAATTTGAGCAAATAAAATTCAAGAACCACTTAAACAATCCAAGAAGAAGTTCAACTTGATTCTAGGGACTGATTTTGGGTAGTAAAAGTGGAGAAAAAGGAGAAGAAAAAAAAAAAAAAAGCAAGTTGTAGCAATTTGCAAGAATGAGTGGCAAAGTGAGCAAATAGGAAAGAGCTTGTACAAATTTTTTATTTCATGCTATTCCAACCTCAAATACTACATATAGAGGTGTTGGGAAAGTGTTTATGCATCCATTCAAGCATTCAAAAATCAATCCAAATTAGAAAAAATAGAGAAAATTCAAATAGAAGAGGAAGGGAGAGAAAAGAAAGAGTTTGGTTTGTAATTTTTCAATTTCAAGTTCTTTTCTGACCTTTCCATCTTTAAGTTCATATATTTTGTTTTAGTTTTGATTTATGTTCTGTCTATCATGAACTCATTTTGTTTTTCCAAGGCTGCGATGTAAACGAAGTTGTAATATGTGCTCTTTTCTAATTCATCGTATTCAAAGTTTGCTTATTGTGTATTTGGGTGTTTATCATTCTTCTTCATGAATTTTGCATGCTTGATCACCATTCAAGCCCTATAATAATGCAAAATGACTCTGAGAGAAGATTTATAATGATTGCTAAAGTGATAAACACCACAAATTGAGCGAATGCTAGAGATAGATTAACGTCATTTGTGTAGTCTTAACTGAAAACCACAGATCTCCAAAACTCTTTTCTTATTTAAATTCATTCAAGAGATCGATGAACTAATACGTAAAAGAGTGCGCCAAATGTTTCTCGATAGAGAATATTTAGTAAATTAGGATTTTCGATCATCAACATGTAATAACAAATTGAATATCGAGAATATAAAGGCGTATTAATACAATTAGGTGAAATTGGATGCCTTCTATCTTATTAAAACAGTAAATTTTTCAACAAAAATTAGTAAACATTTTTAGTTCTTTCATTTTATCTGTTACATACTCAAAACTTCAATTTTCGATCTTTCAAATAATGCTAAAACTACTAATTTTAGTAGTCATTCAATCTTCGTGGAAACAATATTCTACTCACTCTGTATTACTTGATATGAATTAGTGCACTTGCTAAGCAAAAACACATTAAGCATCCAGTTTTTGGTGCCGCTGCCAGGGATTGTTTTTATTTGAGTAACATTGATACCACATAAATTTAGTAGTAATTTGAATTTCTTTTGTAAAAATTTATAAGTTTGTTTATATTTGAAGAAGAATCTTTTATTTCATTCATTTCATTCACTTTGTTTGATTTGTAAAGTTATTTTTCATTTTTTATTTTTTTCTAATTTCGTATACAACTCTCCCTCCCCCTAAAAATTGGTTTTTCTTAACTTTTGTATAAGATTGTTGTATTTTTAAGTTTTCTAATTAGTTTTATCTTTCTTTTAACTTTTTAATTCACCTAGACAAGTTTTTGAAAATTAAGTTTGTTATTTTTAGGTTTCTCAAAACATTTATATTACTCCCCCCCTTCCCCCCAAAAAAAAGTTGGTTTTTGTTAAATTTTGTATTATATTGTTGTATTTTGGTACTTTCTCATTATTTTATCTTTCTTCCAACTTTTTACTTTATTTTTAATATTTTATATGCTAAGATTGCAATTCAGATCCTAAGTTTTGCTAGAGGCGATGGCATGAAACAGTTATATGAGACCTTAATACTAGGCTGTACTAAGAAGATCAATGGGAATTAATGAAGTCAATGTATTCACGTCATTATCTGCTCAACTCTCACTAGAACTCTCACCAAAGAAGGCACGAACACGGGCATCACTGGATCCCATTAGAACTCCGAAGTTAAGCGTGCCTGGGCGAGAGATGTACCAGGATGGGTGAGCTCCTGGGAAGTCCTCACCCTCAGGTTAGGGGCACCGGGAAACAACATTTCTTCAGGTTAACACCTTGAAGAGGGAAGGCTGCATACATCCCCCATCCCCCCCCCCCCCCCCCCCCCCCCCCCCCCCCCCCGATCCTGCGTAGGCAAGAGCCCTTGAGGCACAGGGTATGTTCCTTTTTTTTAATCTGTTCAACTCTCACTAATTCAAAAACAACTAGATAACATAAGTGTCAAAGTTGTTCGTACTCCTAGATGTGAATTTTGTGCAGATAACCATGCTAGTACGAAGTGCCAAGTGGGCAAAAGTTTTTCCTCATTAGGTTTTGAACAAGATAACTATATGTCAAATTATCAACAAGCCCAACGCAACCTTTACTCTGGCACCTACAATCAAGGATGGATGAACCCTTCCAACTTTTCTTAGGACCATCACGAAGCACCGTGGCCACCCATTCATCCACCTTAAGAAAAGAAATATGACTTAGAAGAGATGTTTAGGGAGTTCATGCATGAAAGGACAAATTTTACTCAAGGAACCAAGGCTATCTTTAGAAACTAAGAAGCCTCCATCCGAAATTTAAAAACTCAAGTAGGGACTATATTAGAGCTACTTTCTGAGAGGTCCAAAGATTCTTTGCCTAGCAATATTGTCACAAACCCAGGGGAACAAACTAACATCATAACATTGAGGGATGGGGACACATTAGAAGAATCACCTCAATGTGACATAAACCCCTTGACCAATCGTAACCACCAATGATCAAACCTGTCTTGACCAACCCACCACCACCAGTGATCAAAATAGAGTATCAAGCTTGTCTAACGAAGTTATAGGCTTTCTGAGCCAAGGATAACTTAGTGAAAAAATGCAGAAAAAATTGAAAAAGGAAATTCATGTTGTGGCACATTAAGCTCAAGGATCCTATCATTAGAGAAGGTGGAGGTGGTCGTGTGAAAAAAGGGTACAAAGAAGATCCACGGAAGAAAATGGTCATTGAGGGCGGGTGGAGGAAATTCCATTCTCCTTTAGGATACATGATAGAACATCCTAACAAAGTCAAGCGTCCGACTATAACTTAAGTGCTTCTTAGGAGCCAACCCAAGTTTTCCTTTCCTTACTTCTTTTCTTTCAATTTTCTTATATTTTTATTATTTTCTAACATTTTTTACATTTTGTTCAACATGTTTTTTTAAAACAAGTTTTGGGGTAACCTAATGACAACAGTTACCATCAAACTAGCAGTCTTCAAACCTAGGAAATATCTCTCACCTACTGCTTCGTTCCTTGCATTTCTTTTAACATTGAGGACAATGTTAACTTTTATGTTTAGGGGTGGGAGAGACACTTTTTTCTCACATTTTTAAAATTTAAAACAAAATTTTTGGAAAAATTTTCTTGTGTAGTCCTATTTTATCGTTTAGAGTCAATTTTAGTGCCTCCCAGAGTTTGGAGCCTTTGTATGGGGATGTAGATAGCTTCGACAAACAAAAAGATTTCCTATTTTCTATAGTTTAAATCATTAGTTATTTTTAAATTTCATTATACACTTTGAACCAATATAAAATTCTTTCGATATCTTATTATCATGCTTTTTATGCAATTTTTCTACACTTTTTAGCTCATTTACTTTAATTAGACTTGAATAACCCGAGAATCAATTGTTTTTGTGTTCTAATCGCAATACATGATCTATTTTAAGGCCCTATATTGATAAAACCATGGTATTTGAGTTCACTAGTTAGCATGGCTATTTTACCTTTCTTTCTGATTAAAAGATGCTCAAATATGAACGGATTGCAATAAGATTATCATTTGCATAATAGATTTTGAAGAGTTATGCCTAAGTCTAAGTAAAATCAAAATATGATGGCATCTCAGTGGTGGCGTCTCTTACCCGTACAGTCATCGCCAAGAGGTCAGGAGTTCGATTCTCGCTGAAGATATACTCATGGGCCAGGATTGGTTAGGGCAAACCAGTTCCTCATTAAAAATATATATATGAATAAAAAGCAGGAAGAGAAAATTTTGTGAATAAATTTTAGTCTTGGGCATACGTGAAAAGTAATGTTTTGAATGGCATGATTTTTGCCACTTATTCAGTTTGAATGTCTTTAGATTAGAAAGAACGAAGAAACTTAATTTGCTTATCCAACTTTTGAATTCATTAACCTAGGTGATTGATAGGTTTTTCCTTAGAAATATTATTTTGTCTTTAGAACCTTAAGCTAATGATCCTCGGTCATTCTTTTCTTATAGAAGTATTCTTGCTTTGAATTGTGTTAAAATTTCTTAAAAAGTATGAGATCCTGCGCCGTCATGTTTACCCATACTTAAGGACAAGCAAAATTTAAGTATGGAGGCATTTTGATAAGTCCAATTTAGTATATAATTATTCATATCATTTAGGTCCATTTACTAGCCATTTTTCGCAAAAGTTTTACCGTTGTTGCTCGCTTTTACTCTTTTGCACTCCTATTGTTATTTCCTTGCAAAAAAAAACTCATTTTATGCTAATTCTTGCTAAATTTTATCATCAATATCAATAACTGAATATAAGATGCATCAAACAAAAGCAAAAACAGGGATAAAATGTATCAAGTTCACACAATTTAGCAAGGGAAGAACCAGATCACAAATAACTTGTCACAACTTGCAAATTTGGGCTGCAATTTGAGCAAACAAAATTTAAGAACCACTTAAACAATCCAAAACCAAGCTCAACTTGATGCTAGGGCTAATTTTGGGCGGTGCAAGTGCAGAAAAATGATAAAAGAAAAAAAGTAGCAAGTTGTAGCAATTTGCAAGAATGGGTGGCAAAGTGAGCAACTAGGAAAGAGCTTGTATAATTATTTTATTTCATGTTATTCCAACCTCAGATACTATATATAGGGGTATTGGGAAGTATTTATGCATCCATTCAAGCATTCAAAAATCAATCCAAATTAGAAAAAATAGAGAAAATTTGGATAGAAGAGGAAGGGAGAGGAAAGAAAGAGTTTGGTTTGTAATTTTTCAATTTCAAGTTCTTTTCTAAAATTTCCTTCTTGAAGTTCGTGGATTTTATATCAGTTTTGCTTTATGTTCTGTCTATCATGAACTAATTTTATTTTTCCAAGGCTACGATGTAGCCAAAGTTATAAACGTATTCAAAGTTTGTTTATTGGGTTATTTGGGTGTTTATCATCGTTCTTCATGAGTTTTGCATGCTTGATCACCATTCAAGGACTATAATGATTCAAAATGAGTCTGAGTGGAGATTTATGAGAATTGCTAAAGTGATAAACATCACAAATTGAGCGAATGCTACAGATAGATTGACGTGATTTGTGTGGTCTTAACTGAATACCATGGATCTTCAAAGCTTTTTTCTCATTTAAATTCATTCAAGAGATTGATGATTTAATACGTAAAATAGTACATTAAATGTTTCTCGAGAGTGAATATTTAGTAAATTAGGATTTTCGACCATCAATATATAATAACAACTTGAATATCCATAATAGAAAGGTATATTAATACAACTAGGTGAAATCGGATGCCTTGGATCTGATTAAATTGGAAAATTTAAAAAAAATAAAATCATTAGTGATTTTTAGTCCTTTTCATTTCATTTGTTACATATTCAAAACTTCAATTTTTGTTCTTTCAATTAGCGCTAAAACTACTAATTTTAGTAGTCACTCAATAATCGATCCTCGTGGAAATGATACTCTACTCACTCTATATTACTTGATACGACTTAGTGCACTTGCTAAGAAAAACACATTAAGCATCACTCTCTTATCCCTTTTTGTCACACGCAACTTAGGAATCTGACGTCTCGCCAACATCCTTTCCCTTTTCTACCCAACTATGCTGGACACCTCCACAAACAACACTGACACCTGGATATTCATGGTCAATTTTTCCTCTATGCGTGGGGGTCTTACAAAGGCAAGGGGCTCTAAACCCAGTGAATACTCAACCATGGCAATGAGTCATTATCACTTATGCCGTCCCGGGCTTCGTTGTCTGATCATGAGACTGAACTGTTTCGGTTATATCTTTCTCGACCCATGGAGGGGGAATAAAAGTGTTGGTTTACTCAGAAATTTCTGAAGTGGTATTGAGCAACAGGCTGCGGGAAGGGAGGAAGAAGAGATGAGCGTGGGCAATGGCAATCCCAGTACCATCTTATGATACACTGACAACAAATATGAATAGCAATCTGGCCCAAAGCTTGCTTGACAAATCTCACGCCTTCATTCACTAACCTTGAACGGAGAAATACATAGTACTCACAATCACCCATGACAGCTATCGTCTGCTTAGGAAAAGGATAAATCTGTGAGGTATGCCGTATCAAAGTGGAGTAAGCTCTATTCCTTGATAATCTGGCCGAGACAGTGAGAGCAATGAATCTAAGTGAGTAATCTAGGATCACCTCTGAATTACTTTATTTGATAAGTACCCAACGAGATCCCCCGTTAAACTGAACTTGGAACATCTGATGAAAAAGTGTTGGGCAGCAAATTTCGATAAGAACCTTCGCTACATGAACACATCTCATAGCTGTAGTCCTAGAATCCACTTTGTCGAACTTCCCCCAGATCTGATTGAGATCAGTAAAATATTCATCAATAGTGGACAAGCAATCCATGGATCTCAATCTACACTGTTCTATTAAGAGAGCCAAGGATCTCACCTGAATATTTATACACCTTTTTGAATCAACGAAGTAGAATCCCTTTGCACAAACCGATATAGGATTTCAGGGAGCCGGCAAAATCACAAACCAGAATAAAGGTGGTAGGGCTTAGCACTCCAAGGGCAAAACCGTGAAGATTATTCTGTGTAATAAATGTACGGACATTATCTAGAGTATCATCTTGGAATGATTGAGCAATTATTCATTTAGCCTCGCCTCCACATGCTTGTTGGTATTTTACACCACAATCATTAGGCATTTTTTAGCCTAAGCAACCCTTACTCAAGGCCTAGGGGTTGCATCGACCCGATCATGACTAGCCTCAGAAACATAGGGTCTTTGGCGAACCCTCGAGTGGGGATGGTCCCAATGAGCTGGAAAAGTAGACCTTCTGTGCGGTCTAGCCAATTCAATTTTTAACTTGACACCCCTACCCATCTTCCATTTATGTTTGCAATTTCCCTTGCAACTCCACTTCTAACTTGAAACCTTACAAAGCAATAAGTGCCTCCCTAGACGTTGACATTTGAAATTGAAACGAATTAGGAGGTGGTGGAGGAGGCAGATGGAAGGGTAGAGATGATTGACACTAGATGTTGTCATTTGCTTTGTTGTACAACAACATAAATAACAAATCAACATACATAGGGTTCAAAAAAAAAAAAAAAAAAAAATTCCAACATCAACGTTAAGAGAAGATATAGCTCACTCTCGAAAGTATATACATAGAACCATTTGACAACTCAAAAATGATTAAAGAAGGTTCTTGTAAGATAGTGGCAAAGTAACTTCTCAGGCCTGATTGGTTGTAGAGGTGGCAAATTCAACCCAACCTGAAAAACCGATATGAAAAACCCATAAACTAACCTAATGTAATCTTAGAGGTTGTTTTAAAACCATCTACTCGCAAGTATACGAGATCATCGTAGCTTTGTCAAGTATACGGGTCATGTCTATAGGGAATCGATGTTGAGTTCGACCTAGTGATTAACAAACGGTTAGAAATTTGGTTTTTGTTTGGTTTTAATGGTTTGTTTATTAAATGGTAAAACAAAATATAAATTAAGGTGTCAATTCAATTAAGGTTAGTTTAGGGAGTGAATTCAGGGTTCTTCTGCTCATATTCCGTCATTATATTCTACTTAGGATGATAACTTGAAGGACGTAGGTTATAAGCTTTAAACCTGGGTTAATATTCAAATTAGTGCTTAGGGTAATGAAATAGTCTAAAGGCATAATCTATCTTATCACCCTGAGTGTAGCATAGGTCATCTCATTAGTGCTACTTAATTCCTTTGCTACTCCTAATTCAATATTAACTAAATAAAAAGATTGTGTGCAGGGTTCGGTACAACCTCAAGCCTGACCACGCGTAAAAACCTTTGATGTTATGATGTAGACTATAAGCACAAGATTAATTGCTAAAAAGCTGGAGATCTAAACATGGCTACAAGCACACATACAGAAATACTAGGCAATTATGAATAATTCCCCATAGGGGTGCGAATATAACATAACTAAATCATCGTCAAAAGTACAATATAAATCTGGGATACGGGCAGCTACCCACCCTTCATCCCTAAACTACAAGTCTACTCCTCTATAGGAGTTTTACACATCATTCAAATCTAACAAAGATAAAACAATGAATAAAGACTAAGGACTTGAAGACTCCCTTAATTGAAATTGACGTTGATCCTTGGTTTAATCCTTCCAGCACTCCGACCACCTGGGCTTCGGTTTTTGAGAACCTCTTGGATTTCGTAGTGGCTTTAGAAGGGATAGGAGGCATGACAAAAGATAGGAAATTAGGTCTCCCCCTCTTTAATTTGTACTTGCGGTGCGACCTATTTTGTCACGCGTTCGAAGCGGCGCTGATCGATTGGCATACTTTTTGCTTTTTTCCTCCTGTACATATATATATATATGTGTGTGTGTGTGTGTGTGTGTGTGTGTGTGTGTGTGTGTGTAATATAATATACATGTAATGTAATATAGTATAATATAATATATAATATATTAACTATCTATGAGACTTTATTTGAGTTACCGAATTATAACCCGACTGGTACATCTTTTCCATATGTGCTCGGGTTTCTCAAAGTAGTTTTCAATTTATGCTTCGATTATGCTTGATTCTGCCACTTCTCAACCTTTGTCTGATTTGTTGCACTCTAAGCCAAAATGTACCTATATTATGATAAGACACACATGTAAAAGCCAAATATTTAATTGGAATGAAGAATAAAAATATGTAAATATCAGGCATATCATGACCCGACCCGAACCGAAAATATGTCATAAATAATTCAACCCGAAATTGAAACGACACAACCCGCAACTAGCCCGACCCGGTCATTCCTGACCTGAAAATAACTCTATACCAATTTGACCTGACCCAACCCACTATTGACCTCAACCAACCCAACCCACTATTGACCTCAACCAACCCAACCCAACCTGACCTGAACCCAAACGCAACCCCTACCTGAAAGCTAAATTTGCACATAGTCTTTAAAATCAATGAGAATTATTAGTTCTCAGAAGGACAATTGAACTTCATGGCATATTATTGACTATAATGATAATATAATAAATATATCGGTAAAAATATTAATTATTTGGTACAATTTAAACTTTTGTAACTGGTTCATACCACCAAGACACAAAATAGTAAGATTATGAAGACCTGAAACCTGGACAATGTGACCCAAAATTGACCCAAACCCAAGACCACTTAAAATTAAAGTGACCTGAACCCGAAATAACTTGACCCAGACCCAGACCCAACCCGACCTCAGTACATGTAAAACCAAAAGTGACCCGAGCCTGAATGGATCGAGCAAAGCCCTACCTGACTCGAGTTCATTATAAACCCGAAATGACTCGAACCCGAATGGGTTCATCCAAACCCGACCCAAATGACCCGACTGGCAACTCTAATTGGTTGTGGAAAAGGTTTTTGGGGAAAATAAAAATCTATAAATAGTTTTCCTGCTGGTTATAAGTAAAAATTATTCTACATTTATAGTATTCAATATATAGCAATATTAACTATTGCGCCCTATCCTCTGTTCTTGACTTGGACTTCAATATATTTTCGTTTGGTTCAATGCAAAGTGTAATTAACATCTTAAACATAATAAAATAGCCATTCAAGAAAAAAATTGGTCTGCACCAATTAAATTTGGTCTAACATTAGATTGAATCCGAGTTGTGAAGTTTATTCTTCAATCTTTGGTTTAGTCGAGACTTCGTTTGGACCAATGAGCACCTCTACTATTTCAAGATAGTGGCTTGCAACATAAACCAAGAAGTTAGAATTTTACATAGAGGACCAATATTGATACAGATATTTAAATAGCAATTCGGACCGTAAACACTAATTGGACTTGATTACATGGTCTATGAGTTGTCGATCAAAGAAAAAACATAGTCTATGAGTTGACTACACTGATTGTTATGCAGTTCAGTCATCAATCCTTCATTCAAATCCCTATTAATCTTCAACCAAGCTTGATCAAGTCTGACATAATGAAAATGTTGAACATAAAATATCTTTCATGACTACAAGATAAACGGAGCACATAAGTATGTCCATGATCAACCCGAATGGTCATTCCTTGATACAATTGCCATTCAATATTATACTTATTAATGGTCTATACTCCCGTCCAATTCATTCAATTCGGTCCAATTCCGGATTGATGAATACCCAAAACATTAAAATTGCATAGAGTTCTGGTTGTACCCATTTTATCAAAGAAGTCATTTGCTGCCATTAGTTAGAGAACTTTTCCTTCAGAAATTTTTTTTGCATCACAGAATATTTTCTAAACAACAAACAATATGAAAACTAATTCATAAATCAATATTTCTCCCTTCAAAAATCAAGCCTCTCACCCTGAAGGGAAAAGATTGCTTGCATCTCTCCTTCCCCCCGGGACTTTGCTTAGGCGGGAGCCCTTGGAGCACCAGTAATATTGCTTATGGTGCTTTACAAATCGAGCCTCTATTTTGTTCCCCAAAAAAAAAAATTAATAATAATAATTTGAGTTTCTATACAAATGTAAAACTTGTACAAAGCCCCGTGTGGGGATTTTTTTTTTTTTTTTTTTTTTGGGTATGTCCCTGTGTGGGGATGCTAATTATAAAGCCCATAAACCTGATTTTGAGCACTTAAATATTATTGGGAATGTTTAACGGCCCTTTGTCAACCCAACCGTGAATGAATAAGAGGTTTTTTAAATATTTAAATTGACAAGCACAACCATACTAAGCACGCGTTTGGTTTATATAAAAGATTTTTTTTACATCTTTTTCACACTTTAAATAAAAAGATGAAAAAATATTTTATAATTAAGTGCAAAAAGATATAAAACTGCATCTTTTTACATCTTATTTCAGTAAGATGTTCTAAAAATACTATATTAACATTAAATTTTCACTACAATGACTTAATTGTACTTGTTTTCACCACCCCTTCTAGCACCATTCCTTTATACTCATGAGCCACTACACTTACCACTCCCCAATGCTTCGACCAACTATTATCAAGATTTTCTTTACTTACAATTATTAGTTTGTTTATATTATTAAGTCATTTTTATTATTATAATAGATTACTTTTTTAAACTTGTATCAAAATACTTTATTGTGTTAAAGATTTTTCTGCACTACAACAACAACAACAATAACCCAATGCCTATAAGGGCCGCCGCATAAGCAAGGTCTTGAGAGGTAGATGTACGCAGCATTTCCCCTTCTGGAGGCCGCCCAGAAGGGAGGCTGTTTTCGAGAACCCTCAACCTGAAAAGCTTGTCAGCGGCAACGCAGCCTGGCAGCAAGAGAGCAAATGAGCATATAAATAGGGCAAAGCTAGGCAAATAAATGCAGAGAAATAGCATATCGCAAATAAGCCAATAAACAGATAGTCAATCAGGAGCTCATATCGCACATAAGTGTGTCGAATCTGGACTACCCTAAAGGCCTGGAAATGCTAGAGATAGCACAAAAAGCTAGACTACCCTACTCTATGCCGCTACATCTGTTATTGCTATGCTAGCTCTCTATTGGGCTCTATCTAAGGCCATCTCCCCTCGAAGGTTTAGGTGGATGAGGTCTTGTCTGATCGTCTCCAACCATCTCTTCTTTGGCCTACCTCTCCCTCTCTTGTCTAGCATACTATGTGCCTGCTTGCATCTCTTGAGTGGGGCGGTGCTTGGTCTCCTCCTAACGTGTCCAAACCACCTCAAACGTTGCTCCCTTAATTTATCTTCAATGGAGGCCATGCCCAATTCACCTCTTATGACGTCGTTCCTGATCCTATCTTTTCTTGTTTGTCATCACATCCACCGCAACATCCTCATCTCCGCCACCTTCATCTTCTGTGTATGATGTTGTTTCATCGCCCTACACTCTGCCCCATAGGACGTGGCCGGCCTCACTACCGTCTTATAGTATATTCCCTTTAGCTTTGAAGGAAACTTTCTATTGCAAAGTACCCCTGAGGCCATTCTCAATTTATGCCATCCTACTTTAATCTGGTTGTTGACATCCTCGTCAACTTCACCTTTGTGTTGAGATTTTTCTGCTCTGCACAACCAGATATTTTGCTGTAAAAAGATACAAATTTTAATTGGACGGATCTTATTGAAACAGATAAGTTGAAAAAAGATAAACTGAAATAAGTAGAACAAAATGCACCCTAACTATGTCATTGGAAAAGCCAGTAAGACTTCATTTTTTTTTTTTTTTTTTTGAACGAAAAAAAGCCAACAAGTTTGTAAAACATACCTACCCCGACATGAGCCAGTATGCAAAGTAATAAGAACTAAAATGAGCCAGTCCGACTTGGGTCTCAACCTCGCTTGGGCCTCCCATGTACTTAACAAAGGAGCCTGTCCAGATAAAAATGGGATTTAGGCTTAGTTGTTGGGCTTCAGTGAGCTCAATTGCGGATGTAGGAAAGTCGTGCCTCATTGGACCCGTTAGCCTCATTGGGCCCCTGAGCTCTTCCTGGCCTCTTTCCTAGTGGACCTCAAACAAATGAAGATCCTGGGTTATATCAATACTCTCCTCCCTATGAGACCCTTTTCCACAAGGGTCAAAAGCCGGATATCGCTCTATAAAGTTCGTCCAAAATTCCCAGGTTACCTCTTCAGCTGATTTTCCTTGCCACTTAACAAAAACTTTTTTAATTGCATGGTTTCGGTATTTGGCGTACATCGGTCTAATATTGCCTCCAGTATAGGTGGACGGGGTGGTTATACCCACTTGTTAGGAACAGTAGCGTGAGACGGATTCGGCCCTTGATGGTTTTTAAGAGTGACACATGAAAAATAGGGTGAATGCTTGTTCCCTCTGGTAAATCCAACTGGCAAGCCACTTGTCCCATACGGTCGAGAATCCGGAAGGGACCAAAACATTTGGATGACAACGTTTGAATCATCCGACATTCAACTGAGTGTTGACTATAGGGGCATAATTTTAAGTACACCCAGTCACTCTTATTGAACCTATGATTTCAATGTTTGTTCTCGTGCTTCATCCAATTTTTGGATTGATAAAGGTAATGCTTTAGGACCTAAATGCTATAATTTCGTGCTTGATGATTGTGGTTAACTTATTCACCTTGCGAATGATTAGTGAGAAATGGAATATGAAACTTTTTTTTTTGGGGGGGGGGGGGGGGGGGGGGGGGGGGGTGTATGGGGGGTCCATATACTACGGCATAAGGGGTAGTTTGGGTGGCGGAATGGTAGCTGGTGTTGCACCACCATTCAGCTAATGGTAACCAGTCAAACCACTTATGTGAAAACTGAAAGCACCTGCATAGGAGATAAGCCTCCAAGCATCTGTTTAAAACCGCAGTTTGACCATCTGTTTGGGGATGATAAGTAGCAGAGCAATGAAGCCTGTCCTTCTCTATGCGAAACAATTCCTCCTAAAATTGGTTTGTAAGCACTGGATTGCAATCAGATACAATCTCTTTGGGAAGACCATGTAGCCTATAAATTTCTTTCATGTAAATGTTAGCAACAGTGGAGGTGGAATAAGGATGAGAAAGAGCAATGAAATGTCCGCACTTATTTGACTGATCTAATATTACCAAAAATAACACTTTTACCCTGAGATTTGAGCAAACCCCTTAATAAAGTCCATGGCAATACTAGTCAAAACAGTATCAGGGATCCCCAGTGGCTGAAGTAGGCTAGAATATGCTATTGTCTCATTCTTACAACGTTGACACGTGGCACACTATTAGATGAATTGTTTAATATCTATTTTCTAACCTTTCTACTAAAATAGGATCAACACTCGTTTTCATGTAGTGTTAACCCTGGAATGGCCACCATAAGTGATGCATGGAGCCATCGGAATGTGTCATTTTAAACAGTCCCAGTGGGCCTAAGAATACTTTGGTGGGGCTGTTGGGTCATGCTTTAGCCCACAGATAATGCCCTGCAAATACAAGTCCATTTCCCACTCCCTATTTATTTTGTCCATGAGATCAGTGCACATAGATGAAACAACAAGAGAAAGTAATTTGTTACTAGTAACACGTGAAAGGGCATTGGCTACTGTCTACACCCCAAATTCATGGGCATTGGGACAATTCTGTTTTGAGCAAAGTGCCACGCCCATGTCACATGAGGCCCTCCTCGAGCAAGCTAAGGCCTTTAGATGCTAAGATTACAGTGTCTCCAGCCTAGCTCTCGTAAGAGTTTAAAACCTAGACAAGGGTATCAGCCACTCTAAACTCGAGATGGTTGAGGAGATAAAAGGAGCACAAGCTCAAGGGACTTCTTGGAAGGCTGCAAGATAGAAAGGTAGTTACTTGGAGTGCAATTTCATATGTGTGGGCTTAAAGCTTATCCAACAAAATGTAGGGAATCTAGAAGGGTCCCATTGAAAAAGCAGACATGGGCTTCCAGAAAGACACTCGAGCACACCAAATTAGGGGCACGTTCACTACCCATTCATGCCCCAATAATCTTTAAGGCGAACGTGGGAAGAAAATGCAGCGGAACTAGGGAGCAGCAGTTATTTCGTTTTTCTATAAATATGAGGCACTATGTAGTTACAAAGTGTACAACACCACTCATACAAACTTCTTTAGTTTCTTTACAACAAACTTGTGCTTTTTATCTAAAAGTAGCATAACTTAACTTAGCTTAATTGAGAGTGGATCTTGTTGTACTTGGTTAATCAATAATACAATTTTCCAGCTTCATGAACTCTTCTTTTTAATATGTTTCCAAAATCGACAAGTTAAGAATTGAGGATTTAGTTTAAGGCTTTGACGGCCAAGGCTTGATCTTGATTACGTTGGTCTTAACACTACTGTCACTGCTTGATTAGTTAGGTGAGCTAATGTTTGTGCCATTGTTTAAGGGCTTTGATGGCCAAGGCTTGACCTTGATTGCGTTGGTCCTCATCCTATGACCCAAATTTGGTTTGCTCCATCTATATCTTATCCAACTCTAACTCATTTAAGTTATTATAAGCCAAAGGTGCGAGGGCTAAAAATTTGATTAACTCATGCTTATAAGTAGACTGTTGAGCTCTTGAGTTTATCTCCATCACAGTTCCTGACTTTTAAGTGTACGAGAAAAGGTGTCCATGGGTTCTGCTCCGCCACTGCAACTGCCACTTGAGTTAGATTCATATCCCTTTAATTTTCTATCATCATATATATTGAAAATCCACAAAAAATATAAAAGTTTCCTTAATTAGAGTGCAAGCAAAATCCACGAGTTTAATAAACGAAGTTGGATACACCAAAATCATCACCTCCTTTTCTTCGGAAAGGTGAGTGGATCAGGTCAAAGACATGTGGTCCGAAATTTAGACTCCCCCCCACTCGCGGTGAGTCCCTTTTGCACGCTTGCCTGCATTTGTATTTATGGCGACCACTTTCACACTCTTAACTAACAAATAAAGCAAACAAGTCTTTTGGCGACCACAGTGGGAGGCTTAACATGAGACTTTATCATCTTGAACCCCATCACGGATTATCAAGACATAATCTCAAACCATTCACTAATGGTTAGGACAAGGAGATCTAGTGCTCTCGAGCCTGAGGAACTAGAAGGCCTATCCTTAATTGGGTCCCCACTTGACTACCCTCTAAAAAAAAGTCCTATATTATGGGGGGATGAGACCAGTCACAACTGCCATAATGAAAGCGGAGGTGATGAAGACACCCATGAGGACGAGCATATTGGGCTCAAAGGCTATTCTTGCAAGAGTTTTATGGCTATACTCAAACGTCATATGGAACTCATTGATCAAAGGATTGAACAAGCCATGAAAGAGGTATATGAAAAACCCGTGCTGAAACAGATTGCACTCTCGTAGCCTGGTATGAAAACATTGCACACATGTGAGCCATAATCAAGAACATTGGTACTTCAATGAATGAAAGGCTTCATAAAGAAATTGACAAAGTCATAGTTGAAATAAGCTTAGCCTGGTATTCTACTGCTACCCTTATAGCTATGGATGGGCAAGGCATAGTTGAAGTCGAGTCTATCTTAATCAGGTAGGTTGAGACTCATAATGGCTTAGTCCAAGCCGTTAGAGAGAATATTAGGTAACTCATGCCTGTTTCTCCTCCTTCAGTTCCAATTAGGTATCCTCATGATGTTTATTCGGGCATGCGAATGCCAGTTGCTCAGGTCAATAACACAGTCCCCCGGGAAAGTAGGAAACCCAACTATGGATAACCCAAGTGTTAATCACTTGAATCCTGGCCATAGGATTGACAATGCACTTCTTTGGGTTGCAGGACCTTCGAATCTAGGATTTTCACTAATTTTGAGGGATCTCAATACCAACGTGCAAGTCTCACTTGTCCTTGAGATAGGGGGCATAACTGGTTATAGCCTCCTCGTGTTGGAGAGGTTGCATCGAGACCCAATCAAGGCCTTAGAGTAGGGGTGCAGGGATAGGTACCTAATTCCGGGGACCACGCCCTTCCCCCTAGACCACTTTATACTTATGAGACTAGAGGGCAAGTTAACCACCCACGTCCTCAAGATCAAAATTTAAGGATTGATTATGCAAGGATAGCCTAACAGCCTGCCAATATAGGTGTGCCTTCAAGCGCGCTATATAACCAAGGATATATTGGAATATGCTCCATGGCCAATCAAATGAATGGCCGGAATGATAAAGGGGGTTACCCTGCGTATGTGGAGCAAGAACCGTTCCCAAATCCAAGTGTAATGGGAGCTCAGGGGCATCCTGCTAATCCCCATAAGACCCTAAGCCACTTGGGGAGCAATGGCAAGGGCATAACCATGCGCCAAACCTACCTTCTAAGAATAATAACCGCCCTTATCGAGCATGTGTATGGGCCTTGCCTCATAAAGGTCAATAAACCCTTGTATAGTAAATTGTACCCTGACCATTTAGAAAGGGATTACCCTTTCCCTTAAAGATATGAAATCCCCATGTTTACCCTTTTCTCAGGAGAAGGAAGTGCATCTTCTCTCGAGCATTTAGCAAGAATTAACTACCAATGCAAGGAAGTGGCTAACAACCTGTTATGATCCGAGAATCAGAGGCATGAACCCGTGGTGGCTGTGATGCTGTCCTGCTGCTATGTTGCTGTTGTTAGCTACAGTTGGCTGCCGTTGCTGTTGCATTGTGATCATTTGGTGTAGCTGAAAGTTGTATTAGAGTATTGGTATTGTAATTAGTAGAATAAGCTTTGGTTGTGTCATGTAATAAGTGAGTTTAAGTGTGGTCTTGCTTAGGAGGTCTATGGCTGGTCAAGGTGGGCGGCTAATTGGTTAGGTGGCGGTTAAGTTGGTTAGTCCTTGTGCGGCTATATTCAATGTATTAGCTCAGATCATGTAAGTAGTATAAATAGGTGGTCCTAGCTTGTAATCAATAACTTTGATGAATGAATTGATATCCTTGATATCCCTCTCTATTTTTTTCATCTCTTTTCCCTTCTTTCTCATCTAAACTTCGATTTCTCTTCTCATCTCATACTCTCACTATCCCAACCAAGGTTAAGGTTCAAGAGCCAAATCTTCGAAACCTTAACAATTGGTATCAGAGCCTTGATTTGGCTTCCGAATCAAGCTCATATCCAAAAAAAAATTACAAAATTTGATTAATTGTATTGCAATTAATCAATAGAAACAATTGTGTTACAGATTTACTTCAGATTTTGTGATCAGTATTCAATTCTGAATTTTGAAATTTGATATTGGTGGTTACTGCTGTGCTGAGCTGCAAGGCCTGGGAATTGCTTCGGCTGGGATTAGAATTGATGCAATTATATTGAACAAAGGTTAATTGATCAGTATTTGTTGACTACATTCAACATTAAAGCTGATTCATAGTGAATTCAGCAGATTCGATCAGCATTAGCTACTGAATGTCAGTACTGAAGCAAAATAACAGTTGCTGAAGCTATGTGCAAGCATAATTGATCTTGATCAAATATTCATTTGATCTGTGGAGAAGAAGTTAAAGTGATGCTATTTGCTCCACATTACACTTGATCATCATCAAAAGATCAGAAACCAGCTGAATTGAGGTTTAATCAGATTCTACAACTCAGAAATTGAAGTTGAGGTAACTGTTTCTAAAGTACAAGTTCATATTCGATCCGAATCTATTTTTTGTTGCTGGTTTGTGATGAAATTGTGTTGATAAGCATAGAAGTGGTGTGAATTCATCAAAATCTGTGTGTGATTCTTATGAATTATATGTTATTGAGTCGAGATTTACTTAGGCGAAATTCTGACAACGAAGGCGAAATTCTGACAACGACCTTAGCACCGAAGGAGTTGAAATCCGCTATTGTTCTTGAAGATTGTTGTGTATCGTGTGTTTAAATCATCATTACATACAATAATCGAACCAAATTTTAGAATCTTAGTCTGAATTATTCGTGATAGCATCTCTGTCAGAAATCGTTCGAAGTTATGGTTTGTTCGCGAACGTTGCAAGTTAGGGTTTATAATCAGTGACGATCATGGAACCGATAGCAAGGGTTTGTGGTGCGAATGAAGGAGTAAAACTTCATTAAGCCATCGATTGTTTCGAACTTGTATTCTGCCAACTGAGCTAGTTCAAGATTGAAGTTGTTGTTCATTCTCGATATAGCTGAGTTGTTTGAGCAGTTGGAGAAATTAATACAAGAACATGAAGAATCAAGACGAGCATTTGAAGAATCGATACGAGCATTTGAAGAATGGAGATAAGAATTTATGCAGCTAATGGAGAAACGGCAATATTCAGCTCAACCGGTTGCTAACATCAGTTGTGATTGTGCTGGTGTTCTTGATGCAAATGAGTTTCTAGAGTTAGCAGATAGCGTTAGACAATGAAAGTTCCGTGTTGAGAGAAAAGAGAGAGTGGAATCTGTTGCCGTTGGAGATGAACTCGTCTCCGATAGTGCTGAAATTGATGAAACGAGCTAGAAGAACCTGAGTTAGAACAAGATGATCCTTATGAAGACTCTATGCTCGAGTTAGAGTATCTTGCTGATGTTAAGGCACAGTATGACATGCATCCGAAATAGGAATATGATATCCATGTCATGGGAATGTTAAAGGAAGCAAGGAGTAAAGCAAAGCGAAGCCAACTCAATGACTCATTGAACGATTTTTGGGAAACAAAGAAGATTAAAAAGAAGAAGTTGAAGTGTAAGGTGGTGTTTCAGCCTTGGAGGTTTGATGATCAACAAGAATTAACTCAAGATGCTTATCTTACCGATGTATATACTGGTATACAAGGTTCCGATGGTATACAAGAGTGCAGACTGCAGAAATTGTGATTCCACTTGAAAACTTTGATGCCACTGCTGAAATATCACTGAATACATCTTCCAATCAGTTAAGCAATACTCCATGGCAAGTTGGAGAGCAGAATCGAAGTACCGTAACTGCTGAGCCACCTTATTTAGCTGGGGAAGTTCAGGTTGCTGTGGAAGTAACAATGAAAGCATCACAAAATGTGTTAAGCAATTGGCCACGGCATTGCGATACCCGTAATCAGCAAGGGCTTGGTGCTGGCAGTAATGAAATTGACGCAAAACAAGATTCACGGAGTGGAGTAATGGTGTATTCAAATACACACTCCTATGACGACTTGCCTCCTGATCTGGGAGAAGCTTTCCAAGTTTATACGAAGCCGAAAAGAGTCGATTTCTTGTTGAAGAGAAGTAATCAAGCTGCGACAGTGCGTTTCAAGGTCCAACGAAGGAGAAGCCTTGTATCGATACAAGCAATTGAGTTGTTGGATGTGTGTAAATGCTGTAAAATGCTGGAACTGATTTTTGTGCAGCCCAAAATCAGTACAACTGATGTTTTAGCTGATGAAATCGATGTTGAAAGTCCCTTTGATCCGGGAAAGATAGATCATGATTGTAGCAAGCCGAAACATGAGAACGAGTTGGAGGAAAAGTTCAAGCAAGCTGCTAAAATCCTTTTCCGAGGTCAATTTAGGCCAAGAATGATTTCTGAAAGCATTCTTAACATGTTAGAAATTCACAAATGGGGTACTGATCTAAAAATGGGATCTGATTAGCCAAGATCCATTGGCATTGAAGGTCTTTGGGGTATTTTTGATAATGGTTCTGGTTTGATAGTGCTAGACAGTCATGAGGCATGGATGTTGAGCTCCAAATTCAGGTTGTGCATTAATCAAGATATAAGCAGAGAGCAAATTCCAGTAATGCAACCAAATATGAGTCCTCTTGAGATTATGGGGCTCGGTGGTTGGTTGGATTTTGGAATACAAGAGTTTGTGGCTGGAAGTTTAGAATTATGGCAGTCTTGCTCCACATTACAGACTTATGCATCAACTCTGATTTGCAGTGGCATTTGCCAATGGAAAAATCATATGCATAAGCTTCAATATCTTCTCAATGTGTGGATGAAAAAGGTCGATGCAACACCAAGGATAATTTTAGCTAAAATTGCAGTGCATATCAGCGGCAAAATTTGGAGCAGAACATTTCAGAGATTGAAGAAGTTCACAGCTGTTCCTGAGTCCCTTTGGTGTCTCCATTTGCTAGACTTATTACTCATGCTTGAGTTGGTAGACAAGGGAGCAAAGCTTGATCATCTGAGGTGCATTTGGTGGCTGGTCGAGCCTGTGTTCCAGGGAAGACTTGAGTGCAGATTGCAAATGGTGAGCTGCAGCATTAGTAAAGTCGGTTGGAGTGTTTTGGAAGCTCAGGCAATAACGTTGGAACTTTGGCATTCAACAATGGTTTATGAACTCCTAATTTGTGTGAACTATACAAGAGTTTGGGAAGTAGTGGCTGAAAATTTCAGATCTTGCAAGCTCACAATCAAGATTTAAGCAATGGAAGCAGAGGCTGCTGAAAATCTGAGGGTAATTGCAATTTTGTCACTGACAGCAGCATAGGAGAAGCTCAAATGGAATGTGATTGGTGCTATTATGATTATGGGAAAATGTCATAACTTGTTCACATCAAGTAGCTTCCATATGGACATAAACCGAGCTGCAATCTGTCATTATGAGTTGCATTAGGGGTACACTGCTGAATATTTGAGTTCTGCAGCAAATTATGCTCAATTGGAAAGCAATCAAGAATTTGTTGAGCATGTTATGAGTTGGTTTAGTATGTGGATGTGTGAGCAATACAAATTTTGGATAAGATCCAAGATGAAAGATTGGCAGCTGCACTTTTATCGGATTTCAATGTGTTTGGTTGCCATGATCCAGATTTGGAACTGTGTCAGCGGCAATAGCGTATGTTTACAAGCCGAAATTGATCCGTGGTTCTCTTGGTTCGAGTTTAGAAGGCCTCTTAAGGTGTTTAAGGGCTTCATGTGCAGTTTTATGGGGTTAAAGATATACAGAATTAGTGGTGCAGCTTTCTACAAGCCGAAATACAGAAACATAGATGCATTTTGTGATTCTCAACAGCAAGTCAGGCTTTTGAGCTGTGTTAACCGCAACAAAAAGAATTGTGCGTGTGTTGTTGATGTGTGGTTGATCAGTGCAGACCTCCAGAAAATTATGGTACAATCAATTGCATCATTGTGTGGAAACAAGATGTCATTCTCAGGTACCTGCTGCATTATTGAGTCAGTGCATCGTTGGCTCGTTTCTGTTGCAATAAGTTCAGTTAGTCCAGTGCAGAACCATTTACTTCATGTTCTGCACGGGTGGAGTTGCTTCAAATGTCTTTCCAGCAGTAGAAAATTCAGCAAGAAATTCAACACTTCAGTTATGTTTTCATATGCAATAAGTGTTCTTCATTATTACAACTCTCTTCTATTCTTGAGGACAAGAATGTTTTCAAGGGGAAGGGAATGTTATGATTCGAGAATTTGAGGCATGAACCCGCGGTGGCTGTGATGCTGTCCTGCTGCTATGTTGCTGCTGCTAGCTGCTGTTGGCTACCGTTGCTGCTGCATTGTGATTATTGGTGTAGCTGAAAGTTGTATTAGAGTATTGGTATTGTAATTAGTAGAGTAAGCTTTGGTTGTGTCATGTAATAAGTGAGTTTAAGTGTGGTCTTGCTTAGGAGGTCTATGGCTGGTCAAGGTGGGCGGCTAATTGGTTAGGTGACGGTTAAGTTGGTTAGTCCTTGTGTGACTATATTCAATGTATTAGCTCAGATCATGTAAGTAGTATAAATAGGTGGTCCTAGCTTGTAATCAATAACTTTGATGAATGAATTGATATTCTTGATATCCCTCTCTATTTTCTCATCTAAACTCTGATTTCTCTTCTCGTCTTCATACTCTTACTATCCCAACCAAGGTTAAGGTTCAAGAGCCAAATCTTCGAAACCTTAACACAACCGTATATGAAACTTAGACTATTCCCTAATTTTCTAACTGGGACCGCCTTTCTATGGTACATTAGCCTTCCACCTAATTCTATCTACTGTTGGAATGACATCGCCAGGCAATTCCAGGCCCAATTCCCGGGGATGGGGCTAGGGACTTCCATGCCTAACTTGACTCGAATGAGACAAAAGCCATGTGAATCCATGGAGGATAACATCAACCGGTTCAAGAGAGCCTGGTTGAAGTGCACAGTAGCTCTTCCTGAAATTGAATATGCCAAGATTGCCTTAAATGGCTTGGATATTTAATTTAGGAAGAAATTTGAGTTTAAAACTTCACATCACTCCTACAACTGCAAGAATGTGCTGCTAGATATGAGGCTGTTCTCAAAGAAGAAAGCCTCAAGAAAAATAGTGTGTATGGAACTTACATATAAGACTTGATTGAAGAGGATGAAGATCCTCCGTATGAAATTGGCGTTGCTGAGTACGTCAAAGGGACCTACTATTGTTTGTAATCTTTTGGTCAAGAAGGATATCTAAGCCAGGAAGTCTTATCAATCCCAAGACTTGAAGAGATACTCATTTGACCTCTCAAGAGCCGATATCATATTTGTTGGATTGAGGCAAATAGTAAGCTCAAGATTAAGGGCAAACACAGAAAATCTGACCAAATTTACTAAAGGGGAAGGTACAATATAAATGGCATGATTCATTAACTCACTTAACGAAGAACTGTGTAAGCTTTAAAAAAATGATCCAAGATGCCATTGAGGCAAGGGAGTTAATCTTCCCAGGGGAAGGACAAATGGGTGTCGAAAAAGACCCTTTCCCTAATCCTGTCTAAGTTAACATAATTGAGGCAGTAAAACCTTGTAGTACCTATGATAGCCAAACTAATGGTAGATCTTTATATAGAATGAGAGATGACGAGGAAGGATTGGCAGTGGCCAACACTTTGTTTGATATACTGCTGGAGTGAGGAGCACTTAGGTTTCCCAAGACCTCGATTGATGAAAATAATGCACACAAGTAATGACAGTACCCCATGTCAATCCTTCTTTTAGTTTAACCAAATAGTTCCACATAGAGGTCTAGTAAAAGTGTGCAATTATTGATCGTTTGCGGGAACAAATTTTACACCAACATGTGCTTTAAGCACATGACCATGAACGATATGATGTCTACCTCTATACGGTTGGTTCTAAAACGTTGTGCTAGTGTTTTAGTTATGTATATTGTACTAGCATTATTACACATAATAGGAGCATGATCAATGTGAAATGTCTTTATCATCAAATTCATGCATTAACAAGATACTTGAGCACAATGACTTGCACCAGAAATATATTTGACCTTGACGGTGGATAAGGCAGCGTTCCTTTTCTATTAAAACCATGACACTAAAGCATGATCAGTAAATAAATAAATTTCGCAATCTGATTTCTAGTCCACTTTGTAAAAAGTAAAATCCACATCTTTATATCGAACTAGATCTAGGAAATCACATTTAGATAGAATAAGTACCAAATAGGCATCGAAAAAATTCTTTTCACAGCGCATTATTGCGATTCTTTTTGGACATGCATTAAATCAACCTTATATACACACATTAAACAAGATACTAAGTCTACTCGTGGTAAGGTAAAGAACGGATCGAATCATACTACTATTTAGCTTTTTGATCGACCTTTTTACCTTTTGCATACTTATCAAGCTTGAGTGTAGAGCTCATTGGGGTTGCAATTGCCTTCAAATTTTCCATGCCAAACTTGTTAAGAATTTCTGATGTGATTTTCTACGTCTATCAAAGTTTTATATAAAACCCTATCAACTAAACACATCTAAATTGAAGTCCAGGGTGAGAGGGTGTTGAACCGTAGGGTCTAATAGTACGTGAATTTAATTTATGACCTAAATTGATTCAAATAAAATTGAAAGGTTGTGTGTTAACTATTCAAAGGATATAACAATTAAACTGAAGAATTCTACTTCTAACAGGAAAAAGAATTTGGAATTGGAACCTCGGGTTTTGAATCATCATTAGCTAATTATTCTTGAAATTGGGATTATTGATTGTTACACGAGTAGTGGTTTAGGCCACAAGCTTCAACCTAATAAGGTGATATTGTTAGTATCATGTATTTATCCTATCTAACTAAAGCATAAGAAAATAGGCTCAATCTAATGTGTTGTTAATTATCACGTATTGACCCTATCTACCTAAAGCATAGAGAATATAGGCTTTGGTTAACAATTCGGTGAATATTATTACTTGATTAATTAGTCCTAAGGCCAAAAGCAGAAAGAATTGATTTATAAATATCAACATCAATGATCAAAGGTTACAAACTCAATAATCATCACAATTGAATAACTGATAAAAATACAATACTTCAAAGTATTTATATGAATCAAGCAATTCATGTAACAAATAAAATTAACCCAAATTAAAAGTAATACAAGAATAAAAGACTATGATTTTATCTAACCCTATAGAGCAAATTAGCTCTTGATCAAGGATGAACTAGTGAAGGAGGAGATGAACAAATCTATGTTGGTCTTCACACCAATTTTCCTCCCATTCCAATTTTACGAAAAAAAGAAAACTAATAAAACAAAAAGGGATAGAAAAATTGAGAAAAAGAAAGAGGAGAATTGGTGCAGGGCCTAATAGGTCTAGCTTAGACGTGCATGGTGTGGGCTTAAGCAGGAGGCATTGGGCGTAGGCTGGAGGTGGTGAGCGGGTGTGGGCCTAAACTGTGCGTGAGTCTGGGCTATGCAGGAGTTGTGCAGGTGAGCTGGGCAGCGTGTCTGTCATGACCATGGCTGGTTGTTATAGCTGCGAATAGCTTAATCTGATGCAATTAGTCATTAATAAGAGTTGGGTTTTTTTACTTGTTAGAATGATGTGCGAGTGAGCTTGTACTTAGCTTGATACCTATAGTATAAATATGATACTTAGTGTGTAATTAGAGATCATTAAATATAAATTATACTCTCTTACTTTCTCATCTCTATTTTCTTCTACTTTCTCATCTCCTTTTCCCTTCTTTCTCATCCCAAATTCTATCTAATCCTTAGTTATAATTCAGGTTTGATCCTAAATTATAACAATTGGCATCAGAGCAACTAGCTAGCTGTTGCTTGATCTGGCAAAACCCAAGAAATCAACTCAGATGGCCGATGTGACTACTCGAGCTGGTGCTGTTGCTGCAGCAGCCACTGCTGCTAACCCTAGCTATGCTGCAACTGTGGGAGCTAATCCTCGAACTGGAGGGGACATCAACCAATTCGAGTAGTTGAGGATTCAGATGAAGGAAATGTTTGAGACAATATAACAGAATCAAGATTGGAGGATAGCCGAGAGGTTGGATCAACAGTCTCACCAGCTGGAAGCTCGAATTCAAGGGTTACAACAGCAATTGGATCACCGGCAGGTACCACCTGGAACTGGGTTCCTCTCCCCAGCTCGTCATCCTAATCGGCCACCAGACTCTGTCACTCCTCATTCAGCTGGATCCAATGAGCAAGGATTGGCTGTTGGTAGGACACAAGGCCCTCGACAACCTGGAGTGGAGATAGATCCATTTGATGGAAAGAATCCTCAATCCTGGATTAGAAGATGTGAAAGGTATTTTCGATTCTATATCACGGATGAGTTCGAGAAAGTTGAATTAGCTGCAATTTACCTACAAGGTGGCCATGAGTTTTGGTACTGCAGCTTAATTCGTAGTATGCCTAATTTAACTTGGGACAATTTTGTGAATGAATTGTGTGAGAGATATGGGGAGGAGGATCCAGGAGATTTGATTGATCATTTCAATAAGTTAATCCAAACTTTGTCCATGAAGGATTATATGACTAAGTTTGAGAACTTACGTGCTAGAATGCTGTCTGTATGTCCTGGTGCTCATGAGTCTTATTACATCACTAGTTTTGTCGGTGGCCTTAAACCAAGGATCAAAAACTTGGTCAAAGCCTTAAATCCTGTTTCATTGACCCAAGCCTTCGTTAAGGCTAAGCTGATGGAAGTTATGATTCTAGCTAATTCTGAGACTCCCAGAACGAGATCTTCCTTTGGATTTGTTCTGCAATAGGGAACCTCAGGGAATGCGGCAAAACCAACTGGCAATAAAGAAAGAAGGAATTAGAGGTTATGCTTTAGGTGTAACCAGAAATATTTTTATGGACATAGGTGTAATCCTAAACACCTTATGGCAGTTTCAGGAATTGAATCTGATGATGTAGAGGAAGAACTGATTGAGGAAGAGGCAATTGAAGAACAATTGGATGAAGATTTGGGAGATGTGGAATTGGATGAGTTGGAAATCTCTGTAAAGGCCCTCACAGGGAATGGTTCCCATAACACCATTCGAATTAAAGGAGAAGCAGGACAAAAACGTTTGTTGATTCTCATTGATAGTGGTAGCACGCACTGCTTTGTTGACCCAAAGGTTGTAAAGTTGGTTGGGCATGAGATGATCAGAAACAGTCCTCCAGTTGTTACTGTGGCAGATGGAAACTCCACTGTCACTCAGATGAAGTGTAAGGAATTCAGTTGGTGTATGCAAGGACATTCTTTTGAGTATGATTTCAGGGTGCTCAAGTTGGGTGGTTGTGACATGGTTTTGCGGGTTGATTGGATGAAAACTATAAGTCCCCTAGTCTTTGATTTCTCTCAGCTTTCAGTCTCCTTTGATAGGAAGGGGAAGAAGGTAGTGCTATAAGGCATCATTAAGAAGGGAAGCCTACAACTTATGAATGGTAATAAGCTTAAGAAGTTGCTAAAGAAGGGAGGGTGTCAGTGGATAGTTCAGCTCAATGCCATCTCAGCTCATTTTGAAGCAGTATCTAAGGTCAGGGACCCTCGAATTAAGCAGTTGCTGACAGAGTTTGAGGATGTTTTTGCTCAACCCACTTCTTTGCCACCTCGAAAGGGCTTTGGACCACGCTATTCCCTTAAAGGCTCATACTGATCCTGTGAATTTGAGGCCTTACAAGTATCCTCACGCACAAAAGAATGAAATTGAAATACAAGTGGAAGCATTATTGAGGACAAACTTTGTCATACATAGCCACAACTCGTTTGCTTCACCAGTAATCCTTGTTAAGAAGAATGATGGATTTGCTCGCATGTGTGTGAATTACAGGCATTTGAACTCCCTTACAGTAAAGGACAAGTTCCCTATACCCATCATTGACGATCTGCTTGATGAACTAAAAGGGTCATATTACTATTCTAAGCTGGACTTGAGGCAAGGCTACCATCAAATCAGAGTGAGGGATGAAGACATTCATAAAACAGCTTTCAGGACCCATCAAGGGCATTATGAGTTTGCGATCATGCCTTTTGGCTTGACCAATGCTCCGGCCACCTTTCAAGCTGTGATGAACTGGGTGTTCAAGGATCAACTGAGGAGATTTGTGTTGGTTTTCTTTGATGATATATTGGTGTATAGCTCTTCCATGGAAGCTCACATCAATCATTTGAGACAAGTCTTCTAGATCCTGCGTGAGAACAAGTTATTTGCTAAGCTTACCAAGTGTTCTTTAGCTCAGACACAAGTATAGTACTTGGGACACATAGTCTCAAAGGATGGGGTGGCTACTGATCCTGGCAAGGTGCAAGCCATGAAAGTGTGGCCCACTCCCAAAAATCTCAAGCAACTGGGGGGGTTTTTGGGACTAACTTGCTACTACTGGAAATTTATTGCTGGATATGGGGTATTGGCCAAGCCTCTCACCAATCTACTGAAGAAAGAAGCTTTTGGATGGTCAGAAAAAGCTCAAAGGGATTTTGAAGGTCTTAAGCTTGCTATGTGTTCAGCTCCAGTGCTCTCCATGCCTAATTTCGAGCAACCTTTTGTCTTGGAAATAGATGCCAGCAGCTCAGGCATTGGAGCAGTTTTATCTTAACAAGGCAAGCCAATTGCCTTCATCAGCCAATGATTGAGTTGTAGGCACCAACAACTCTCTATCTATGAGAAAGAATGCTTAGCCATACTATTAGCTGTGAACAAATGGAGACACTGCCTCGATGGTCATCATTTCATAATCAGGATTGACCATTAGAGTCTTAAATATCTTCTTGAGCAGAAGATTACTACCAGGATACAGAAAAAGGGGCTGCTGAGGATGCTGGGCCTCGGTTACTCAATTGAATATTGCAAAGAGAAGGAAAACATAGCAGCAGATGCTCTTTCTCGCAGGTGTGGTGAAGAGATTGAGGGCTCTTCTGTAGCTATCTCTTATGCCCTTCCTGAGTGGATGGAAGGGATCTACATGAGTTATAAGGGAGACAAGTTTGCTTCTGATTGCAACACCGCTTATACCATCAATCCTTCTTTCCACAGAATGGTGATATATCAGTTTTGAACGGCATTGTGAGGATCCAGGGGAGAATTTATGATGGCACAACTTCCAATCTAAGAAAACAAATCATCTTAGCCTTCCATTCTTTAGCTTGGGGAGGTCATTCGGGTATTGTCGGTGCTTACTAAAGGTTTAAGCAGTATTTTAGCTGGGTAGGTGCAAAGAAAGTTGTGGAGGATTTGGTCCAGAGTTGTGATGTTTGCCAAAGAACTAAAACTGAATACGTTCAATATCCTGGTCTGCTACAACCCTTTCCAATCCCTGATGGAGCATGGCAGCGCATTAGCATGGATTTTGTGGAAGGTTTACCCAAGGTTGATGGGAAGGAGGTCATATGGGTCATAGTGGACAGATTCACGAAAGTTCAACCTTTTTGTTGCTTTGAGTCATCCAATATCTGCTGAGAAATTGGCTAGATTGTTCATGGATCACATATACTAACTACATGGGTTGTCGCTATCCATTGTATTTGATTGTGATAGGATGTTTACCAGCCAATTTTGGCAAGAGCTTTTCCTATTGATGGGCTCTACCTTAGCTCTTAGCTCCTCATATCACCCCCAATCTGATGGATAGACTGAGCGGGTGAACCAGTGTGTGGAGCAATACTTGCGCAGCATGACTTATACAAATCCTAAGCATTAGGCTTGATGGTTAGTTCTAGCAGAATACTGGTACAACACTCATTTCCACTCTGCCATTGGAACCACACCCTTCAAAGCCCTTTATAGATACAATTGACTTGCACCTTTGATGTTGTAGGGAGTGAGCTCTTAGGTTTCTACAATGAATGATTTGATTTCTGAGAGGAAGCAGTTGATGATACAATTGAAGGACAACTTACAGAAAGTTCAAGCTAGGATGAAATTTTATGCAGACAGAAAGAGGACTAAGAGATCCCTTGTAGTTGGGGACATGGTATACCTCAAACTTCAGCCTTATAGACAATCGACTCTAGCTGTAAGAAGGAATGTCAAGCTGGGAGCTCGTTTCTCTGGTCCTCACAAGGTCCTTGAGATTATAGAGAATACGGCTTACAAATTGGATCTTCCTCCTTCTTCAATGATCCATCCTGTTTTCCATGTATCATTATTGAAGAAACAAAAGGTTGAAGGAAAGAACAGCTCTAAGGATCCTCCTACAACACACTCTGATGGATCTCCAGTGCAGGCCCCTGCAGCTATTTTGGGATCTAGGATGGTGCAGCTATCAGGGAAAGGACGAAAGGAAATTCTGGTTCAGTGGGTTAATCTTGAGCCAGAGCAAGTAAGTTGGGAGGAGTTGAGATTCATTCATAGTCAATTTCCTACCTTAACATTCTTGGGACAAGAATGATTTTGAGGGGATGGAATTGTCATGACCGTGGCTGGTTGTTATAGCCGAGAATAGCTTGATCTGATGTAATTAGTCATTAATAAGAGTTGGTTGTTTTTACTTGTTAGAATGATGTCTGAGTGAGCTTATACTTAGCTTGATACCTATAGTATAAATATGACACTTAGTGTGTAATTGGAGATCATCAAACACAAATTACACTCTCTTACTTTCTCATCTGTATTTTCTTCTACTTTCTCATCTCCTTTTCCCTTCTTTCTCATTCCAAATTCTATCTAATCTTTAGTTATAATTCAGGTTTGATCCTGAATTATAACATGTTAAGATTTCAAAGATTGCTCTTGAACCTTAACCTAGGTTGGGATAGTGAGAGTATGAGATGAGAAGAGAATTTAGAGTTTAGATGAGATAAGAAGGGAAAGGAGATGAGAAGTAGAGAGAGATATCAAAGATATCAAATTCATTCATCAAAATTGTTGATTACAAGCTAAAGCCCACTACTTATACTACTTACAAGATATGAGTTAACACATTGAATCTAGCCCACAAGGACTAACTGACTCTAAGTCAGCCGCCACTTTTGACTTAACTACCTAACGACAATGACCACCACCACCTAACAACTCTAGACTTCACTTATTACATGACTCAACCAAAGCTTAAGCCACTAATTACAACAAGGCTTATTCTAAATACAATCTCAACAACTAATACATCCTTCCCACACCAAACTAACATCACACAGCTGCAACCATCCACCGTAGCAGACCAACAGCAGCACCACAGCAGCAAGGCAGCAGCCAGGACCTCCAACAGACCGGCTTGGATTCTCGGTTCATAACATTCCCTCCCCCTTTAAAACACTCTTGTCCTCAAGATGGAAGAGAGTTGTAACAATGAAGAAAACTTATTGCATATGAAAAGATAGCTGAAGTACTGAACTCTTGCTGAAGTCTGCAGCTATAAGGACATCTGACACAACTCCATATGAATGCAGCAGAACATATTAACACAATGCTTGTTCTGCACAAGGTCTTCGTGTGGATGGTTGTACCCTTTCTGGTGAGCTACACTGATTAACCGGACCAAACCTCAACCATCAGCCCATGGCACAACTTGATGCAGTTAATACAGTTCAATTTTCTATCTTGATGCAGAGACCCATTAAACACATCAATGCTTTTGAATTTCTACTTATAGTAAGCTGCATAACAGAATGCTAATGTCATTAAACCCATAAGACTGCATATGAAGTCCTTAAGCATCTCGAGAGGCCTTCCAAACTCAAACCAAAAGAACCCAACATCAAAATCTGCTTGCAGGCTTTTCCCATTGCAGCACACACAGCCAAAACTCTTGATCATGGTAACAAAACACAATGTAATTCCACATGACTGCAGCTGCAACTCTTTCATCTTGGATCTTATCCAAAATTTGTATTGCTTAGACATCCACTTTCTAAACCAAGTCAGACCAAGCTCAACAAACACTTGATTGTTCCCCAAATCCACATGATCAGCTGCAGAACTCATGAATTCAGCAGTGTACACCCAAGACAACACATAGCTGCGGAAGTCACAAATTTCAACTCGATTCTCATCCATATGGAAGCTTTTTGAAGTGAACAAGTTATGACATCTTCCCATAATCATAATAACACCAATCACATTCCCTTTGAGCATCTCATTTACTGCTGTTAATGAGAGAATTGGAATTCTCTCAGAATTTTCAACATTTTCAGCAGCTACCTTGCATACATGCTGTCCCAACTTGATTAATCTCTTGGGACTTTGGCTTGAAGTTCCGGGCTTATGCACCACCAATTTAAGTACCCATGGCCCTTACTTGAATTCCAAAGACACAATGTCCTAATGTTAACATCCCAAACCATTCCATTTGCAAAGCTCACGCAGCAACTCACAACTTCAAATCTGTATAGCTGATTTCTTTGGACCCAAAGCTTTACCAACCACCAATCTTGCCTCAAATGACCAAGCTTTGCTTTATTATCAACCAACACAAGCATAAGTAACAAATATAACAAGTGGAGACAGCCACCAAGCTCTTGAACAGCTGAAGACTTCTTCAAACACAGAGTTGTTCTGTCAAAAGCTACCTTGCTAATTTTTTCTCTGATTTTAGCTGAAGTTCTCCTCAAACTTACATTGATCCTTTCCATCCAAACATTAAGTTATATTGAAGCTTGTGCAAATGATTTTTCCACTCAAAACAACTACAACAAATCACCCCAAACATGTTTAGGATCTGCTTCTGATAATAAAGCTGCAGTTGCTGTTCGTTCCCATTTTCATATGCTATCAACTTTGTCTTTGCTTGGCCTTGCACACCAGCTATATGGTCATACCAGCAACCCAACATATCCTCAAGCCAACCACAATTCATCAAACAACTAGCAACGATTGCCAACTCATTAAGTAAACACTTTTGTATGAACCTAAGCAACACAAATTCTAGAACAATGGAAACTTCATTGTACAAGTATTGTGCAGCTTGCAAAATGTGTAATTCCTATCTTCACAACTTGCTTTGATGTTAACTTCGCAATGACCCACAGCCTCAACCATTTTTCCACCAATGCTTGTACAGGCATCGCATTCTTCAACATCAAACAGCAGCATCGAACGCCTAACTTCTCCAAACACTTGTAATCCATTCTTTCCCGGATCAAGGAAACTTCCAACTCCATATATATCAGTTACAGCACCAGTTGTACTGATTTTAGGCTGCACAGAATTCTGTTTCAGCATATTACAGCATTTATACACATCCAATAACTCCATTGCTTATATTGACACAAGGCTTCTCCTTCGTTGGACTTTGAAACGCACTCTCGCAGCTTGATTAGTTCTTTTCAGCAGAGAATCACATCGTTTCCGCTTCACATAACCTTGAGTATCTTCTCCTGGATTAGGAGGTAACTCGCCATATGAATGCGTGTTTGAATACACAATTACTCCCCTAAAAAACACACCTTGTTCGGCATCCGATAGTACCATAGCAGTAACAGCTGGTTTACCAACAGGATGTAATCGTTCAGCAATGAAGATGTAACAATTCTGATCCAAAATCGACTCGTCAGCAGGCCTCAAGTTCTGATTCTGCATACCAACTTGCCATGGAGTAACACTTAACTAATTTGACGATGTATCTAGTGGAATAACAGCAGTGGCATCAAGTGTTTCAGCAGAATACTTCGGTTCTGCATAGCTCTCTGCTCGATTGCTTGTAAGGACTTCATAGAGACCCATGACTCAATCACTGACTTGTCATGCTTCAATTTCTGCTTAGTAAAATTCTTTTTTCCCCAAAAATCTTTCAATGCATCATTAAGATGATTCCTTTTCACTTTACTCTTTGCATTCTTTATCATTCCCATGACATGAAAATCGTAATCCCATTCTAGATGCCTGTCATGCTGTGCCTCAACATCATCAAGATACTCTAACTCTAGCAAAGAGTCTTCATAAGGATCATCTTGTTCAAACTCAGGTTCATCTAGCTTGTGTTCATCAATTTCGGCATTTTCGTGGTCGGATTCATCTTCAACAACAACCGTTTCTACTACAACTTCCTCTTTGTGCTCAACCTTGAACTCTTGATTGTTAATCGGATCCTGCAACTTCACAAGCTTTGCTTCATTTTGCTGCAAACGATCTTCTTTACTCGAATATTTTTCCAGATGTAACAGCTGCATTTTTATCAATTTCTGAATTTTGTCATTCTGCTGCTTAAACTCGACCTTTATGTCCCAAAGAAGATCAGTAGTAAGATACTGAGGTCCGATTGCAACATTCGCACCAGCTTTCGATCGAGTTCTCACTATATCACCCATATTTGCAATGAACAACAATTTCTATCTGGAATCAGCTCAGGTCGCAGAATATAAATTCGAAAATCGCAGAAATGTGAAACTAGTTTTGCAACTCTTCAACAATCGATTGCTTTATGAAATTGTACTCCTTCGTTCGCACAACAATCCGCTGCTATCAATTCCACAATCGTCACGGATTACAACCCTAATATGCCGATTTTCGCACACTGAGTGTTCGAGAAACCCTAACTTCGAACAATTTCTGACAATGATGTTTTCTTGAATAATCCAGACTAAGAATCTGAAATAAGCTCGATCTTTGTCTATAATGGTGATTTAAACACATGATTCACCACAATCTTCAAGAACAAAATCAGATTTCAACACTTCAATGCTCAGTTCACTATCAGACATTTCGCCTAAGCAAATCTCGACTCAATAACCTATAATTCTTAAGAATCAATTTCCACACAATCTAGCCACAAAAGTAGATTCGGATCGAATATGATCTGGTAGTTCAGAAAGCAGTTACCTTTACTTCAATTTCTGAATTGTAGAATGATTAAACCTCAATTCTGCTGGTTTCTGATCTTTTGATGATGATCAAGTGCAATGTGGATCAATTAGCTCAATTTTAACTTCTTCTTCAACCGATCAGATGAATGATTGATCAAGAACAATTAAGCTCAACTTCAACTAATTTTTTGCTCAGCACTCAACCAGCAGCTGAAGCTTGATCTATCCTATTGAATGAAATCAACAAATTCTGATCAAATAAACTTTCTTCAATGTAACTCAATCAATTATGTCCCAACCGAAACAATTCCCAGGCAATGCTGATCACAATTGTAGTAACCGCCACTTTTCAATTCAAAATGCAGAATTGAATTCCTCAAAGTAAAAAACTGAACTAAATCAGTACCACAACTATTTTTATTAATTAATTGCAATACAATTAATCAGATTTTGTATTTTTCGGATATGAGCTTGATTCGGAAGCCAAATCAAGGCTCTGATACCAATTGTTAAGATTTCAAAAATTGCTCTTGAACCTTAACCTAGGTTGGGATAGTGAGAGTATGAGATGAGAAGAGAATTTGGAGTTTTGATGAGATAAGAAGGGAAAGGAGATGAGAAGTAGAGAGAGATATCAAAGATATCAAATTCATTCATCAAAATTGTTGATTACAAGCTAAAGCCCACTACTTATACTACTTACAAGATATGAGCTAATACATTGAATCTAGTCCACAAAGACTAACCAACTCTAAGTCAGCCGCCACTTTTGACTCAACTAACTAACGGCAATGACCACCACCACCTAACAACTCTAGACTTTACTTATTACATGACTCAACCAAAGCTTAAGCCACTAATTACAACAAGGCTTATTCTAGATACAATCTAAACAAATAATACATCCTTCCCACACCAAACTAACATTACATAGCTGCAACCATTCACCGTAGCAGATCAACAGCAGCACCACAGCAGCAGGGCAGCAGCCAGGACCTCCAACAGACCGGCTTGGATTCTCGATTCATAACATAACAGTGTTAGAGCTGGGCTAAGGCTGGAAGTAGAGGATGACGATGGTCAGGGGTAGCGGACCGGAGCTCAGTTTCAGCTCATATGATCTTGTCCCAATCTCCAATTGAATTCATTCAAGTGCCTAGGCATTGAATTTTTCCTTGTTTGCACCAAAATTTTACAATATACGAAACTTTAATTTTTGAACCTATGAAACATTAAAATTGCCAAAGTGAGAGTATAATGATAATTGAACATGTGCAAAAGAGCTAAAATAGCAATAAAGAGATATGTAATTGCGAGACGCATCAACACCCCCACACCTAATCTTTGCTAGTCCTCAAGTAAACCGTAGGATAGACATAAAGGCTCAAGTGACCAACTATCTCAACCTTCACCAAGTTTTTCGAGATTAACACATACATTACAATTTAAGACAATTCATTCATCTAGAGAATTCTCCAATTCCTTGAATTAAAATAATTAAACTTCAAAACCCATCATAGAATTTCAGTAACCATGTATTAACTAATAGAAACTACTCAAGCAATTTAAGCACACAAGTGAAAGTGAATGGGATCTCCTGCCATGGAATCTCCTCAAATTCTCGCATCCAACCAAGTATACCAACGTTTTGTACACCCACACAATTGAATCACCTAAACACATGCCCATGCATAGAGAATTCTAAGTGGCATATGAGTGACCACTTTACAATATTTTGACCTCAATATAGCAAAAAATAAGAACAACTTAATCATGAATGCACATCAATTTTATTTTCTTCTTTTTCTTTTGCTTTCTTCTTTTTTTTCTTTTTTCTTCAGAGGAAACTCTTTTTTTTTTTCCCCCTATCTTTGTTTGGTTTTGTTTTTCTCTTTTTTTGCTATCCAATTTTTAGATTTTCGCAAAGCGAATACCTTAACATTGCAATTGACATTGATCAACATGTACTTTACATAGTATCAAGAGGCAAGGATTAGGATAAGTCAATAGGGCAAGCAAAAAAAACTTAAAACATAAAAGATTGTTTACTCCAATATTTCATATTTCCAATAACAAGAGGATCCAATGCATAGTGAATATGTATGTGGCATGAGTAGAACCCAATAGTATCAACAATGATCAACAATTCTCACTAACAAGTATGGAGAAGAATCATTTAACCTCATGGAATCAAGAGAAGGAAAGAAATAATAAATCCTGTCTGTCAGCCTAACATGTAGATCAATCCGGGAAAAACTTGGCTAAAAGGTTATAATGTAGGCTCAAAATGCACCAAAAAAATGGTAAACATCTAACAAAAAAGCCTCACCCCTGCACCTAAATGATGCATTGTCCTCAATGCGACAATATAAAGTATTAAAGTACGAAACGGGAGGTGAGATGGAGTGATACAACAGGCAAGCCAATGACCGTGAAAGGACATTAACAAGTATATATGACTCCTTTAACAGGGCACATCTAAACATAATTAGTTCAAAAAAAAAGCTAAAAGCAAGAAAAACAACCTAGGCTGCCTCCTAGTAGCTCTAAGATTCATGCCTTCAGCCGGATGCAATGGGTCCAACGAAGATTAAGTAATGACATTAAATAAAGAAACCACTTCATTGAGCTCACCTAAGACAACACTTAAAGGAAAATTAGAAGCATTGCACATGATGTCAGGAGGGAGATAGTCGTCAGGTGGATGCCTAATGGGGGCGGCAACAAGCATAGACCGAAGCTTTTGAAAAGCTTCTAATCAAGACTCAACGAACTCAACTGATATGTCCTTAGCTAGCAAACTAGTTAATGGTCTGGCTAACTTTCCATGGTCCTTAATGAATCTTCTATAGAAACTCGCACGACCTAGGAACACTCTAACTTGCTTCACATTTGAGGGAGGGGGCAAGTTAGCAATGAAATCTATCTTAGCCTTATCAACCTCAATACCCTCCTTGGACACCCTATGACCGAATACAATGCCATCTTGAACCATAAAGTGATTCTTCTCCCATCCCAAAACTTTCATGTTAGGGTTTAACCTTCGTTGCATCTCTCTAGAAGGTTTTGCATTCCCATCAAGCGGGTCACTAACTAGGATGGAGGGGAGTGTTTGGTCAACCAAATCATAAACAACATCTACGCAAAAACACTCCTACTCATCCTCACTAGTGGGTAACGATGGAGCCTTAAAAGTGTTCAACCTAATAGCCATGTTTACAAAACTAACATCCATTACCCCGGATCTACAGTTAATGGTAGCGTTGGCTGTTGATAAGAAAGTCCAAGCTAGAATGACAGGGATATGATTTTTCGAATGACTAGAAGGTTCAATATCAATCATAAGAAAATCTAGAGGGAACAGGGCTTTGTCAACCTTCACTAGCACATTAGTAAGCTCACCACAAGCGACTCTATTTAATCTATCTGCTAATTGCAAGGTCACCATGGTGAGGTCTCAACTCTCCCCGGCCTAACTTCTCATAAACCGAGTAAGGAATGATGTTAACACTCGCTCCTAAGTCCAATAAAGCCTTATCAATTGGATAGTCCCTAAGTGACAAGAGATGGTGGGATGCCTGGGTCTTTGTACTTAATCAAAGTGTCACACTTCATAATGGAGTTCACTTGCTTAGCTAAAAACACTTTCTTAGCCAGATATGCTCTAGATTGCCTCCTTTGGTTCAGCAGGTCCTAATGAACTTCGCATAGGCCAATATTTATTTGATGGCATCAAGAAGGGGAACGTTAAAAAGTCCCCAAAATGTCTTCCCACTTCTTGTCCTTCCCATTTGGATATGGTGCAAATAAAGCCTGGGGGAAGGACACACTAGGTTCACATGAGGAAGGAAGATAAGAGGCTTTTGGAATGGGAGAAAGGTGCATGACCTCATCGGTCTCCTTCTCTCTTTCCTCACTCTTCTCTTCTCCCTCACCACTCATGGGTTCTTCACTCTCATCACTCACCCCATTGTCAACTTACTTCCCACTTCTCAACACCACAATGGACTTTGCCTGCTCTTAATGGGGAGGATAGTTGTCTTGCCTCACATTGTTCCTAGGGTTCTCTACCGCTTGTCTATGGAGTCTTCCCTCCTTTCTTCTACTCAAAGCATTAGTCAGCTGACCTATTTGGGAGTGGAGGAGTTGGAATTAGCTTCTAAACCCTTCAGTATACTCAAAGACCTTCTCTTTGAAATTCGAATTAGACCTCAAATTAGAAGGTTGAGAATAGTTATAAGCATACTCTTGTGGTTGAAATCCAAGAGCTCCAGACATACCGGATTGATGAGGTTGTGGATTCTCTTGGTGTGGCATGAATTGTCCTTCTTCTTCTTGCCTCCGGCAGAAGTTTGGATGGTTTCTCCATCCCATAGTGTATGTATTAGAGTATGGATCGTTGCTTGAAAATCCATGGGTTGCATCACCGTATTCCTGTGAACACTCAACAAAAGGTGAAGTCAAGGGACATTCAAGCGTGGAATGAGAAACACTAGAACATGAAGAACATGCACTATGCATGTTCGGAACATTAGACATATTAGGCAAAGTGGAGGTAGTCAACGTCATCTTAAACAAGGAAGTGGGTTCCTCCACAAAAGATACAAAAGAATCTACTTTCTTATCAAAGATGGAAGTGTGAGAAATTTCATGCACTCCTCCTCTATTTTACCTAACAACATTTAAATGGGCATGTGTGGCATTTTTTTGTGAGTTCTCATTCAAATGTTCAAACAGTTCCCACGCCTTATCCTCATTCTTCTTAAGGAATTGACCCCCACATGAAGCATCAGCAGTTTGTTGACCCTTTTCATTCAACCCAAAATAAAAATTTTGGACTAGTTTCCGTTTAGGGATAGTATCAAAAGGCTTGTGACTCAATAAATCCAAGACCGAGTACATGGAACTTAAGTTCGGCACATCCACCGAGCCTGCCGTAGAGGACGTCAGGAATGGATTATAATCTATACTGAAAAGGAGCGTTTTAGATATTTGGATTCTATAGTACAACAGAATGGAAAAATTGATGAGGATGTTAACAACTGCATTAAAATAGGCTGGCATAAATGGAGACTGGCCTCTGCTGTACTATACAATAGAAAGTTTCCATTAAAATTAAAGGGAAACTACTATAAGACGGTCATGAGACCTGCTATGTCTGATAGTGCAGAGTGTTGGCCATTAAAACACCTTCATATGGAAGGATAAGATCAGGAATAACGTCATAAGAGGCAAATTAGGTGTGTCCCCGGTCGATGGTAAATCGAGGGAGCAGCATTTGCGATGGTTTGGGCAAGTTAAAAGGAGACCGACCAACGCCTGTGTCAGGAGATGCGAAAACTCCATGCTACGACAGGGAGGAGTGGGAGATGCAGGCCAAAGAAGAGATGGATGGAGACGATCCGACATGACCTCACCCGCCTAGACTTATAGGAGGAGATGGCCTTAGATAGAGCTAGTGGAGCGGTATCATAAGGGTAGCCAATGTAGCGGTGTAGGACAGATGAGCTTATTTTGGCTAGCACTAGTACCCTTAGGATTATTTATTTTCCTGTTTCGCTTATGTGATATGTTTGCTGTCATATTGCTTACCACCTATTGCTGCTTTGTGCTTCCTTTGTGCTTGCTTTATGCCACTGGCTCTTGCTCTTATACTTTTATACTTCATGCTTGTATGTTTGTATGCCTCTCTTCTTCTTAGGTTGGGGGTCCTAGGACACAATCTTCCTTAAAAGGTAACACCTTCAAGGGGTCAGGCTGCGTATATCCCCCTCCCCCCGACCCTGCAAATGCGAGAGCCCTTAAGGCACTGGTTCGGTTGTTATTGTTGTTGTTGCCATTGAGGGATAGTATAATATGGATAACCTCGTAAAAGTTCCCTAAGCCTATCCCAACTCTCATGAAACTCTTCACTAGGAAGTTTGGAAAAGTTGTTAATAGCTCTCCCAGCAATGTTGGTCTTACTAATGGGATAGAATTTGTTGAAAAATTCTTGTTGCATTTGAGTCCAAGTACTAATTGTCCCACTATGTAAGGTTCCTAACCAATATTTAGCCTTATCCTTCAAAAAGAAAGGAAAAAGGCAAAGTAGGATGGCGTCATCATTAACATTAGGAATTCTAAAGGTTGAGCAGACGTCAATAAAGCTATCTAAATGATTATATGGATTCTCATTGCCTAAGCAATGGAATGAAGGAAGCATCTGTATGGTATGTGGCTTAAGCTCAAACTACTGGGCTATAGGTAGCAACCTAATGCATGAAATTGAGGCGTATGTGGTGGGAGTAAAATACTCCATAGGTGCATGTGGCTGTTGTTCATCAGCCATTATGGTTTGTTTTCAATGTTGGATTCTAAGTTCTGTTAAGATCCTTTCAATTTCTGGGTTGAGGATGGTAAGGTCAAGGGACAAAAAGCGATAACCATGCATAAAAAAAAATCACGAGAAGCAAGTAACAATACTAAGTAAGAAAAACTAGTAGGCAAACAAAACAACACTTAAAAAGAAAAACAAATAATAAGCTATCCTAAAATCTACCTATGCATGAAAATCACAGGACAAATAATGCTTCAAAAAAAGAAAAAATAAAATAAATTTTTTAAGAGATAAAAATATATTTTTAATTTTTAAATAAACAAGACAATAACAATTAAAAAATAATTAAAAATCCTAAGTTAATAATCAAAGAAAATCACAAAAAAAAAAAAAAAAAAAAATTTCACGAATGTTACCTAGTCCTTGGCAACGGCGCTAAAATCTTGAAGTGATTTTCTGCATCTATCAAAATTTAATATAAGACCCTATCCACTAAACTCATCTAAATAGAAGTCTAGGGTAAGAGGGTGTCAAACCGCAGGGACTAAGACTACGTGAATTTAATTTATGACCTCAATTGATTAGTATAAAATCGAGAGGTTGTATGTGAACTATTCTAATGAAACGATAACTAAACTAAAGAATTTTACTTCTAACGAGGAAAAGAATTTGGAACTGGAACATAGGATTTCGAATCCATTATTTGCATATTATTCTTGCATTGACTCTTAAATTAGGATTATTGATTGTCACACAGTAGTGGTTTAGGCTACAAGCATCAACCTAATAAGGTGATGTTGTTAGTATCGCATATCTAACTAAAGTATAAGAAAAATAGTCTCAATCTAACGTATTATTAATTATCATGTATTTACCCTATCTTACTAAAGCATAGGAAAGATAGGCTTTAATTAATAATTCGATGAATACTATTGCTTGATTACTTAATCCTAAGGCTACAAGCACAAAGAATTAATTTACAAATATCAACATCAACAATCAGAGGCTACAAACTCAATAATCATCTCAATTGAATAAATGATGAAAACACAATACTTCAAAGTATTTATCTCAATCAAAAAATTCATGTAAACAATAAAAGTAACCGTAATTTCAAGTAATACAAAAATAAAAAGGCTAAGATTTTATTTAACCCCAGAGAGCAAATTCGCTCTCCGTCAAGGAAGAACTAATGAAGGAGGAGATGAACAAACCCACGTTGGTCTTCAAGCTAATTTTGCTCCCGTTCCAATTTAATGAAAAAAAGAAAAATAATAAAACAAAAAGAGAAAGAAAAATTGAGAGAGAAAGAGGAGAACTAGTGCCGTGCCTTACAAGTCTAGACAGGACGTGCATCGCATGGGCTTGAGCAGGAGGCGTTAGGCGTGGGCTAGAGGTGGTGAGTTGGTGAAGGTCTGAACTATGCGTGAGTTTGGGCTATGCAAGAGTTGTGCGGGTGAGCTGGGCAACATGTCAGAGTTGGGCTAAGGCTGGACGTTGAGGATGACAATGGTCAGGGGTAGCGAACTAGAGATCAGCTTTGACTCATACGATCTTGTCCTGATCTCCAATTGACTTGATTCAAGTGCCCATGCATTAAAGTTTTTCTCGTTTGAACAAAAATTTGACAGTATATGAAACTTTAATTTTCAAATCTATAAACATAAAAATTGCCAAACTGAGGATAATAATGATAATTGAACATGTGCAAAAGAGCTAAAATAGCAATAAAAAGATATGTAATTATGAGACGCATCAATTTCCTTAACGTACTTGGCTTGGTTGATGAAAATTTCTTCCTTGCCTTATGTGATTTGCAATCCAAGGAAGTAGTTGATTTCTACCAACATATGCTCATTTTGGACCCTCTACTCATAAAATTTTCAAATTCTTCACAAATAGATAGGTTAGTAGCACCAAACACTATATCATCAATAAATATTTGCATAATGAGCATATCATTTTTAAATTGTTTCACAAAAAGTGTGGTGTCAACCTTCCCTCTTAAAAATCCGTTTTACATTGAAAATGAACTCAATCTTTCATACGGAGATCTAGGATCTTATTTCAATCTGTAAAGAGCCTTTTCAGTTTATAAATGTGATTGGAAAATTTATCATCCCCAAAACCGGGTGGTTGTTCAACATAAATTTCTTTTTCAATAAAACCGTTCAAACATGTACTTTTTACATCTATTTAAAAAGGTTCCCATTTTTTGTCATGAAGTAAAGGCACATAAAAGTCTAATGGCTTCTAATCTAACAAAGGATGCAATGCTCTTTTCATAGTCTATACCTTCTTCCTAGTTATAGCTTTTAGCTATTAATCTTTTCTTGTATATTACCACATTGAGAGAGATCACCGATGATTTGACTTGTTGGGTGATCCATCAAGAATTTCAAATCACATGCAGTATGTCTTCCTCTTTTGATTCCACATTTTTGATATTTCTTTTTGGTTCATCCATTGGAGCTTTGAGTTGAGCATTTTCTTTCACCTCGGACGAGCGTGTGATGTTTGTTGGTTTGATCACTATATCATCATCAACACAAGGAATTCTAGAAAACAAGTTGCTAGTTTCCACACAAATGACATGTATAGACTCTTTTACAACCTTTGTCTTTTTACTAGAGACCCTATATGCTTTGCTTATAAGAGAGTATCCAATACAAATACCTTCATCCACTCGTGGGTCAAATTTACCGAGGTTTGTTTTAACATTATTGTGAATGAAGCATTTACTTCTAAAAGGTTTGAAAAATGCAAGATTTGGTTATCTTCCTTTGTTAAAGTTCATAGGGTGTTCTATTCAAAAATAAGCCTTATCAAAGCTCAATTTAGAATGTAGCAAGTTGTGTTAACAACTTCAGTCCAAAAAGATTTTGGAAAATTATTTTCACAACTTTCTTATCAGTAACTTTCAAACAAAATTAAAACAATTTAAACTTAATGACTCTCTAAATAATTGTTATCGTCAAAATTATAATATAAATGACTTTTAGGGCCAAAACTTTCGTAAAAAGTAGTTTAAGAATGAAAAGGCAATTATTATATCAAAACCAAAAAGGTATTGACAATGATCTTAAAAAGCATAATTAAGATCTAAAACAATAGCATTGATAAAGTTAAGAATCTATATTTAAGTTGAGTCGGTTCCCAAAATAATGCTAAAAAATAAAAAAATACAAAAAATAATGCTGAAAAAAAAAATTTCCAAATCTACTGTTGAACCGCGTTTACAAAATACGGTTATAGTAAACCGCGTTAAAAAAACGCGTTTCATATGAATAAAAAACGCGTTTCGGTTTACCAAAACAATAACCGCGTCTTGATAATGCGGTTCAAGTCAATTAAAACCGCGTCTTTATAATGCGGTTCATATTAATAATAACCGCGTCTTCGTAATGCGGTTTACATTAACACTAACCCGGTTTTGATAAAGCGGTTCACCTTAATAAAAACCGCGTCATATGAACGCGGTTTAATATGAGTCGAGCCGAGCCCTTAACAAGCTCGTATCGAGCCCCTTAACGAGCTCTTATCGAGCCCTTATCTAACTGTTCGATAGCGAGCCGAGCACCCCCTGTTCGAACTTGGCTCGTTAAGCTATCGAGCTCTCCTAATGAACACGAACGAGCTCTAATCGATTTTGAGCACGAGTAGTTCATTGAACGCTCAGTTCGTTTACACCCCTACTCACCACCGGTCATGTCATCCACTGTCGCCCTTCTTCTGCTTTATACGCCGGAGATCTTTAACTATCATTGTTGTAGCTATTTGATCACTACTGAATTAATAGCCTTTTATTGATAACTTTTTCTGATTTTTTAGTACATCCACTTATAATGTTGGAGCTTCATTGAGAGGAACATGGGATCAATGTGACGATCATCACGAATTGCGGCATAATGGCGACTATAAGCGATGAATGTTTGCGCGTACTGCTAATAAACCGCGTTTAAACGCGGTTATCAAATAAACCGTATTTAGTAAATGCGGTTTACCGTTAAACCGCCTTCCTATAAAGCGGTTCATCCCATATTGAACCGCGTTAAGTTAATGCGTTTTATGTACATATAAAACGCGTTTTGTAGACGCGGTTTTTGTGCATTTTAAACGCATCACCTTGACGCAGTTCAGTATAGCGGCGTTTTGTAAACGCGGTTCAACAGTAGATTTGAAATTATTTTTTTTCCAGCATTATTTTTTTTATTTTTTTATTTTTGAGCATTATTTTGGGAACCGGCTCTATTTAAGTTTAGATACGTCAATATAACATAGTAAATTTTTAAAAAATGTAAACGGCTTCTATGTATCGCACGGGATAATACTAGTTTGACATTGTATAAAATTAGCCATTCCCCATGCAATGCACGATCAAATTTTACTCGCTGCACCACATAACAAATTTTGAAGTATTATTATTTAAAATTTGAATTTTTCACCAAACCTGTAATGTTGGGTACAATGTGATAGCTGTAGTTGAGAAATCCACTATGATTTCAGGAGATAAATGATAAAAATAAATCTTAGACAGGCGGGAAAAAAAAAAAGAAATGTCAATTGGATATTTAAATTTAAAAGATATACATATTTTTTATAAAATATCCATAAAATTTAAAAAAAAAAAAAAGTGACATTTTAATATCCTCAATATTTGTTAAAATAATGGGTATATTAGCTAGATTAAATATGTTGATATCAGACTGTTTGAGGTTTTTATTTTTCTTATATCCACCATATTTTTAACAATAGTTTTTTTTTTAATACTTTCATAACCTTTTTTGTAACAGTTTCTTCCAAACGTTTTCACTAATTGTTTTATATGATATATTTTAACAATTTACTTTATATGTTTTCTTATCTCTCAACCATTTATTTTGAAGATTTATAGTTGGTTTTTTGTGACAACCACAGTCTTTTTTTCAGTCTAATTATATGTTTTCTTTTTTTTTTTTTTAAAGGTTCTTATTTTTCGATTATCGTAATCATTTTAATAATTTATTCTTATGTTTTCTTTTTTCTTATAATCGATAGCATTTTTTCTTATTCAGGTTTGCGTATAAGGAAAAAGAGGAATGGGGTAGCGACTGCAATTTTAATAATTATTAGATTAGGTTAATTAACTATTAAAAAGAATACATATTTTTATTGAAAAATATATAAATAAGCTTACAATATTTTAAATTCTTCCGAGCCCTCTTCCTAACCTAAGACCCAAAAACTTTTTCAATCAACAATGACGATGCCTCTTCCTCCTCCGATATCTGTAATGTCCTCTCATGCTTACCTTGTCTATGAATCTCTTTGTATATTAAAATCCAACCAAATCATTCGATTTGGGTGATCCTAAGATCCAGGTCAAATTTTGGGTTATGTCTAAGTCTTTTGATTTGAATTATCTTAGGTTTTTGTTCATAAGTGAGGTCATTTTGGGGTTCAAGTTGATAGAGCTAATATGGAATTGGAATTCTTTACCCCCACCTCGAGAATTGTAAACTATGATTTTCAGTTACAATCCAATTTTATGGGGCTTTTTGTTATGGAATTAATTTGATGCATTTTAAGTTTTGAGTTGATCTTTATAGAATTTATTTGGATAAATTACGGAAAATCAACTACCTTTTACTTTAATAACAAAAAACCCCTTACAAATGAAACCACTTATGAAACCCCTTACTTTTAAAAATCAAATACTTTGTCTCCGATTGACTTTTGTTTTGTCTATTTTGCCCTCATAATAAAAGAGGTGGAAGTTTTATGTTTTTAGGAAAAAAAATGAGTTTTTATATTTTTAGAAAAAAATGGAGTTTCCTATATTTATAACCATTATTATTTTAATTAATTATAGGAATGATATAATAAATTTAAAAAATAAAAAAATATATATTTTTGACATTCCATAAAACAAATATTAAATATAATATAATATTTTTTGTTTAAAATAATTTCAAAATTAAATTATTATATTTGAAACTAAATAAATGTAAAATTTAAAAAAATACAAAAAAATTAATTTTTGGAAAAATTTTAAAATACATGAAATATTTTTTAACATTAACAAAATTAGATTAATAAATTGAAACTTAAAAAGTGTACGGATTAAAAATAGGGATTTTCTACTTCTAGTGAAAAAAATTATGTATTTAAGTGAAAGTAAAGAACTTTATATTGTTCCACAACAGATGTAAGAATTTTTTTACTATTTATATAAATATAATTGATTAATTAATAAAAATAATGGCATCAAAAATTTAGAAGATTTTAAATATTTTTAAAATAAAAAAACTATAATATAAAATGCAATAATTATTGGTTGAAAATAAATTTTAAAATTGTATTATTAAAATTAAAATTAATAAATGGATGAAATTAAAATTTTGAAAATAAATTATGAAAAAAATTTTTTGTTTTGAAAAAATTTGAAAAATTGAAGCTAAAAAAAATTTGAAAAACTGAAATTAAAAAATATTATCATATTTTTTCAAACATTTTCTAAAAAAATATTTTTTTCATTATTTGTTTCAATTTTTTAGTTTTGTAAATTTTTAAATTTCAAAACTTTAAATCAAAGTTGAAAATTTGTAAATAAAAATGTTATATTTTATCTCATTAATCTTTTTATAAAAATATCAAAAATATTTTTTAACTTCTAAACATATAATATTATTTCTATAATTAATAAAAAAATTTATATTTCTACAAATGTAGAAAAATTCTTAATTTTTGCCCGAAAACATTTCTCTTCTTAAGAAAAAAAAAATTTAAATACTTTACTCCTCAGTTTTGTGGGACAAAACAATCAAAAAAAAAAAGTTGAATGGGGGTTTAGTAATTTAATTTTTAAAAGTGAGAGGGTTGAATAAGTGGTTTTATTTGTGAAAAGGGGTATTTTGTTATTTAAGTAAAAGATACGGAGGTTTTGTGCAATTTATTTTAGTTATTTTGAAAGAGTTCAATACAAATTATATAGCTCCTCTTTAGCTTATTGTTGAGAAATTCGCAGAATCAATGAATTTTAGCTAAACGTTTTTAATCTAGCATCCTTGGATTCGATCAATGAGTTGGAGATACCATATCCTTCTCTTTTTTTGGGGGTAAGTGGCATCGTGTCCTCCCACCATGCATAGCCAAGGTTCGAGGTTATAAGTCAGATCTTAAGATGGATATGCATCAGTAGGAATCTGAGCAAAGACACGGTTTCAATCTAAATGGATTATGGATTCGGGTCGAATGTATGTTTGACTCGATGGACTTGGAATGGGTCAACATTTTTTGAGTTGGATCTAGATGGAGGCAAACTCAATATATTGCTATGCCAATTGCACCTTCAGACCAAACCCATCCCTATCACCATATCAGGCCCCCACTAGGTTTCGTTAGATAAAAATCTACACCAAGTGCCGCCTTCCACAAATGAATCCCCTAGATCTACCAAGCAAAAGTCATCAACGACTGCGAACCATTAGATCCATCATCATCAATTTCTAATATCTCACCCTCCTCTCTTGCCTGTGATATTAATCAAGCTAATTGAAACAATAAATCCAATCAACTCAACCTCATAACACAATCTAACAATCAATCGACACAATCCAATAAGATCTATAACGTAATCATATTTGTATACCGTATAACTGTATGATTACAAGTATAAGTATTCTAAAAATTGAAGTATAGCAAGAGGGGGAGAGTAGAAGAAGGAGAAAGAAAGGAGACGGTTGCAAATAGAGATAGAAGGAAGAGAGAGAAAGTGATAATCCAAATGCCTACTCTCCTATACCCCCTTAACTTATTTGTACTAATACTCTTACTTAAACAAATATAAGGAAAATACTATATATATGCAATGGTGGTGGTTCTGAGCACACCTGAGCAAAAGGCTAGTGGTGTTTCTGTTAATGTATTTTCAAAATAAGTATAATGAATAAAGTGTTTGAGAAGTATTTCATAATTGTTCTAAGTGTTTTGGAATGAAGGAGGTGTGTGTTGACACACAGGTACCGTGTGTCGACACACAATCCTGCAGAAACAATCTAAGGCTTTTGTGTATTGACACACAAAGTTACAGTAAGGCTGTGTGCTGCACTGTGTGTCGATACACAGCTTCGACACATAGGGCAGTTTTGGCTGTTACTTACGCGGTTTTTTCCCAGTATTTTGGGGATAACTTAGGGGATCATTTGGGACGTCTCATTTCACTTATGAACATATAAATACTCTGCACTTGGTTCATGAATAACTTACATGAAAATATTATATTAATCTTACAAAAGATTGCAAGAGTTAGTGTGTTTTCTTCTTGGAAAACTTGAAAGTTCATTCTCATATACTTCCTCTCTGCATAGTGTTTCACTTCATTGAGTTTAGTTGTCGTTGTCTCTCTGAGACTATTTCTATATACTTTAAATAAGTCTTAAGGAAAGTAATTACGCGCCTCGACACCTGAGATCGAAGGATACCCGGTTTGTGAAGAAATACCCCAACAATCTTAAGACTTAATTTTTCTGTTTGAGATGGCATCTTCATTGCTAGAAATGACAGCCAACTTTGTGAAACTGGACCGGTTTGATGGTGACAACTTCCGACGCTGGCAAAGGAAGATGCATTTTCTGATTACGACTTTGAATGTGGTGTATGTTCTGAATACACCAACTCCTGAACCTGCTACTGAAGAGGTGGTGACTCTGGCCGAACAACGATCCCGCTTGAAGTGGGAGAACGATGACTATATATGTAGGGGACACATCCTCAACGGCATGACGGATGCACTGTTTGACATCTACTTTGTCGTTATTACCGACAAGGAACTTTGATATGCACTTGAAGCACGATACATGGCGGAAGATGCAACAAGTAAGAAATTTTTAGTTAGTCAATTTAACAATTAAAAAATAGTTGATAATCGTCCGGTAATGGAACAATTTCATGAAATTGAGAGAATTTTAAATAACTTTAAACAACACAACATGAACATGGACCATACGATTGTTGTTTCATCCTTGATAGACAAACTTCCACCTTCGTGGAGAGACATTACGAAAAGTCTCAAACACAAGAAGGAAGACATATCTATCGAAGAATTGGCTAACCACTTGAGAATTGAGGAAGGATACAGGTTCCAAGCTGACAATAAAGACGGCCCTGGTGACATTGGAAAGATCAAAGTCGCAAAAGAAGGACAATCAAGCAAGGGAACCAAACGAACCGGACACTTCCACAAGAAACGTGATGAGAAGAGGCCGAAGCCTGTTTGTTGGGAATGTCAGAAGCCCGATCACTTAAGGAAGGACTGTTATAGCCTTAGGAATAAGAAAGGCAAAGGGTAGGATCATTGCACCAAAAATTCGAATAATAACTTCGTGGCGATGATCTTAGAGATCAACCTAGTCCAAGGTGATGATTCTTGGTGGGTTGACTCGGGGGCTACAAAACACGTTTGTAAAGATAGGAGGTTTTTTAAAAGTTTTGAACCCATATATAACAGAACTATGTTATTTATGGGTAACGGTGCAACCATACCGGTTAAGGGTAAGGGGAAAGTTAACTTGCTTTTCACTTCTGGAAAAACCCTTACTCTTACTGATGTGTGTTACACCCCAGATGTGAAAAGAACCTCGTGTCTGGTAGCTTGTTGAATAGGTTCGGGTTCAAATGGGTCTTCGAGGCCGATAAGTTTGTATTGTCTAAGTGTGGGGTGTTTGTTGGGCAAGGATACCTGTACGAGGGAATGTTCAAACTGAATAATAATAACAATAATTTTGGTTCAGTCTATATGCTTGATACTTCGTTTCTTTGGCATCAAAGATTAGGTCATGTTAATTTCGTAGCGTGTATGAGATGGCTAATTCATCATTAATTCCACTTATTAATAAAGTTGATGAGCGGTGTAAAACATGTATGCTAACGAAGATAACACGCTTACGGTTTCCTTCGGTGTTAAGACAAACAAGTTCACTTGATTTAGTTCATAGTGGCTTGTGTGATTTTAAGAGTACCCCGACTTTGGGGGGAAAGAGATATTTCATCCCTTTTATAGACGATTTCTCAAGATATTGCTATGTATATCTCATAAATCATAAAGACAAATCAATTGATAAATTTAAGGCATTCAAGGCTGAAACCAAACTACATTGCGAAACATTCATGAAATGACTTAGATCAAATCGTGGTGGGGAGTATTATGTTCCCAAATACTTTAAAACCATGGGAATTATACATGATGTCACGACGCCTTATATGCCACAACAAAATGGCGTGGCAGAACGGAAAAATCGTACTTTAACCGAGATGATCAACGCCATGTTGTCCTACTTCGGACTTAGTGACGGTTTTTGGGGTGAGGCCATGCTTACAGCCTGTCATATTTTGAATCGTGCTCCTAGTAAGAAAAGTAAAACAACCCCGTATGAATATTGGAATAGACGTGCCCTTAATTTGAGTTATCTTAGAGTTTGGGGATGTAGGGCAGTTGTTAAAGTCCCTGAACCTAAACGAAAAAAGATAGATGAAAGAGGCATCGATTGTATTTTTATTGGGTATGTAGTACATAGTAAAGCATATCGGTTCTATGTGATTGAACCAAACGATTATGTTAATGTAAATACCATAATAGACGCTAGAGATACCATTTTTTATGAGAATCGGTTCACTTCTATTCCTAGACCAAGGGATATTGTACCCGTTGAGAATGACAAGTCAGTGTCATATGATGGAGATCATCATGAGAGGGATGATAATGCTCTAGAACTCCGAAGGAGTAAAAGAGCACGGAAAGAGAAATCTTTCAGACCAAACTTCTACACATTTTTGGTAGAAGGTACCAGAGACTATGTGGAATATCAAACTCCATACTGTTATGTCATAGAGTCTGATCCTATGAAGTTTAACGAGGCTATAAGGTCTCATGATGCCTCCTTTTGGAGAGAGGACGTAAATGATGAGATGGATTCCATCATGGGCAATAATACTTGGGTATTAGTGGATCTTCCACGAGGAAACAAGCCCATCGGGTGTAAGTGGATCTTCAAGAAGAAGATGAAGGTCGATGGAACTATTGATAAGTTTAAGGCCCGTTTGGTGGCTAAAGGGTTTACCCAGAAACATGGGATAGACTACTTTGATATGTATGCCCCAGTGGCAAGGATATCGACTATAAGAGTGGTAATTGCTCTTGCCTCAATTTACAAACTAGAAATTCACCAAATGGATGTCAAAATAGCATTCTTAAATGGTGAACTAGAAAAGGAGGTCTACATGGAACAACCGGAAGGGTTTGTTGTTCTAGGCCAAGAGAGAAAAGTATGTAAACTCATACGTTCTCTGAATGGGCTAAAGCAAGCCCCTAAGCGATGGCATCAAAAGTTTGAGCAAGTTGTCCTAAATGAATCGGACAAATGTGTCTATAACGAGTTCGAAAATGGAAAAGGAGTCATTATACGTCTTTATGTCAATGACATGTTGATTTTTGGTGCAGATTTGGAACAAGTAGAGAAAACAAGACAGTTTCTCTCAATGAACTTCGCTATGAAAGACATGGGTGAGGCCGAGGTTATTCTTGGCATAAGGATTATGAGAAGTGGTGACTCACTATCCTCATCTCAATCTCACTATATAAAAAAGGTGTTGAACAAATTTAACTTTGGTTCTTGTGCACCTGTGTGTACACCAATGGATCCAAATGTGAACCTTGTACTAAATGATGGTACTCCAGCAGCACAACTGGAGTATGCGAAGGTCATAGGTTGCCTTATGTATGCTATGACTACACTAGGCCTGATATAGCCTTTGCTGTTAGAAAGCTTAGTAGATATACCAGCAATCCAAGTAAATTGCATTGGCATGCGGTGTATCGTGTATTGAAATACCTTAAGAAAACTATGAACTATGGTATTTCTTTCCTAGGGTATCCTCCTATCTTGGAAGGATACTCTGATGCTAGTTGGATCTCCGATGTGGAGGATAATGGCTCTACAAGCAGATGGGTTTTCTTGCTTGTGGGCGTGCAGCTTCTTGGGGTTCCAAGAAACAGACATGTATTTCTGACTCCACTACGACAGTGGAGTTTATTCCTCTCGCATATGTGGCGAAAGAAGCCGAGTGGTTAAAGGATTTTTTATATGAGATACCTTTGTGGACTAAGCCAATTTCACCAGTTTCAATCCATTGTGATAGTCAAGCTACGCTCGCAAAAGCATACAGCGAGGTGTATAATGGAAAGTCTAGACACATCGGTGTAAGACATAATATTGTGAGACAATTCATTAGAGAAGGTGTCATCACTGTTGATTTTGTAAGAACAAGTTAAAACTTAGTGGATCCGTTTACTAAAAGTCTTGGTAGAGACTTAGTTCTAAGAATAAAAGAAGGAATGGGGCTAAAACCCGTCCATCTTAGTCACCCATGATGGACCCTCGACTCGATGCCTGGTGCAACGCCTGGTCTTTGATTCAATAAGGGAGTTGTGTCATCCGTGTGACTGCAAGCACTAAAAGAGAAATTTCCATCCCAAGTGAGAAATGCTTTGTAACCTGTGACAAAGGAAGAAAGAGAATGAGTTTTAGCTTTTAATGGACCCGAGTTTTTGTTTTATTGAATGTTGTGTTGCAGGGGCATGATCAATGGGGTTCACCTTAGTGGGTGTGAAGTTTGACCGCTTCAAAGGAGTGATTTAATGACTTTGGTTTGACTTTAAAACACTAATGAAGGGTACAGGACACAAGGCTATAAATGTGTCGATCCCGAAGATGAGATACGTGTAGGGAGTAAGTCTTGTGTGTGGAGATGTATTCAGTTAGTCAAATGAAATGAATGGTTCAAAGCTTGGTCTACCATTTTGGTTCCGATTAATTGTAATGTGTCTTCACTAGGTGGGGGTTGATTTCTGCTTGATTTTTGCTTTCTGCTCGATGTGGCTTGCTTGAGTATGTTGTTTTGCTCGCTGTGTGTCCTGTCTTACTTATGCGTTGATGATCTCTTGCTAATAGGTCATATGCTCTATGTTGTGGACCAACCTCTCAGGTTAGGGGTCCTCGGAAACAGCCTCTCTTCAGGGTACCCCCTGATGGGGGAAGGCTGCGTACATCTACCCCCCCCCCCCCCCCCCGACCCTGCTTTTGCGGGGGCCCTTTGCAGGCATTGGGTTTGTTTTTGTTGTTGTTGTCTTCACTAGGTGGGGGTTCAATCGAAAGACACCCTCATTGACGCATAAAGACTTCTTATTATTTGAGAAATGTTGTAAAATGAGAATGAATGTATTTTGAAAATGGTGGGGGAATGTTGATGTATTTTCAGAAGAAGTATAATGAATAAAGTGTTTGAGAAGTGTTTCGTAATTGTTCTAAGTGTTTTGGTATGTAGGAGGGGTGTGTCGACACCCAGGTACCGTGTGTCAACACACAATCCTGAAGAAACAATCTAAGGCTTATGTCTGTCAACACACAGGTACCGTCTGTCGACACACAAAGTTATAGTAAGGCTATGTGCTGCATTGTGTGTTGACACACAGGGCAGTTTTGCCCGTTACTTGCGTGATTTTTTCTCGATAATTTGGGGATAACTTAGGGGTTCATTTGGGACGTCTCCTTTCACTTATGAACATATAAATACTCCCCACTTGCTTCATGAATAACTTACTTGAAAATATTATATTAATCTTACAAAAGATTGCAAGAGTTGGTTTGTGTTGTTCTTAGAAAACATGAAAGTTCATTCTCATATACTTCTCTCTTACTTCCTCCCTACATTGTGTTTCATTTCGTTGAGTTTGGTTGTCATTGTATCTCTAAGACTATTTCTGTATACTTCAAATAAGTTTTAAGGAAAGTGATTACGCTCCTCGACACCTGAGATCAAAGGACACCCGGTTTGTGAAGAAATACCCCAACAGTTTCGTGATGGTTGTGGCCTATGCGAACACAGTGATTGTGGTTCATGATGGATCGTGGCCTGATTTACAACGACAGTGGTTCCAGTGAGGCTTTTGAAGTTTCGACGACCAATAACAAAAGCCGCAGTGGTACAGGAAACAATGGTGGTTCGCTTTGTGCCTCTCGAAACGAGGAGAGCAAGGCAGTAAGGGCTGCAGTGGTACTTTGTTGGTCGAATCAAACGACGATTGCCAAAGAATAGTCGATGACTTCTGGACGTTGCAAGCGGTAAGCAGCGGAGCGTGGCTATGGACCTACGGTCGGTGGAACATCACTTGTAGAAGGTCGATGGCCTTTCCAAGAGACCGGTAGTTAAAATATGGTTAGAGACAGAGCGTGACTGAGCTGCTATGAATGAATGAAGACATTTGTAGTCCAAAAGTGACTGAAAATAACGACGGTGTGACTTGACAACTATTGGAGGTCAAAGGCAATGAGCAGCGGTTGATGATTTGATTGAAAAGGTTAGGGTTGTAGAATAGCAATGTTGTTTCGCCTTTGGTGTTATGTTAGAGTTTTTCATTTGGGGTAGTTGGTTGACCAAGTTTGAATAACCTAATAGATCAGGTCCTCATATTCTGTCAGATCAAAATTAAATTTTAAAGTAATTTCCATGTGATTTAGTCCGAGGTATATATTCCAGCTAGACTACAAGTGCAAGATTTCTTGGGTTATGTGGAGCTTGGTTGTATTTGGCCTTCTTTATAAGATAGAGGATTGGGTCAATCCTATTTAGACCCATGATACACTAAGGTTGTTAGTGTAGTGACTCTATATATATACTAGGGATATGTATGTTACCATTCAAGTTAAGAATTGAGACGTATTATGTGACTTTCAAAACTATAGTGAAATTATTGTGATGCCCTCTGTGGATGTAGGCTTCGACAGAAGCACATAAGTTACATTGTTCTTCATTTTACTCCCCAATCCCATTTGTATATTACGGTTTCTGTATATTGTGGGTGGTCCTAACAATTCGTATTAGGAGCCCAACATAACCAAGTCTTATTTTAGATGAATATTTATTATTAAATTCGACGAATATTTTTTGATTCCCAGTCTTGTGATTACTGCATCCACTATCCACATACCATGTCTCTAATGGTTCTTCAATATCTGGACAAGACATAAATAAGTGCACCCAGTTCTTTTCCTCAGGGAACTTTGCTTTTTTTTTTTCCCCCATCTTTTTGTTGATGCCAGCAAACGTTGAGAGTGATTAGTATTTTCTACATCTGGAACACTTGTACCTAAAGTCTTTAGAATTAAGGCCATGTTTTTTTAAAATAAAATAATAGCCAAAGCTAGCACCACCAGCACTATTTCAGATAAAATTTTTTTCTCCCAGCTTTCGTATTTTTTCATAATAACAGTCTTTTCTTCCTTGTTTCTTTTCAATGGAGGCTTTTTTTTTCAACGTGATTTTTCTTTTCCAAAAAATTCACTTTTACTTGGAAAGCATGTTCAGTATTTGTTTTAATAAATCAACTCATACTTTTTTCATGAGCTTCTAATGAACTCATTTGCTCCACTACAGTGAGTGTCGACAAGTCTTTTGACTCTTCTACTACAGTAACAACATGCTCAACTAACAAAGATATTATTGCTAAAGGTATTCTTTTCCCTCCTTCCCCAAAGGGGGGAAAAAACCACGATAAAACCCTAGTGTTGTCTTCCCCATGGCACAAACCCTAGCGTTGCCACCATTCCCCTTCCTCCCCAAGCGGCGCCCCTATTGCTCCTCCCCTAGTGGTGTTGTAGTCCCAAAATGGTGCATCTTGTTTGCGATGAATTTGGTCAGTGTGCTTATTCATCGTATTGGAGTTCCGTATGAGATACTGTTCATAATGATAAGCTAAACTCAAGCTCTAGCTACATGCCTGACTTGACATTTCTTACCCTAAAAGGAGTAGGAAGCTTGAAGGTTTATTGCTACGAAGAGGTGATCGTAAAAGACGATGGGAGGAAGAGGTGTGTGATGGCCTACCTTGAACTAGGCTTGCCATGAAGAGAGAGAGAGAGAGCGAGAGAGAGAGAAAGAGAGAGAGAGGTATGAGGGCTGAGAGAAGAGGGAAGAGTCAGTTTCCCCTAGAATGACAAGCCCTTCCCCTTTATATAGATCTTTGGTAGGCTGGGGCGCCCATTCTGAGGGGCTCCGTATCTCGAGTGCCCGTTTGGGGCTCCCCGTGACCAGGGCGCCCATCTAGGGCACCCATCGTCTAGGGCGCTCCAAGTCTGGCTCGCCGGTCGAGCAAATATCGGGTCAGTATTATAAACATATGGTCCCCCCACTCCATGGGCGAACTTCGGTCATTCCATGTTCGGCCATGGAGTCGATTACATGTCAATCTTTTGCCATAGCTTACTAGTGCGCAATGTTTGCCCAAGTGATGGAGGTATTCAGCGTTGTGCTTTGGCCCTTTGTAATTGTCATTTATGTGGATTTTGAACTTTACTCGAAATTAACAAAGCATATGACCTAAGTAAGCTGTGTATCGAGGTTTTACCATTTCACTGGATGTTTAAGTCATTACGGCTCATAACTGGGCGCTTACCCATTATGAATCTTAGCAAGGCATTTAGCCAAATCATGAACCTCAACAAAGTGTTTAACGCATTGTTTACCTTAACAGGGCGTTTAGCCTTTTAGGGGCTTTAAAGGAGCATTTTATCTCTTTGTTTGTTTGAATGGGGCATTCTTCATTTGTGTAGGAGTGTTTAAAATAATCTAAGCTTCTGGGGACTTTTGATCTTTACAGTATTTATAGCATTTTGTTTCTTTATTCTTATAAGCGCTCATAACATTTTGAGTTCTATGTGATAAGCATGTAACGATATCACTATCATGACTAGTCACTAGATATGTGCGTATGTAGCTGGTAATATCCATAAAATGGTGGGTACGATGCATTTCTATCAAGTTATTTTGACGAGCAAGGCATATCAGGTCGAAGCACCAGGCGGTTTAATATACTCAGTTAATATATAGGCGATATGTGCAACACACCTGGATGAAGTTAGGATGCTCAGTATTCTGCGTTTGTTTTACCACTAAAGTGAACCATATGCAATATACTTGAATGAAGTCAATGCGGTGAGTATGCCTTAATATTCTAGAATCAGGGAGGATGAATATATCATACTGGTTTGATAGGGACGTGTATGTCATTGCTGCAGCTATCATATAAGTAGACAGAACGTATATAACGAAGATTGGCATTTTTTTTTAACCTGCATACCTTATGTAATAAACTGTACATCACATGTATCGAAAGAAAAGTAAATATCAGTGCCTAGTGTATTATCCTTAGATAACCCTTAAGTGAGTCATGGCGGTCAGTATTGTACTTGTGCTGGTGATCACACCTAGGCGAACCATGGTGTCAGGTATTGTACCTATTGTGGGTGATTGCACCAGGGCGGACCATGATGATAAGTATCGCACCCGTTGCGAGTGATTGCACCAGCGTAGACCATAGTGATAAATATTGCACCCGTTGTGGGTGATTGCACCTAGGCAAACCACAGTGTCAAGTATTGCACCCATTGTGGGTGATTGCACTAGGGCGGACCATGGTGATAAGTGTTGTACCCGCTGTGGGTGATTGCACCAGGGCTGACTATTGTGATCTGCATTGCACTCGTTGTAGCTGATTGTACCAGGACAGACCATGGTGATAAACATTGCACTCGCAGCAGGTGATTGCACCAGGACAGACCATGGTGATTAGTATTGCACCCGTTGCAGGTGATTGCACTAGGGCGGACCATGGTGATATGTATTACTCCCATTGCGGGTGATTGCACCAGGACAGACCATGGTGGTTGATACTGTTTACAACAAATTTGGTGAGTGTGCTTATTCATCTATTGGAGTTCTGTACGAGGTGAGGTTTGTAAGGATGAGCCGAACTTAAGCTCTTGCTACACGCCCGACTTGATATTTCTTGGCCTGAGAAGAATAAGAGGCTGAAGCAGGTATTGCTTTAGAGAGGTGATCGTAAAAGATGATGGAACGATGAGGCATGTAATGGCCTCCCAGAGATGAGGCTTGCCATGTAGAGAGAGAGAGAGAGAGAGAGAGAGAGAGAGAGAATGGTCTGGCCTCCAAGGGAAGGGGTGAGGCCCCCTTTATATAGAACTTCAAGTCCGCTAGGACTCAACTTCGGGGGCACCTATTTTCAGGCGCTCCTTTCTTGGCCACGGGTATATGGGCGAGTAAATACCGGGCCAATATTATAAACAAGTACATACAAAGATAATCGTCAGGTGTCACGTATAGATTATCTGGATAAAATTAGGCACGCTCGAGACAGTATGTCAAACCAAACGGGTCAGTGTATTTAATAATGGATATGTCGAGAATAAATATCAAAATAAAGACAATGTTGTTAGAAATAACACACCTTTAAGGCCATTACCTATTAAGTGATAAACTTATGGTATATCATCCTCAAAGAATGTCCATGGCTAACGTTCATTTGTCCTGGATGCTTCTTTACGAACTAATGAGCTTGGCATGGCTCTTGTTGAGTGATTATAAGTAAACCACTTGAACCCTCGCTAATGCCGGAATGACAAGCATTTATGTGTGATGTGTGACTTACCAATGATGCATTTTTGATAGCTTGTGGCGTGTCACCTATGTTGGCGTGGAATACTAAAAACTCTATAAGGTGAGTTTATAGGATAGTAATGACGAAAGGCCGCTAAGGATGGCATTGTCGGGGTGTAAATGCTTTTAATTACATATCCGTTATGATTTCCTCAGTTTTTGTTGTAATTGGTCTTGAATTGTTTGTAGTGTTGTTGATTTGTTTTGGGGGTTGTTTTGGGTCGTTAGTTGGCAGGTTGTTTTGGGGCCAAGCTCGGTTAAAGGAGTCAAGCAAGTCAAATTAGGCGGCTAGGTGATTTTGGCGCCAGATTTAGTTAAGAGGCGGTTAGAGTTTGTTGTCTTGGTTCATTGTATTGGATCAAGTATAAATAAGTTCAAATCATGTAATTGCTTCATTCAATCAATGCAAATCAGATTTCCTCTTGGAAATTCTCTCTCTATTTCTCATCCCCTTCACTTCTCTTCTCATCTTAATTCTCTCTTCTATAAGGTTGACTTCCAATCTTTGAATTGGAAGCTAACAATTGGCATCAGAGCTGGTTCAAGCAATTAATTGATTGATTGGAGCTGGCAAAACAAAAGAAAAACATGGCTGATGGTGTGAAGACCCGATCGGGAGCTGGTGGAACCTATGCAGCAGCAGTTGCTGGTTCTGATGTGCCTTGCGCTGCTGAGACTAGTGCAAATGCTACAACCGGACCTCAGTATCTCACTACTGATCATCTTCAGGAGTCAAATAACAAATTTGATCAACTTTTGAGAATGTAGCAGTTACTTCTGGAAAAGGATTCCATTAAAGAAGATCGGTTGCAGCAGATTGAGAAAACGTGAACTCCCAGCCATTTATGCGTTGGAGAGACCGCTTCTTGTTTTGTGCCGAAGCTATTTTTAAAGCACAGGCTGGCTAAGCTTGTGTTTCTGCAGGATCAGGTTAATAAGCAGTGGGAATCATCAGTTAACGCGATCCTTAAGCCTGCTAGTCAGATTTGTCCTACCGTTGAAGTGGTGCAACCGCAAGTTCACAATGGCAGAGCTGCAAGTCTAGAGAGGAATCGAGGTAAATCGCTGATGATTCAACCTGAGGCAGGGCCTTCAATTCAGATCAGATCATATGTTGATCGACCTCCATAGGCTGAAACTGGTGCAGAGAATTAAGATCGGGCCACAGTACAAGCTCATTCCAGATTGAATGGCTTGAATTCAAATTAGAATTCAAGGTCTCCTCGTTCTGTTCTTCACCATAGAAATGCAGTCAATGATTTCGACACCAAGATAGACCTCCTGATCAGGATTTTCAGCAAAGAACATTGAGTAATGACATTTCCTCTGGTGGCAGGAGTAGTTCTCACAGGCAGCCAAGAGTGGAAATCGAGCCTTTTGATGGTAAACAGCCGGAGTCATGGTTGAGAAGGTGCGATTGATACTTTCAATATTACAACATAAGTGAAGCTGAAAAAGTTAAGCTAGCTGCAGTACACTTACATGGAGATCATGAGGTGTGGTATTATAGCTTGTTGAAGAGCAAACCTAATCTTTCTTGGGGCCAATTCGTAGAAGAATTGTGTGAATGATATGGAGAAGAGGAGATTAGTGATGTTGTGGATAGTTTTAACAAGGTGTATCAAACCTCTACCATTAGGGAATACATGATCAGATTTGAGAATCTACGAGCTAACTTGTTGTCAATAATATCCATCTCTCTGAAGGATTCAGAGGCATATTATGTCTCATGTTTTGTTAGTGGATTGAAGCCAAGGATCAAGAATATGGTGAAAGCCATTGGTCCTAAGACATTGTCTGATGCTTACAACAAGGCTAAGTTGATTGAAGCTACTCTAGCAACCTCAAGTGACAAGAATAAGATTAAAGGCAGCAACTTCAGATCGCAGCAGAAAGATGCTTCAAGTTCCAGATTCAAGCGTGCTATTGATAAGAGCTCAGCGAGGCTATGTTACCGATGCAACCAGCCTTACTAGCCTGGTCATAAATGCAAATCCTAAGCCTTAATGTCTGCACGAGGGTCCCGTGCAAGAGCTGATTCTGACAGTGAAGATTCAGAAGCAGAGGAAGACAGTTATGAGCATTCTTCATAAGAGGAAATGTTGGAGGATGAAGTTGAGATTTCCATGAAGGCTTTGATCGGGACTGGAGCTCACAATACCATTCGTATCAAAGGGAAGGCTGGTAAAACTTCCATTATTATTCTTATTTATAGTGGAAGCAGGCATAGCTTTGTTGATCCAAAATTGATAAAGAAAGTGAAGCATGAAGTGACTAAACTCATCCATTGGAGGTTATGGTGGCTGATGGCAATTCCATAACTACTCAAAATAAGTGCCAAGCCTTTCCATGGTCTATGAAAGATCATCAATTCACTTTTGATTTTAGAGTTCTTCCTTTGGGAGGTTGTGATATGATGCTAGGGGTAGATTGGATGAGAACTTTCAATCCGGTGGTGTTTGATGTTCATAAAATGACGGTAGCATTTGAGGTTCATGGTACTAAAGTCTCATTGCAAGGCATTTCTAAAGAAGCTCAGCTTCGGTTGATTGATGGCAAACGATTACAAGGACTCAAGAAGAAGGCAATTCAATGGCTCTGTCACTTGTTTGTTACCTCACCTGTGGAACTGCAGCAGGATATTCAGCCTGAGGTTCATGCTTTGGTTGAAGAGTTTGAAGATATTTTTGAGCACCCAAAGAGCCTTCCTCCTCAAAGGAGTGTGGACCATGCCATACCACTCCGAGCAAATGCGGATCCGGTTAAAATTAGACCTTATCGATATGCGCATGCCCAAAAATCAGAAATTGAGAGACAAGTTGATTAGCTGCTTCATATGAGCTTCATTAGACCAATCCATAGCCTTTTTGCCTCACCGGTGATCCTTGTGAAGAAGAAGGATGGGACGGCTAGGATGTGCATCGATTATCGTCATTGAATTCTTTGACAGTGAAAGATAAGTTTCCAATTCCCGTTATAGATGATTTGCTTGATGAGCTATATGGAGCATGTTTCTTCTCTAAGCTTGATTTGAGACAGGGATATCATCAAATCAGAGTTCTTGAGCCGGATATATACAAGACTGCTTTTCAGACTCATCACGGGCATTTCGAGTTTGTTGTTATGCCATTTGGCCTAACAAATGCTCCGGCTACCTTTCAAGCGGCAATGAATGACATCTTCAAGACTTTCTTGAGGAGATCAGTGCTAGTCTTCTTCGATGACATATTGATTTATAGCTCCTCTTATGAAGATCATCTCATCCACCTTAGAGAAGTCTTTGTGGTGATGCGGCAGCACAAGTTCTTTGCCAAGCTGTCTAAATGCTCGTTTGCTTAGACCAAGCTCCAGTATTTGGGCCATGTCATCTCTCAAGAGGGATTTTCCACTGATCCTACTAAGGTCCAAGCAATGCAAGAGTGGCCAATTCCAATAACCTTGAAGCAATTGAGAGGTTTTTTGGGTTTGACCGGATATTATAGAAAGTTCATTAGAGGTTATGGATCTATTGCAAAACCTTTAACTGAACTCCTAAAGAAAGATGCTTTATTGTGGTCAGAGAGAGCTCAAGCTGCCTTTGAGGTTCTCAAATCAGCAATGTGTGCAGCACCGGTATTGGCCATGCCAAACTTTGCAAAAAACTTCGTGCTGGAGACAGATGCAAGTGGTTCTGGTATTGGGGCTATTCTTTCCCAACAAGGAAGGCCTATTGCTTATTTGAGCCAAGCTCTTAGTCCCAAGCATCAAGCCATGTCGACATATGAGAAAGAATACTTAGCAATTCTGTTAGCCGTTGAGAAATGGGGGCATTACTTGGATGGTCATAGGTTCATCATTCGAACGAATCATCAAAGCCTCAAGCACCTTCTTGAGCAAAAGTTCGTGACAAGAATTCAAAAGAAGGGACTAATGAAAATGCTTGGCCTTGATTATGTCATTGAGTACAGAAGGGGCAAGGAGAATGCTGCAGCAGACGCATTGTCCAGGAAGTTTGAGGAAGCTGAACATGGGCTGTGCAGTGCAATATCTATGGTTATACCTTTATGGATGGATGAAGTTTATAAGTCATATGAGGGTGATTCATTTTCTCAAGAGAGTGTGGCTACTAGCCTTGTGAAAAATGCAGAGAAAAATGACAGTGAAGCAAAAGTATCAGTGCAGAAAGGGTTGATCAGAGTTCAGAACAAGCTTTACATTGGTTCTGCATCAGACTTGAGGAACCAAATTGTTTAAGCTTCACACGACTCAGCTTGGGGAGGACATGCTGGTATAGAGGGCGCTTATCAAAGGGTCAAGACCTATTTCAGCTGGCCAGGTTCGACGAAGGCAGTGAGTGATTATGTAAAGTCTTGTGAAGTATGTTAACAAACCAAATTGGGTGATCATCGATACAAGGGGCTTCTTCAGCCTCTTCCCATTCCGGACGGAGCTTGGATCAATATTAGCATGGATTTCATTGGAGGGTTGCCAAGGTCTGATAGCAAGGAAGTTATTTGGGTTGTGGTGGATCGTTTCAACAAATATAGTCATTTCATTGCTCTCACACGACCGGTAACTGCTGAAAGATTAGCAAAGATCTTCCTTGACAGCATATATAAGTTACATGGGTTGCCTCAATCAATTATTTTTGATCGGGACAAGATCTTCACAGGCAGTTTTTGGAGGGAGTTGTTCAAGTTGTTGGGCACTACATTGGCACTTAGCTCCTCTTATCATCCACAAATGGACCAAGTGTGTTAATCAATGTATTGAAAAATACCTTTGAAGCATGGTTTTTACTCAGCCTTGAGAATGGAACCGATGGCTCTCTCTAGCTGAATATTGGTTTAACACTCATGTACATGCATCTATTGGCATCACTCCCTTCCAAGCATTGTATGGTTATGCTCCTCCTACTCCATTTATGTTGCAGCATCCCACGCCAACGGCATCTGCAGCCACTGAATACTTGCAGCAGAGGAAGCAAATGATGCAACTTCTCAAAGATAATCTCCTCCAAGCTCAAGCAAGGATGAAGTTTTATGCCAATAAAAAGAGGGTAGACAAAAATTATGAAGTGGGAGACATGGTCTACCTCAAATTACAACCTTATAGACAGTCTACTTTGGCTGTCAGGAAGAATGTCAAGCTAAGTGCTCGTTTCTTTGCCCCATACAAGATTTTGGAGAAGATTGGCAAAGTTGCATACAAACTTGATTTACCTCCTCATTCGTACATTCACCCGGTGTTCCATGTATCTTTACCTTAAAGGCAGGTGAAGCATGGAGCTAAGCACTAGCAGGAACCACCAGAAGTTGGCATGAATGGTGCACTACTGCAACAACCGGATGCTGTCAAAGGAAGAAGACAAAAGCAGACCAAATAGGGAGGCTTGCAAGAAGAGTTGGTGCAACGGAGGAATTTGGACAAGAGCTTTGTCACTTGGGAGAATCTCACGTTCTTGAAGAGCCAATTCCCTAATTTTACTCCTTGAGGACAAGTTGCTTCTTAAGGAGGAGGGAATGTTATGATTTCCTTAGTTTTTGTTGTAATTGGTCTTGAATTGTTTGTAGTGTTGTTGATTTGTTTTGGGGGTTGTTTTGGGTCGTTAGTTGGCAGGCTGTTTTGGCTCCAAACTCGGTTAAAGGAGTCAAGCAAGTCAAATTAGGCGGCTAGGTGATTTTAGCGCCAGATTTAGTTAAGAGGCGGTTAGAGTTTGTTGTCTTGGTTCATTGTATAAGATCAAGTATAAATAAGCTCAAATCATGTAATTGCTTCATTCAATCAATACAAATCAGATTTCCTCTTGGAAATTCTCTCTCTATTTCTCATCTACTTCTCTATTTCTCATCCCCTTCACTTCTCTTCTCATCTTAATTCTCTCTTCTACAAGGTTGACTTCCAATTTTTGAATTGGAAGCTAACAATATCAATCTTGATATTCCTGTCTTAAGGTTGCGAAATGGTTTTAAGAATTCAGCGATTCTTTGTTGTATATCTAAATGATAGCTATTATTGGTAGATTGAGTAGGCGATGAGAGGAGTTTTAGATTATTTGTAAGCAAGTTCAAGTTTATCACGGGTATTGAGCTAGTTCATCCCTATTGTTGTCCATTTAGATTGCCATATTTTGTAGGGGCTTTTATGATTAAGTTTTCATTTATACCTTTATGTCACTAGCTTCTAATTCTTCATCTCGAGTAGGGCGGTTGCAGCTACCTTCCCTATCTTCAAGATGTTCAGGGAAGTATTTTTTATTTACTAATGCCAATTTATTATGTTGGACATGCTTTATGATTGTTCAGAAGTTGTTTTTGAGGTTTCGAGTTATCAATTATGCTTTGCAACAGAATATGCGTGAGGCTTAGCTTCTTGAAGTAAGATAATAAGGATTTAGCTTTGAATCCTTATTTTCGAAAAGTTTGGTCTATAGCGTCACAATGTACTAAAATTGCGTTAAATGTTTTATGTGCATACCCCTATTTCCATTATTAATTAACATTTCTTAAGCATCGGATGTCTAGGAGAAGAGGAAGGACAGAGAGATTTAGTGAGGGAAGTTATTGTTACACTCCCCCATGCCACTTAGTGTTTTGTTAACAAAGAGTACAAAGATAAAGTACATTTTCCAAATGTGGCGTTTGACAACTACATATGTAACTATAATTGTAGCTAGTAAGAGCTTAGAGCTAAGCAGATAAAGACAACATTTTACACTACTGTTACTAGGTTGTTGATTGATAGCTGTGCTAAATGACTTAGCATAAGGTTAGTTAAAGTGTGACTTGCTTAGATGTGATAACGCGTGTATTCCATGTTGGATCTGCTAGTTGGAAATGTCTTATCAAGTCATGATAAGCAGCTAAGTTTTCTAATTATGGTTTAATCTCTTAGTAGAAACAAGTAACAAGGTGTCTTAAATATGACTTGATGTTGTGTTACATGACATGATTGAGGGTGAAGCCCACTAGTTTTTAAAGGGATTGTACTTTATGGATGGGCAGTTTCGGACTTATAATTGTTTTGACCTAATTTACAACATGCAAAAGAAATGCACTTTCAATCATTGTTGATTGTAAAGCCTCTTGGTTTTGGAATGGCTTATCCTTTGTGACAAAAATGATGTCCAGCATGTGACCTGGGGGTGAACTCCCATAGTCGTGAAAATGATTTGCGCCACCAAGATAAAGAAGTCTAAGTTGTGAATCGGGACAAAGTCCCTCAGTCCTAAAATGATTTATTTCATTTAAGATAAGGAGATGAATGAGGTGAAGTCCCCCAATATGAATGTGATTCGTCACCAGAATAAGGAAATAACTGAGGTGAAGTCCCCCAATCCTAAAATGAACTGCACCACCGTTAAGGAAATGACTTAGGAGGAGTCCACCAGTCCCAAAAAGACTTACACCACCACTAAGAAAATGACTGAGGCGAAGTCTCCGAGTCCTAAAAAGACTTACACCACCATTAAGGAAATGACTGAGGTGAAGTCCCCTAGTCCTAAAAAGACTTACACCGCTGATAAGGAAATGACTGAGGTGAAGTCCCTCAGTTTGAAAGTGATTTGCAACCAAAACAAGGAAATGACTGAGGCGAAGTCCCCCAATCCTAAAATGATTCATACCACCATTGAAAGAAAGATCGGGTCACCCTAAAATCATTGTTGGTTTATGTTCTACTAGGTTAACTTCATCTCCAGAGGCTAGTTTGAGAGGCATGTAGGACCAACAATGCAAAGAGACGATGAAATTGCATGGTTTAGCAAGTAGATTGAGTGCAGTGGAATTTCGTCTCACAAGAAAAGTAGTTCTTCTAACATTGTGTAGCAAGATTGCGAGTGCGGTGGCACATGGCTGGTAGTCAGGATCTTTAGGGGTAATGCATCCTAGGCTATAATTTGATGAATAATTTTTTTTTATGATTGCCTTATGCATGCATAAGATATGCAAAGTAAGAGATTCATGAAACAGATTAATCAACTACGAATGGAGTGATCTTACGAGAGGAATCAAATGCTTTATGGGCTTAAAGACCTTTATGAGGTCACTTACATGGCAAAGCAAAGTCCTTAGAGTGAATCATGTAACTTTTCCGTCTTGTCATAAGCACTTTCACCGCTTTTGAGCTCAGTGCTTGTATGTACTTTTTGATTTGCACTTGTGTTTCGGTACTGGATTGTTTACGTTTTGTTTTCTGGAATCATAAAAGGTAGGGTTGAAGACTTCGATCCTTTAATACCCTAATTTTGAATAGCTGCGCTTAATTGCTAACTCGACAATTTGTGGGTAAGCATCTAGAAAAGTATGGTTCCTATGATGATTTTTCATATTTTTGCTCACAGTAAAAAATAAAAAAAGGGCATAAAGTATGCAGCCATACCTCACCTTATCCAATCAAGCCTCTTTGATCAATTTTGCTTGGGTCGACTTATGCCCATCATAGAGAATGCCAAGAAATCCAAAAACAATGTTGAAAATTAACTTACATGGTACTTGAAGTGGTAGAGTTTTACAAGAAACATCAAGCTAGGCGCGAGCTTATAATCCTTCCCACAGATGGCACCAAAATGTTTATGACGAATTTTGTCCTTATTCATCATATTGGAGTTTTGTTTGGGATGGGGTTCGCAAGGATGAGATGAACTCAAGCTCTAGCTGCACGCCCGACTTTATATTTCATAGCCTAAGAGGAGTAGGAAGCTTAAATGGTTATTGTTTCAAAAAGGTGATAGTAAAAGACAATAAAGAGGCATGTGATGGACTACCTTAGATGAGGCTTGCCATGAAGAGAGAGAGAGAGAGAGAGAGAGGTATGAGGGGTGATAGAGGAGGGGAGAGTTAGTTCTCCCTCGCCCCTCTATATAGATCTTCAGTAGGCTGGGGCACCCATTATGGGGCACCCGGCATCGCGAGCGCCCAGCTCGAGTGCCCCCCATCTCGGGCGCCCCTCATTTGGGCCGCCCCGTTTTTGGCTCGCAGGGCGAGCAAGTACCGGGTCAGTGTTATGATCGCATCCCTCTCACTATTTGGTTGCTAGTGGTAGTTATGGTAGCATCTAGGTCTTCATCCCCCCACCTCACTTGTCATCTCTCTCCTCCCCTCCCACAGCCCCGATGGTCCACCACCACCCACCACTTTCTTCACCCACCATTGCCATTCCAAACCTGGGATATCAAACCTAAGCCCAGCCTTCCCTTCCACCCTCACTTGGTTCTCTTTCTATGCTTTCCTCTCACTACCCTTCCTCATCACAGCGGGGCATTTTTCTATTAGAATACGTATCCTAGAAAATTTAATTAGTTAGTTTTAAATATTAAATAAGTAAAATTATTTTATTTATTTATTGTCTTATTATATTTTTTGAGTTAAATATGCGTGTCATTGATTTTCTAAAATGTTCCACGAGATGGACATTGTCCAAGATGACATGACAGGTTTGATTTAAGTGGTCAATAAGGTTGAACCCCTAAAAGACTTAAATAAAACTAGTAACATGTTGTCAAAATATGTTCGTAGTTGGTGATAAATTTGCACAACTTGTCTGATAAGACTATAATATGATATTTTTCATGGCTTAACTTGGTTATGTGGAGAGGAATCCAAGAGTATTATGTTGGTATTTGCAATAAGATTGGAACGAGCAAGACCACCTGAAATAGTTATTTCTTTAATTGCTATCAAAAATAATTAATTCTATGAGATGATAACTCTAAATCCGAAAAATAGTCCGGACTCATGCATGAAATGTCAATTGCTTTGATGCCTAAAATGATGAGGTTAAAAATAAATAACTAGGATCTTACGTCGTTGGACAATTGCACGAAGCATGGTCGGAACGGATATTTTTCTAGGAATCTATAATGTAAGATATCCTCTTAGTTGATTCGCAAATAGACAAACAAATTCTAGAATCTTGGCCAGAGTTTCCATATGTTTGACATTTGGAATTATTTCCAAAATTGTTTCTGTATTAAGAATTGTTCAAGAAGGGTGAGTCGGGAACTACAGCTATAGACGCGAGAAAAATAACAATAGTAGCTAAAGTTGTTTTTGCCCATGGATATATAGTAAAGGGGTTAATTGTTGCGATAATAATTAAATTACTTGGGAAATTTTTGAGTGAATATATATTTAATTCTAGAGTGCATCAAACTTATTTACGAGACTTTAAGTATTATTGAATGGTAATCAATTGTTATCATGAGCTGATAATCAGATTTGACTCATTTGGAATTAGAGTTAGAATGTCCTTGAGGTTCCTCCGTAAGCCTCAACCTAAGCACTGATTGAAAATGTGTAAATTGAACTCTTGAGATGAATTATTTATTTATAAGATGAGCAAATTAATTTTTCTAAACATAATTCATGAGATGAGATGAGTTATTCATTCATAAGATGAACAAATTAATTTAACCAAATAATATTCATGAAATGAATTTTATGCATGTGGTAAATTAATAAAAAAAAAAAGGAAAAACACGCATAGGGGTGGTGATCCACGTACACGTTGAGTGATCAACCAAGGGCAAGGGGGCAATCCGTGGCAAAAGCCGCAAACAAGTCCAAGTCTGACATGTGGCGACCTTGGGACACGCCACACCTTCGATATGTGTCTAGGATTCCACTAATCTGTTATGCTCGGGCTTGACCCTCAAACGTAAACTAATATAATTTTGGATAGATTGAGAATATGAGATGAGAAAGAAGGGAAATTAGATGAGAAATAGAGAAATTAGAGTTTAGATGAGAGAAAGAAGGGAAAGGGGATGAGAAAATAGAGTTTTAATCTCAAATGAGATTGGTGTTTGGTAATTTTCATTGGATGAATCTGAATATTACACTCAACAATTATTTATAGCAATCTAATACAAGCTAAGCAATGAATCTAGACTTATTTCACTAAACAACTCAGCTAGAAACAATCTAGAAACATCTAGAATATACTAACTAACATTTAAATCCTAATTATTGGCGCCAAAGATCAATAACAGCATCAGTAGTAACGCAGCAAAATAGCAGCAGTAGAGTTTTAACAGAATTTTAGCCTTTAACCGATTTTCCCGCCATTTAGCCAATTTAAACCCATGCCTCGGATTCTTAGTTTGTAACATTCCCTTCCCCTTGAAAACATTCTTATCCTCAAGAATAGAAGAGAATTGTAACAATGAAGAACACTTATTGCACATGAAAATACATCTGAAACATTTTGCTGCTGAAATGTCATCTGAAATACTCCACTCATGCAGACATGAAGGAACTGATGTATTGAACTACTGAACGTATTGCAACTGTAACGAGCCAATGATGCACTGACTTTGTAATGCAGCAGGTACCTGAGGTCTGTATTGATCAACCACATATCAACAACACATGCACCACTCTTTTTGTTGCACTTCACATAGCCCCAAAGCAAGTCTTGCTGCTGAAATTCCCAAAATGCAGAAACAATTCTGTTTTTATGCATGTAGTAAGCTTCATTACTGATTTCGTGTATCTTTGTCCCCATTAAATTGCATATGAAGTCATTGAGCATCTCGGGAGGCCTTCCAAACTCAAACCAAGAGAACCAAATATTGAATTCAGCTTGAAAACCTTCCAAAACGCAGCTCCAACAACCATATCTCTTAATCATGGAAGCAACACACATACTAAATTGTTTCATCTTGGATCTTATCCAAAATGTGTAATGCTCACACAACCACATATTAAACCAACTCATGACATGCTTAACACATTCTTGATTGCTTTCCAAATGCACCCAAATAGCTGCAGAAACCAGGAATTCAGCAGAACCAACCTGATGCAGTTCAAAACGACATATTGCAGCTCAGTGTATGTTCATATGGAAGTTATTTGAAGTGAACAAGTTATTACACCTTCTAAAAGGCATAATAGCACCAACCAAACTTAATCTGATCAGCTTATTCACTACCAACAGTGACGAATTTCTCCAAGAATTTTCTGCATCCTCCAAAACGACCTTCAGTGGAATATTGAGAGTAAACTTGTGGGATCTCAAAATTTCAGCCACTTCTTCGCATACTCTTGCATAAGACACACGAATTAGAAACTCATTAACCATTGTGGAATGCCAAGTATACACTGACAAAACTTGAACATCCAAAACATGCCTAACAATTCTGTTAAGGCTGCAGTTTACTATTTCCGACCTGCACACCCGACTTCTTTGAACCCCAAGCTTATCCATCCACCCATTATGCATTAAATAATCAAGCTTTGCTTTATTACCAACCAAAACAAGCATAAGTAACAAATATAACAAGTGGAGACACCAACCAAGCTCTTGAATAGCTGAAAACTTCTTCAAACACAGAGTTGTTCTGTCCAGAGCTTCCTTGCTGATTTTAACTCTGATTTTAGCTGAAGTTCTCCTCAATCTTGCATTGCTTTTCTCCACCAAAACATTAAGGATATATTGGAGCTTGTGCATATGATTTTTCCATTCAAAACCATCATAACCGATCACCCCAAACCTGCTCAGGTTCTGCCCCAGAAGTCCAGCTTTGCCAATCACTTGTAATTCACTCTTTCCCGGATCAAAGGGACTTTCAACATCGATTCCATCAGCTAAAGCATCTGCAGTATAGCTACTGATCTGATCAGAATTAGGCTTCAGCATATTACTGCATTTATACACCTCTAACAACTTCAATGCATGTATAGATACAAGGCTTCTCCCTCGTTGGACCTTGAAACGCACCCTCGCAGCTTGATTGCTTCTCTTCAACAGCAAATCGACTCTTTTCAGCTTCATATAGCCTTGAGAATCTTCTCCGGGATCAGGAGGCAATTTATCATAGGAGCTTGCACTTGGACAAGTCATAACTCCACTCATGTAAAGGAATAAATCATTCCGAACTTGCCGATCGTCATGGCGATAGTATAATTCAGTGGCTCTAAGTGCATAAACATTCTCCCAACACAAGAGACCCCGCAAGGCATCCAATATAATGGTGCTTTGGATCTGAGATAGCACAACAGCACGCCCAAAGGTGAACTTGAACATACCTGGATCTGTATTTGTATGTACTGCAGCGATAACAACAGGTTCTCTAACAGAAAAACATTGCTCAGCAACGAAAATACTATGGTTCTGCATATAAACTTGCCATGGAGCCATACTTAACAGATTTGGTGATATATTTAGTAATATTTCTGCAGTAACATCGAATGTTTCAGTAGGATGATTCGTGTCTGCATAGATCTCTACTTGATTGCTTGCAACGACTTCATAGTGACCCGCTTGTAGCATCGAATCATCCTTTGGAGACCATGACTCAATCACGGACTTTTCATGTTTCCATTTCTGCTTAGTAAATGTCTTTTCCCCCCAAAAATCTTTCAATGCGCCGTTAAAATGATTCCTCTTCACTTTACTCTTGGCATTCTTTAACATTCCTTTGACGTGGAAATTGTATTCCCATTCCGGATGCATGTCATATTGCTCCTCAACATCGTCAAGAGACTCTAACTCTCGCAAAAAATCTTCATAAGAATCATCTTGTTCAGACTCAGGTTCTTCATGCTTGTGTTCATCAATTTCGACATTGTCGGGGTCGATTTCATCTTCAACAACAACAGAATGCACCTTCTCTTTTTGCTCAACAAAGAACTCTTGCGGTAGAACCACTTCAGTAGGTGGAACAATCTCAATTTGTTGCAACCGATCTTGCCCCTTTGCATTCTTTACAGCTTTGCCCATTAACAATGACAGAATTTGATCCATCTTTTGATCAAAATCTTTCTGTAAATCTTGAAGGTCCTCTTTAGTAGCATTCTGAGGTTCGATCGTAACACTTATACTAGCTTCAGATCGAGTTCTTCCTCCATCAGCCATATTTGCAATGAACAATTTCGAAATCACAGAAATGTAAAACTTGTTTCGCAACTCTTCAACAATCGGTTGCTTAATGAAGTTGTACTCCTTTGATCGCACAAACAATACCTTGCTATCGGTTCCACGATCGTCAATGATTATAAACCCTAGCTGATAAACTTCGAACAGAACTTCGAATAAACCCTAAGCACGAACGATTTCTGACAGCAACATTTAGTCGAGTAATTCGACTTACACTTCTGAATTAGGCTCGACTCTAACTCAAAATCAAGTCCTTAACACAACACTCAAGCGATCCTAACGAACGAATCGGATTTCAACACCTTCGCTTCTCCTGTCAGATTTTTGCCTGCTGACAGATTTGTCGCCTAAGCAAATCTTGACTCCATAACATATAATTCTCAAAGATCACCACAGATTCTGATGAATTCTCACTACTTTTATGCTTAGCAACACGATTTGGACATCATCCAACAACAAACACGAATTCTAAATGAATTGCAACTTGAAGCTCAGTAGACCATTACCTCAATCTTCAACTTTCGAATGGCAACATCTGTAATCACCTCCATTCCAATGATTTCTGCTATTTTGATGATGATCAGGTATAATGTGGATCATATAGCTCAATTTCTACTTCTTCCTCAACCGATCCAATGGATGATCGATCAAGTTAGCTCAGCATCAATTTCAGCAACTACAACTTACTTCGTTACTCCACTTCTGCAGCAAATGCTTGATCGATGCTATTGAATTTCAATCTGAATCAGCTTGATGTTGAATGTACTCAACAAATACTAATCAATTGAACTTCCTTCAATGTAATATGATCACTTAAATTCCCAACCGAAAGCAATCTTCCCAGGCTTATGCAGCACTGATGCAATATGTTCTTCAATTTGTCAGTGTTGAACTGAAGTGATCTGAATTTTGCTGCACTTTGCTCACTGACTTTGATTTCTGATTTTTTTTTTTTGTTAAATTTGATTACGCACTCGATTGGAAGCCAAACGATGCTCTGATACCAATTGTTACGCTCGGGCTTGAACCTCGAACGTAAACTAATATAATTTTGGATAGATTGAGAATATGAGATGAGAAAGAAGGGAAATTAGATGAGAAATAGAGAAATTAGAGTTTAGATCAGAGAAAGAAGGGAAAGGGGATGAGAAGATAGAGTTTTAATCTCAAATGAGATTGGTGTTTAGTAATTTTCATTGGATGAATCTAAATATTACACTCAACAATTATTTATAGCAATCTAATACAAGCTAAGCAATGAATCTAGATTTATTTCAGTAACCAACTCAGATAGGAACAATCTAGAAACATCTAGAATATACTAACCAACATTTAAATACTAATTATTGGCGCCAAAGATCAATAACAGCATCAGTAGTAACGCAGCAGAACAGCAGCAACAGAGTTTTAACAGAATTTTAGCTTTTAACCGATTTTCCAGCCATTTAGCCAATTTAAACCCATGCCTCAGATTCTCGGCTTGTAACATAATCACGCTCTGCCACGTGTCCGTGATTTTTTTTTTATAAATAGATGCGATGCTTTGTTGTTAATTTTTAAGGGTTTTGTCTAATAGTTTTAGGTTTTGAAACCTAGTTTTCTTCCACGATAAAAATCCTAAAATTATTTTGAGGATTTTCTAAATTAATATTTAGCATAATTTTTCTAAAAAATTAATTTTGAAAAGATTAAAAGAAAACAAATTTTATTTCAAAATTTTTTCTAAATTACATATTTTGGGAGCCCACACTCTAGTGTTAAAAGAGGCCATTGCGAAGAAGTCCTTGCAGTGACAAGAAGCTTTCTTCCCATTTTAGATCTTCAAATCAGAGTCAGGATTCGTGCTTTTGGTATGTCTAAATTAAGTATTTGCCATTTAATTTGCTTTCCTTTATTTCATTTATTCTACATACCATGTTTTTTACTTTTTTTATTGGATGTTTTTTTATTGTCAAATTATGAGCCTTTTAGAGTAAGATCTAGGTCTAATTAAATAGTTTAATTAAATCAGGCCATTAGATTTAAAATCAAGAATTTTAAATAGATTTTCAGCTGAAGCTGCTTTAGTCGTTTAGGAAAAAAATTTTGAAATACGTTCCCAACAAATTGATATCAGAGCCAACTCTGAATACATTTATAATTGACATTAAAACATCAAGTATGATAAAATTGGGGTATGTAGAATTACAAAAAGTATAAAATTAAGAATTTTATTAAAGAAAAAAGACAATCCTGAATATTTTTGTTAAAAGAGTTTAATAATAAGATTGAAGACTCATTGAAATTTTAAATTGTTTAGAATTTTATATGAGTCGGGATTCAATTAAGCAACATAATTCTAAATCAGTTTTAATTAAATTAGATATTCAAATAGTTGAATGATTTAAATTATTAATCTAATGTGATTAGATTTTGAACCTAGATATGAAATATTCAATTATTGAATACTTTGTAATAATCCAAAATAAGGAATACCTTATAAAGTTATTAAAAAGTTTAATAACAAGATTACTATTCATCAAATTTAAATTGTTCAAATTTGGAAGAATTATATTTAAATTAGTGGGAGTATACTTCTAAACAATCTAATGAGATTAGATATTCAAGTAATTGAATGATTTAGATATATACGTCACAAAGAATATTTAATCAGATTTGATATTTGGTTACAATCTAATGAGATTAAGATTAGATTTAATTATTTATTTTTTAATAAAAAATAAATTGGAGGAGGTGCCGAGTGCAGGGTGCTGGGCACACCCCTCTTCAAATTACAAAAATTTATTTTTATTATTTAAATAATTTGAATAAACAAATAATTGATTAAGATCCTAATTAAGATTATGTAAAAATCTTTTCTAAAGAAGTTTAGAAAAAATCTTTAATTGTTCCAACATTTAGGCCCTTGAGTAATGTTAATTTAAATTGTTTGATAATATGGTATTTATTAAATGTTGTTCACATATTTAATATTATTTAAAGAGTCAACTATTATGTATGATATGAATAAAGTTATGAGACTATATAACTTAGTGAAATATTTGATTTCATCTAGTGGGAGAATTTCTTCAAACATATCTAATTGGATTAGATAATTTAAAAGTTGAACTATTTGAAAGAAAAATTCTCATAAGGCATCTAATGGGACTCAATTATATAGGATGGATAATTAATGGAATCTAATATGAATAGGACTTTATTTAACTGTTAAATGAAATTTAGAATAAGATTCTAATAATGATTATACTATAATCAAATTTAAAAGAAAGATCCGCCATTATAAATTTTGAGTGGGAGCGAGGATTAGGAGTTGATTCCTTACATTCTCCATTGCCAGTCTAATAGATAGTGGATAGGCGCTACTCCATATGGAGGGCATTTGTTAGCGGGATACAGGGTTAGACTTCTTCATGATAAATAAAGGTACGGGAAAATTGAGTACAACCACGCTGGCGTGGAGTTTCTTTTTTACCTATACTAATGTCTAAGTAATGGTATACACTTGACTAAGATGGTATGCTAGTTTACTTTAGATCATTATGATGCTACCTTAAGAGTCCGAGAAAGAAACTGTGAGTTAAATGTGTTTAGGAAATATTTTAATTGAGAATAAATCTCATTTAACTAGTTACTTATTATGCCTCTCCCATTGTAACGGGTAGATTTATTAGCTCATCTGTGCACACAATAGAGAATGGTTGGTGGATTCATGCTTTGTTAGTTTGGTTAAATTATTTAAAAGTTCACAATACTCAAAATATCAAGTGAAAGCGAGCTTTTAAGTGAATGTTCTTGGCCTCCATTACTAGGTCTAACAAGTATAATGGGTTGCATTACTCCCTGAGGAGAATGTTAATCTGCAGAGTACAAGGTTTGACTTCCATTATGTTGAATTGAAATCCAAGAAATCAAGCACAACCACACCGCTATGGAGTTAGTAGAGCACTTGTATGGATGTCCAAGTAATGGTGTACACTTGACTAGGGTCTACATTAACCTCCCCGATGAGCTATGTTGTAAGATCTTAGAGGCTGAGGAAAAGGTGGTGTGTTAAATATATTTAGTAAAGAGTTTACAAGAAAACATATTTACTGAGAAATGTTCTCACCCTTCTAATGTCTCAATCCGACCTCATCGCCAAGGAGTTTTGGGCAGTTTCGATTGGGTCTCCACGGCATATATGTAAGTGTCGCAATGTGAACTCCGAACTTTGATTGTTTGCTAAAAAGTAATAAAAATAATCATCTATGTTATATGACTTATTTTGCATTTTTTTTATTTCATACTGGTTGTTAAATAATGCATTGCAATCAATATTGATATATCTTGTTTGTTTTGTTTTGTTCACTATGATATGATATGTCTTAGTATATGTAGAGCATTAGGAGATGCTCATTGTTCGCTAGATTGCTCTAATAGATCTACTAAGTAGGAAAAAAAAAACGTTTACAATGTTAGACTAGACTAAAGAGTTAGTTGGATGCAAGATTCAAACATTAGATGTCGAACTCATTGTAGTATTAAATACCTCAACTGTCAACTGTAGTAGAATTGATTAGATTTTTGAAGGACGTGTTTGATTAGAGAACTAGTAGCATGATAACAAAGGCAAGAGTCCACTTAGGCTGTGTTTGAAGTATAGAATTGGAGCCTGGAATTGGGGCCGAGAATGGAATTGGTGATAGAAATTGAGCTAAATATTTAAACACAGCAATCGAAGACAGAAAACTTAAAATCAATAAAGAACGATTATATTGGGCCGTGGCAAGAGCCACTGTTGTAAAAGACGCCGCTGCTTCGGTGCAAACAGTACTACCAGCGGCCATCCTCCAAGATTAACGAGATCCGCCTCTTAATGTGCACTCGTTAATTAACAGGTAGGAGCGCCTAAGAACTTTGCTCGAAAATCTGAGAAAGAGATAGAGAGAGAGCCGAAGAGGAGAGAAGGGAAGAAGATGATTGTTGTGTTGCTGGATGATTGAGATGGGGGCAGCAAACAAGTATATATAGTTGAAAATGTGACTGTTGGGACACCCCAACAGCCACCTCAAACAGATGCGAAGCTTGAGAAGTGCTATTGCAGAGTGGTGAAGACCAAAAATAGTTATGGGGGTTTAGGAAGTGCAAATGCAGTCAAGGGGGCGCGAAAGCAGCTACGAGGCAACGCCCAGTTTCTGAAAAATAAGAATACCCGTTAGAAAAGAGATACCCACACCCACGCCCGAGCACGGCATGGCAAGCAGGCGGTGCGCGTGCACGTGCGTGTCGTCCCGTCCCCACCTTTCACTCACTCTTAACTTAATTCAAAGTATTTAAAAACACTCCCACATATAATATGGAATAAACTCTCCTCTTTTTCCTATGTGGGACAAACTCAATGTAGGTTTCAAAATTTTCCAAAACCAATTTTGCTTGTAACATTTTTCCAACAATCCCCCACAAAGGATACGAGCGGAAGAGAATGAATAATGAAAGAATGGGAAAAGAGAGTTCAGTCTTTCTATGCCGATGTCTTACAACTTGAATCATCACCAAGTGTAACCTAAGTTTAGAGCTAACAGCTGCAAAGGTGATGTTATGATCAAGCCTAGATTTGGATCATAACTTGTGATAGAAGTAGGATTAGAGTGAAGATGAGAATTAGAGAGAAATTAAGGTTAGGAAGAGAAAAGAATCATATATCATTTAACCATATCTCATTACAACATGAATTTAGCTATTGATAACCAAATTAGATGCAAAGAACCAAGACACTAGCTCCACCGACTTGCTCCCAAACAGCAGCAACAATTGACCAAGACAAAACAACAAGACTTAACTCAACCAACTACCCTTCCTACCAACAAACTAGCTGAAGAGATAGTTAACTAACGATCATAACAATTCCCTTCCCTTAAAAATATTCTCGGCCTCAAGAATGAAACTGAAGAAACTAGCTCAGAAGGAATTGTAAATCCTCCCATGAAGCTTGGCTGCTGTCCAGATTAGCCCAGTGAATGTGCACTTCTTGCCGAGGCTTAGGTCCACTGAAACCAGGCCTGGTACCCAAAATAGCCACAGGAGATTGCAAAATCATCCCATTACTAGTCGCTGCCGGAGGTGTAGAGGAGCTACTGAATCCTTCCTTCAGCTGCTTCTTCAAGAGGGAGACATGAAACACAGGATGAGCACTCAAGGGCCAAATCCAACTTATAAGCTACAGCTCCCACGCATTGCAAGATCTTATAGGGCCCAAAATAGCGAGCACAAAGCTTGACATTCTTGCGTACCACAACAGAAGATTGCCTATAGGGCTGCTGTTCGGAAAAACATATGAATTTTGTTGAAAAATAAACTATGATGCCGACTATTGGGTTTACAGTTCACAACTATGGTCACAACAATAGACACCTATTAGAGCACTTAGAGTAGGAGACTCTTCTCTCTATCTAAACCCCCGGTCGGAGAGTCACGCTTCGTGACACCTCACATGCGAGAGTTCCCGGGAATAGGTTTATCTTTACAAATCCTTTGCCCTAATACCGATTGTTGGGATGAATTTCAAAAATTCTCCCTAAAGATTATGCAGCGGAATAGGTTTAGAATTCATAACTCTAAACCTAGGGTTAATTTAAAATTCCTAATTTTAAATCTACTGATTTAAATTCATAATTTAAATCAACAGATCTAAATTCTTAATTTAGATCTACCGGCCTTTTACTCTAATACATTCATAACAGTACATAAACTTAAACAGGCATAATAACGAATACTATAAATAAAAAGAAAAGCGAAAAAGAATAAAGAAAGAAAAATATACCTGAAATTGCTCCAATAAAAGAAGAACCAAAAAGATAATAATATTCTTCAAAATCGAGACCCAGAGACCTTCTACGCAATGACCTCGAACTACTCGGAGGGTGGGCTACGAAAAATATTAAACTGGGCCTCTGAAACAATTTCAGAAACCCTAAGAAAATATTTCAACTTCAATGCCAAACCTCGGAATAAGTGTACACCATTACTGAGGGCCTGTCACCGTGTGCCACGTGTCGGCACGTGATTGGTTCATACCGGGGTACAAGGCTCTCCCCATAGGGCCGCCCAGCACGCGGCCATCCGCGAATGCGCGGATCGCGACTGTTTTAACTGCGTTTTTGATTTTTTTTTTTTCTTTGATTCCCACATATAAAAATTCATCTTATGAATTTTAATTTTCCAAAATTATTTTATTTTATAATTTTTAAATTTTGTTCATCTCATGAATAATATTTGGCAAAATTAATTTACCCATCTTATGGATAAATAATTCATCTCATGAATTCTTTAATATTTTTCTATGGCAATAAATATAGAGGCTTGCGTAGGGACGTCAGGGAAAATTTAAATCTAGCTCCAAATGGATTAAATTAAATCATCTCATGATATTAAATTAATTACGATTTAATGAGACTTAATTCCACTAAATAAATATCACTGCACTCCAGACTTAAATTATTTATTCGATATCTCCCAAATATACTGTATTGATGACAACAACCCCTCCACTGAATGTCCATGACAAAGGATAAATATAACCACTACCATTACCCTTCTCACAGCTTCTCCATTAGTTACCAACTCGCCCTTCACTGAATAATTCATTTATACTTGAACATATTCACAATATAAATTTCAAATGTCAAACACTTGGAATACTTTTGCCAAAGTTTTCGAACTATTCAAATATTTGCGAATCAACTAAGGGGACATCTGTATCTCATAAGAGACTGTAGATTCCCTATTGAATACCTGATCCATGTCACACTTCACGCCGCTACCCAATGTACGTGGGATTTCAGTCAATCGTTTTAGACCTTACTTATAGTACACCAAAGTAGCTAACGTTCCATGCACAAGTCCAAAATACCCTTAGGATTTAGAGTCATCGTTCAAACAGTACAATGCGAATTACTCATCTCCGATAGTAGTCTAGAAATAAGTAACCCACATGGTCCAACTCAGTGTGTCAAACACACTAACTCAACACTTTTGGATCTCCATCCACATTACCGAGACAAGCCATCTAAAGTGTCTCGTTATAGTCTTAACATACAAGTGGTCCAAACTTTTCTTCGACTACAAGTCTTTCAAACAACAATCCATATCATTTGTTCAAAGTCTATCAGTGGCCTAGTCTCATAAACCACTTAGAACAAACATGTAAATTGTAGTCTGAGGACTACACCCATCTCATAGATGCCTCCCGAAAGAAAATCACATGCAGTATAAATGCTCAAATATACAAATTTAACTAGGAAACGACTGGAACTTCAATTTTATTTATTAAATAAACTAATATATCTAAAATAAATCTGAATTTCAGGACACTGTTCCTAACAATCTCCCACTTGTCCTAAATTCAATTTATGACAAAGTTCATACTCACCCCTTTCAAGTTTGAACCAAAAATCTACTGAGCCTAACCCTTAGTGAGCACAATTATTCTATTGTGAAGTCAACAATACAATACTGCTTGACATTTCCTAACTAATGGCTCCCGCTCCAAGGGTAAATACATACTTAGACGTCGAACGTCTATCATATTAATGTGATTGGAAGTCTTAAATCAGTATAACCAACTAGAACCAGCTCATCACCTTGAAAGATCAGCATAGGATCTCTAGTTCTTCTCAAGAATTAGAGAAAAAACACTTCACTACCACCTAGTCCATTGGACCCAGATTAGACCAACACCTGCATACTATCCCATAGCATGGCAGACATCAAGTCTCGTGCACAACATGGCATACCTGAGGATCCCACTGCCAAAGCATATTAAATATTCCTCAATTGCTCCTCCTATTGAGGTGTCCTAGAACACTACTCAAAAGAGATAGGGACTCCATGCTATACCTTGACAACATCTTGTCAATATAAGTGGCTAAAGAAAGACCCAACATCGTACTCTTACGACCTCGCAGAAGCTTAATCCTAAGAGTAGAGCTGGCTTCTACTATGTCTTTCATATTGAGCTATCATGACAACCAGGCCTTTATAGCTAATGACACCCCTACATCATTCTCAATGAGTAGTATATCGTTGACATACAATACCAAGAAATTCACTACTTTCTCTTAATGTCAGTTGTACATGCATGGTTCGTTTAACCAATTGCTCAAAACTATAAGACTTAACTGCTTCATGGTTGCTAAAAGGATCAGATTCAAGGCCACGATCAACCACTAAGGCTCCCGCTATGAACCTGTCAGGTGTCCTGACAATCTTCCCACCACACCTAAGCTCTCATATACCTGGAACATTCTCATTCCTTTAAGTAGGTGCATCTAATGCATCCACTGTGTCTTGAATTGTGTCTAGCTGTTTAGAATTAGTTTCAATTTCCTTTAATACTATTTTGTTTTCGTTTTTGTAGCTTACTTGCAAAATCCTTCTCTAAGTATTTTGCATTGTATTTACAAAAGACCTTTTAATTCAAAACTATAGAAAAAACAGTCCTTGTTCCTTTTATTTGTAACACCATTCTGCTGCGGTGTAAGCAGCAAGCTGAGATCTCATCTCATTTTGCAGTTTGGAAATCCAAAAACTCACCCAAAAAATATTCACCACCTCGATCTAATCGAAGTGATTTATCTTGTTTACCTAATTGCTTTTCAACTCCAGCTTTGTACTCTTTGAACTTTTTAAAAGAGTCCAACTAATGTTTAATTAGGTAAATATATACATGCCTTGAGTAATCATCACTAAACGTGAATAAGTACTCATACCCACCTCTTGCTTGAACACGTATTGGTCCACATACATCTATGTGAACCAGCTCAAGCAAGCCACCAACCTTGTTTCCTTTACTCTTAAAGACAGAATTTGTCACCTTTCATTCTATGCAGAATTCGCAAACTGGTAATGACCTCAAGTCCAAAATCTCTATCAGTCCATCTCACCACTCTTTGGATCCTGTTCGAATTAGTGTGACCTAAACGTTGGCGCCATGTGTAGGAAATGTCCCTTTCAAGGTGTTTTCTTTTAAAAGATTGAACAAGTGAACTTACGTTAGATTCATTTAAACAATTACATGGGTTTTGATAAGGAAATGTCATGAATAAACAATTCATTCATGTACATTTGAAAATAAACAATTTATTTCTTATATTAAAATCTCCATTATCAAAATCAATTGAATAACAATTATTCATAAAACAAGACATAGAAATCAAATTTCTGTGCAGAGAAGGTTTAAATAATCAGTCATTTAAAACAAAACTCTATCCCTAAGGTCTAAGCCAACATCTCCTACACTTAAGACCACTATTATTGTACTGTGCCTAACCATCAGGTACAACACCCATCGTGTAGCCTTTAGGCTAGCTTGAGCTCCTATAACATATGCCAGATATGGTCAGTTGAACCTAAGTCCACCCACCAGGAACTTGAATGACTCTCAACTACGCATGAATCAACTAAGTGAGATATCAACATACCTTCAATAGATGGCTTAGCAGTCTTTGTAGGAAGAGTAGCTATGTACTTAGTATAGTTTCCTTTCCAGTGGCCTAGTTTTCTTGCAAAAGAAACACTTATCTTTTGTTGACTTCCTTATGGACTTGGTTGCTACAATAACGACCTTGCCCTTTCCTTTCTTTCTAGTAGGTCCCTTGTGAGTATTGAGTAAGTCTAACTTATTTTTCAAGGCAAAGTAATTTGGTTCAGTGAGTACATTATGTATTTAAAATCAAGCAAAGTTCGCCAGCCCTATCCACATAAAATATTGTAAATGCAAACATATGTGTAATTGTCTAACAAGAGTCATGTATAATGCAGTGATGTATTATTCTTTCAATTTTGCATACACAATAAGTCAGATATCCACCAAACTATACTATCATCATACAATGATGACCCAAACACACCACTCCTCACTCCCCGGCAGTGGGGTAGCAAGAAGCTAGTTCAGGTGAGAACTATTCTCAATTAACCTGTTTTTCATGTAACTTTTACGAAACATGATTAACTCACCACTTTACCTTGGTCTCTAACATGACACAACAGAGCTTCTCGGGGAGGCTAATGCATCACGCTAGTCAAGTGTAAACCAATACCTAAACCTCCATACAAATACACAAAATACTCCACGGCAGCGTGGTCGCATCACTTCTTTGCACTTTGGTTTATCCTAAAGAAGTCTAACCCTATAATCTGCAAACCGACATCCTCCGCCGGGAGGTCTATCGATCTACTATACTGCTAGACCGGCAATGGAGACCATGAGGTTACAACAATTGAAAACTCGCTCCCGCTTGATTTTTATAACTAGTGGTTTTTAATTTACTTGCATTTACAACTTGGATTATCTCATAATCCCCTTTAGAATCTCATTCTAAGATTAACCAAAATTAATTAATTAATTTATTAAAAATATTATCCTTTTACAGTATAGATTATCTCATAATCTTACATTAGAATCTCATTCCAAAATCCAATCAACAAAATTAATTAATTAATTTTAATTAAACAATACCAACATTTAATTTAGATTATCACATAATCTCCTTTTCAAAATCTAATTCCAAAATTAAATTAAAAATAATTTTATTTAAAAAACCATAGCGATTTTGGGCTTAGCCTATCCCATAGTCTATTTTAGAATCTTATTCTAAAAATTAAACAAGCTCAGACTATCCAATAGTCTAATTTAAAATCTTATTCTAAAATTTAATTAACAAAATTTAACTTTTATTTCAAAATTAAAGTTAACTTAGACTATCTTATAGTCTATTTCAGAATCTTATTCTTAAATAATTTCAAATAACTTTCATTTAAAATATTCTGATTCACATCTTAGATTATCACATAATCTAATTTAGAATCATAATCTAAAAAAAAAAATTAGTTAATAAAATAATTACCTTAATCATTTTGTAAATCAGTATTGACGTCTACACGTCAAAATAAAATAAATTTTTTTAAAAAAAATAAAAAATCTGACGCACAAGCTCAGGGCGTCAGAAAAAAAATTTTATTTTTAAATTTTAAATTAAAATAATTTAATTTAAAGTAAATAATTAAATCTAATCTCATAAGATTAATTTTATTTGATTTTGTCATCTAATCTCATTAGATCAACTTTATCCAAATTTATTAAAAATATTTGAATCTAATCTTATTAGATCAATTTCGTCCGATTTCATAAATCATGACTGAGAACTTACAATCTCATTATACGAACAACATAATCGCAAATTTATGGGTTGTTTCGAATTAACGATTAATTCATTAGCGATTCAAACAATTTAAATCGTCACTATAAACAACCTAGTTAACTAGTAACTCTTTTAACCAATTTAAATCGATACTTTAAATAATCTAGTTAACTATTAAATCTTTTAACAGATTTAAACAATTTAAATCGTTACTTTAAAACAATCTAATTAACAATTAATTACTTTAATGATTCAAGCAATTTAAATCACAAATACAAACAATCATTTCAATTAATTAATAATTTTTTATTAATTTAAACAATTTAAATCGAATCGTCAAATTAAACTAACTTTCCTTTTTAATAAAATCTCTATTTTATTAAATCGCAAATCTATTTATTTCGATCTTATTATACGTAGTCATTTATATTATGAATGTAATCAAAGGCTGTCTCTGATGCCAATTGTTGGGAAAAACATATGAATTTTTTTGAAAAATAAACTCTGATGCCGACTATTGGGTTCACAGTTCACAACTATGGTCACAACAATAGGCACCTATTAGAGCACTTAGAGTAGGAGACACTCTTCTCTCTATCTAAGCCCCCGGTCGGAGAGTCACGTTGTGTGACACCTCACGTGCGAGAGTTCCCGGGAATAGGTTTATCTCTATAAATCCTTTGCCCTAATACCGGTTGTTGGGATGAATTTCAAAAATTCTCCTAAAGATTACGCAGCGGAATAGATTTAGAATTCATAACTCTAAGCCTAGGGTTGATTTAAAATTCCTAATTTTAAATCTACTGACTTAAATTCATAATTTAAATCAACAGATCTAAATTCTTAATTTAGATCTATAGGCCTTTTACTCTAATACATTCATAACAATACATTAACTTAAACAGGCATAATACCGAATACTATAAATAAATAGAAAAGCGAAAAAGAATAAAGAAAGAAGAACATACCTGAAATTGCTCCAATAAAAGAAGAACCAGAAAGACAATAATATTCTTCAAAATCGAGACCCCGAGACCTTCTACGCAATGACCTCGAACTGCACGGAGGGTGGGCTCCGAAAAATATTAAACTGGGTCTCCGAAACAATTTCAGAAACCCTAAGAAAATATTTCAACTTCAATGCCAAACCTCGGAATAAGCCTTTCTATTTATAGAAATATACCGGCGCGAAAAAAATCTAATTATAATAGAAAAAGGATTCGCAGTTTAAGTCAAAACGCAGCATTCCATTTAAAAACATGTTCAAAACACCACGTTTAGTAAGAGTGCAACCGCCTTTGAGGGCCTGTCACCGTGCGCTACGTGTCGGCATGTGATTGGCTCATACCGGGGTACATGGATCTCCCCATAGGGCCACCCAGGGCACGACACGTGTTGGCCCATCCGCGAATGGGCGGATCGTGACTGTTTTAACTACGTTTTTGATTTTTTTTTTTTTCTTTGTTTCCCACATGTAAAAATTCATCTTATGAATTTTAATTTTTCAAAATTATTTTATTTTATAATTTTTTTAATTTTATTCATCTCATGAATAATATTTGGCAAAATTAATTTACCTATCTTATGGATAAATAATTTATCTCATGAATTCTTTAATATTTTTCTAATGGCAATAAATACAGAGGCTTGCATGGGGACCTCGGGGACAATTTAAACCTAGCTCCAAATGGGTTAAATTAAATCATCTCATGATATTAATTTAATTCCCATTTAATGAGACTTAATTCCATTAAATAATTCTCACTACACTCCAGACTTAAATTATTTATTCGATATCTCCCTAATATACTGTATTGATGACAATAACCCCTCCACTAGATGTCCATGACAAAGGATAAATATAACTACTACCATTATCCTTCTCACAGCTTCTGCATTAGTTACCGACTCGCCCTTCACTAAATAATTCACTTATACTTGAACATATTCACAGTAGAAATTCCAAATGTCAAACACTTGGAATACTTTGGCCAAAGTTTTCAAACTATTCAAATATTTGCGAATCAACTAAGGGGACATCTGTATCTCATAAGAGACTGTAAATTCCCTATTGAATACCTGATCCTTGTCACACTTCACGCCGCTACCCAGTGTACATGGGATTTCAGTCATTCGTTTTAGACCTTACTTATAGTACACCAAAGTAACTAACTTTCCATGCACAAGTCCAGAATACCCTCAGGATTTAAAGTGGTCGTTCAAACAGTACAACGTGAATCACTCATCTCTGATAGTAGTCTACAAATAAGTAACCCACATGGTCCAACTCAGTGTGTCAAACACACTAACTTAACACTTTTGGATCTCCATCCACATGACCAAGACAAGCCATCTAAAGTGTCTCGTTATAGTCTTAACATACAAATGGTCCAAACTTGTCTTCGACTACGAGTCTTTCAAACAACAATCCATATTATTTGTTCCAAGTCTATCTGTGGCTTAGTCTTATAAACCACTTAGAACAAACATGTAAATTGTAGTCTGAGGACACCCATCTCATGGATGCCTCCCGAAAGAAAATCACATGCAGTATAAATGCTCAAATACACAAATTTAACTAGGAAACGACTGGAACTTCAATTTTATTTATTAAATAAAATAATATATCCAAAATAAATCTGGATTTCAGGGCACTGTTCCTAACAGCTGCAACTCCAAGTAAACCTAATCACCAATAGCAAAAGACTTATCAGTCCTATGCCTATCAGCAAAAAAATTTGTACGTGATTGAGCAAGGTGTAAGTTATCCTTAAGCTACTGCATTAGTTGCCTACGCTGCTCGAGAAGATCGGGGACTTCAACCATCGCATAAATGACTCCCCGAAGTCCAATTGGAGATGGTGGATCGTTGCCATATAAGGCTTTGAAAGGTGTGGTCTTGATAGCTAAATGAGTGTGAGTATTATACCAATGCTCAGCTAAAGCAAGCTATTTATACCAATGCTTGGGATGAGTGAAAGTCATGCTTCCTAAGTACTGCCCTTCACACTGATTTACCCTTTCAGTTTGACCATCCTTTTGAGGGTGATAGGAAGGAATCAAAGCAAGGGAGTTACCCAGCAATCCAAACAGTTCTATCCAGAAATTGCTAATGAAAAGTCTATCTCTGTCTAGTATGATCACCAACAATAGCAATAGTCCCAGTGCCTTGCGGCTCCCGCAGAACGCAGGGTTTGGGGGGGGGGGGGGTGATGTACGCATCCTTACCCCATCCGTCAGGAAAGGAGACTGTTTCCGGGGACCCCCAACCTAAAGTAGTTGAATGCCCGCAGATAAATCACCAATCAATAAGATGCATATAGAGGAAAAAGTAGAAGAAGGAGAGAAGAAGGAGAAGAAGAAGGAGAAGAAGAAAAAGAAATAGGAGAATGGGCATGATTAGGGACTTAGCTAGCCTAAAAGTGCTACACTAGAGGTTATGTTTGCCTAAGAATCTTAGACTACCAGCCACTCCCCTTACTACTCTACTCTGCCATCTCCGCTACCCTAATGCTAGCCCTCCAACGTGTCCTATCTGAGGCAATCTCCTCTCTTAGGTTTAAGTGGGTTAGGTCTTGACGAATCGTCTCCAACCAACTCATCTTTGGTCTGCCCCTCCTTCTTCTGCTTATCTCTATGTTTAGCTATTCACACCTCCTGACTGGGGCTGAGGTCAGTCTTCTGCTAACATGTCCAAACCATCTTAGGCGGTGCTCCCTCAATTTATACTCGATCGAGGCTACACCCAGCTTTACCTCGTATCACATCATTCCTAATCCTATCCTTTCTTGTGTGGCCACACATCCATCGTAGCATCCACATCTCTGCCACCTTCATCCTCTGTGTTTGATTTTGTTTCATTTGTCGACACTCTGCCCCATATAGCATAGCCGGTCTTACTACCGTCTTATAGTATTTTCCCTTTAACTTTAGCGGGAACTTCCTATGACACAACACCCCAAATGCCATCCTCCACTTCTGCCAGCCTACTTTAATCCTGTTACTGACATCCTTATCCACTTCACCATTCTGGTGTATCATGGAACCCAGATATTTGAAGCTCTCCTTACTTGATACGGCTTCTGCTCCAATCTTAACCTCCTCGGTGCTGGTCGTGGTGGAACGGTCGAATTTGAATTCCACGTACTCGGTCTTGGATCTGCTAATCCTTAAACCCCTCGATTCTAGTGCTCCTCTCCATAGCTCTAGCTTCTCGTTTATGTCCGCACGGGATTCCCCTACCAGAACTATGTCGTCTGCAAAAAGCATGCACCAAGGTACTTCCCCTTGGATATGTCTAGTGAGCTCATCCATCACTAGAATGAACAGGAAGGGACTCAAGGCAGAGCCCTGGTGGACCCCTACTGTAATAGGGAAAGTGTCTGTCTCCCCTTCCCCTGTTCGTACATTAGTATATGCCTCTTCATACATGTCCCTAATGGCCCGAATATAAGGCATCGGGATGCCTCTCCTTCCCAACACTCTCCACAGTACCTCTCTTGGCACTCTGTCATATGCCTTCTCTAGATCGATGAAGACCATGTGGAGGTCCTTTTGTCTATCCCTGTATTGCTCTATCATCCGCCGTAAGAAATGAATGGCTTCTATTGTTGATCTCCCAGGTATGAACCCAAACTGGTTTTCGGCCACTTCCGTCTGTTGTCTTATTCTCTTTTCTATCACTCTCTCCCACAACTTGAGGGTGTGACTCATCAACTTGATCCCCCGGTAATTGGCGCAGCTCTGGATATCACCCTTGTTCTTGTAGATTGGGACCAGTGTGCTCTTCCGCCATTCTTCCGGCATCTTTTTCCCCATCAAGATTTGGTTAAAGAGTTTTGCTAGCTAGCTGCAACCCCTCTATCCAAGGCATTTCCATGCCTCAATGGGTATCCCATTTGGACCAGCTGCTCTTCCCCTACCCATATGTTTTAGGGCTTCCTTGATCTCCTCTAGGGTAATTCGCTTACAATAGCATTCGTTCTCATCCTCTTCCGTAGTCTGGAGCTCCCCTAAATCTATCTCTGTGTTTCCCCAGTTATTGAACAAATCGTGGAAGTAAGCTTTCCACCTAGCTCTAATTTGATGCCCTTCCACTAGCACCTGCCCATCCGCTCTTTTAATGCATTTTACTTGCCCAAGGTCCCTAGTCTTCCTCTCTCTTGCTCTGGCTATCTTGTATATATCCCTAGCTCCCTCCTTGGTGTCTAGCCTCTTGTAAAACTCTTCATATGCTCGTGACTTTGCCTCACTAACTGCTTTCTTTGCTTCTTTCTTGGCTTACTGATATTGTCGTCTCTTTTCCTCTTCTCTACTGCGCTCCCACTCCTTAAACCGGTCTTGTTTCGCTTTAATCTCCTGTTGGACTTCCTCTCCCCACCACCATGACTCTCTGTGGGTGATTGTCCCACCCTTTGACTCTCCCAAAACTTCGCGTGCCAAACTCCTGATTTTCTGGGCCAATTCATTCCACTTTCGGTTAATATCTCCCTCCTCGTCCCAATTGAGCTCTAAATCCGCCCTTTCCTTATAGACTCTAAGTTATTCCCCTTTCAAGTCTCTCCAACGGGTACATCACGGGTTTCCTGCTTCTTCTGACCCACTTCTTGACCTTTACATCCGGCGCACACCACCCGATGTTGTTTAGATAGGTCCTCTCCTCAGATGACCTTACAGTCCCTGCATTGTCTCTGTGCCCTCTTCCTTAGTAGGATGTAGTCGATCTGAGTCTTCGCCTCTCCGCTTTGATACGTGATGAGATGCTTGTCACGCTTTTTGAAAAAGGTGTTGGCAATTGTGAGCTCATAAATAACTGCGAAGTCCAGAAGGGATTTCCCCTCTGCATTCCTAGTTCCATATCCGAATCCTCCATGGTGAGTGGCATATCCATCCTCTTTCTCGCCAACATGCCCATTGAAGTCCCCACCAATCACCACTTGTTCATCTTGTGGCATGGTTTGCATCGTTCTGTCTAAGTCCTCCCAAAATGCGGCCTTCTCGTTCTCTGGTAGTCCAGTCTATGGTGCATAGGCACTCGCGTTCATTATCTCCCCATCTACGATCATCTTGATGCCTATGATCCTATCCCCAGTTCTTGTCACTTCGACTACTTTATCCTTAAGACTATTGTCGACTATAATTCCTACACCATTCCTCCCTCTGGTTTTCCCTGAGCACCATAGTTTGTGTCCTAGCATCTCCCTTGCCTTCGAGCCCACCCATTTAGTCTCCTGTAGGCACAGGATATTGATCCTTCTTTTCATCATCATTTGGACTACCTCATTGGCCTTCTGTTTCAATGTCCCGATATTTAGTGTCCCTATTCTTAGATTTCCCTCCCTCTTTGGCATCTCTCTCCCCCTCCCCACCCCCTGTAAAGATGGCCTCATGTTTTGAGTTCTATGTCTAGTCATGTTCATACACTTCTATCACTATAGATATGTACACTCTCAAGTCCAGATAAACAATGCAAAATAAAAAGGGATTTAAGAGTCACACTATTATTAGAAGTTAAAAGACGAGAACTCGAAGTAGAAGGATAAGGATTCAAACCTTGGGCCGGCCGGTTTTCACTTACCTGGGCCGGTCGGCTGCCCGTTTGGTCTTATTAGGGCGGTGATCGGTGGCAGCCTTGAGGACGGTACTGCCTTGGTGGACCGGCCCTCTGTACTAGCTTGGACTATCAGTGGCGTGTGTGGTGGCAGTGGTGGTGGGTGATTGGGTGCAATTAGGCGGTGGTCGGGCTCAGGGCCGGCGCGGCTGTGTGGTGGTGGGGGAGGTTCGGTGTCTATATCAGTGGGGGTGTGGTGTGTAGGTCAAAGTGGCGTCCAGCAGTGGTGGGCCGTCAGTGAGGTGCAGTGGGTCAGGGTTGGTGCGGTGCTGGGTGGGTCGAAGTGGCGGGTCAGAGGTGGGTCGTCGGTGTAGTGAGGTGGGTCAGAGGTGGTGGTGGGGTGCGAGAGTCGGTGGGTCGAGGTCAAGGTGATGGTGGGTCAGGTCGGGCGAGTGGATTTACGACTTGTGGTGGGTGGTGGTGGGTTGTGGAGGGTGGTTCAAGGTGGTGGGTGTTCAGTCGAGGTCGAAGTGAGGGTGGTTCGAGGTGGTGGGTTGTGGAGGGTGGTTCGAGGTGGTCGAGGTCAAGGTCGAGGTCGAGTGGGTGGTCGGTCGAGGCCGAAGTGATGATCGACTGGGGTAAACCATGGAGTCGATAGAGGTGATCTAAGAACATCCAGGCTAGCCGTGCAGCAGTAATAGGATGATTGAGTCCTATGAATTGCCCAATCTTAGTCAAGCGATCCACTACCACCCAAATAACTTCCTTGCCTTCGGATTTGGGTAGCCCCTCAATGAAATCCATGCTTATGTGTTGCCAAGCTCTCTCTGGAATCAGTAATGGTTGAAGCAATCCTTGATAAGAAATTCGTTCACTTTTAGTTTGTTGACAAACCTCACATATTTAAACACAATCCACCACATCTTTCTTCATCCAACCCATTAAAAATACTACTTCAACCGCTGATAGGTACCTTCAATACCCCAGTGTCCACCCCAGGCTGAAGAATGAAGGATGGAATTGATCTGCTTCCTGAGCTCAGTGCAAGTACTAACATAAACCTTCCCCTTGATCCTGACGAGGCCATTGCTTACTGTGACATCAGAATCTGCACTAGAAGAGGACTTTAGACTAATAGCAGTAAGGCATTCCTAAGAAAAGGCACCATCCTGATAAGTCTGTTGAACTTCTTCCATCCAAGTGGGTAAGGTGACCGAAATGGCATTGCACTTAGACAGTGAATCCATAACTGAACTTCTGGAAAAGGCATCAGCCACAATATTCTCCCTTCCACTTCTATACTCGATTGAGTAATCAGGACCCAACATTTTCATGAGTCCCTTGCGTTGAGCTCTAGTAGTTATCTTCTGTTCCGATATGTATTTGAGGCTTTGATGGTCAATTTTAATAATGAAGTGGTATCCCTCTAAGTAATGCCTCCATTTTTGAACTGCTAGGAGAATGGAAAGGTACTCCTTCTCATAAATTGACAGACTCGAGTTCCTGGAACTCAAGGCCTGACTCAAATAAGCAATGGGCTTTCCAGCTTGGGACAAAACAACACCTACTCCAGTGTTACTGGCATTCGTTTCTAAGACAAATGGAAGCTTGAAATCAGGCATAGCAAGAACCAGAGTTGCACATAGCAGCCTTGAGATGTTGGAAGTCTGTCTAAGCTGACTCATTCCATCCAAAAGCATCCTTTTTAAGGAGATCTGTAAGAGGCTGGGCCAACAAGCTATAATTTGAAATGAACTTGCGGTAGTACCCTGTCAAACCTAAGAAACTCCTTAGTTGTTTAAGTGTAGCAGGAACAAGCCAGTCCTTCATCGCCTTTATCTTTGCTGGATCAGTAGCCACACCCTTTTTAGAAATGATATGCCCCAAATATGAACTTCAGGGCAAGCAAAGGAACACTTAGACAACTTAGCAAATAACTTGTGTTGCCTCATAAGATTAAATACTTACTGAACGTGCACCAAATGCCTCTCAAATGTTAAACTATAGACCAATATGTCATCAAAGAATACAAGAATGAATTTCCTCAGATATGGCTTAAACATTGCATTCATCAATGCCTGGAAGGTTGTAGGGGCATTGGACAACCCAAAAGGCATTACACAAACTCATAATGGCCGTGATGAGTGCAAAATGCAGTCTTGTGGATGTCCTACTCCTTAACTCAAACTTGATAATAGCCTTGCCTCAAATCTAACTTTGAAAAACAGTTAGAGTCGTGCAATTCAGCAAGCAAGTCATCTATAATGGGAATTGGAAACTTGTCCTTGACCGTGAAAGACTTAAGATGCCTGTAATCAATGCACATTCGGGATGTTCCATCCTTTTTCCGAACCATGATTATTGGAGAAGCAAAGGGGCTGTGACTGTGTCTTATGAAATGTGTCTTTAGAAGATCCACCACCTGCTTTTCAATCTCATCCTTTTGTGAATGAGCATACTTATACAGCCTGAGATTAATTGGATTTGCACCCATTTTCAAAGGAATGGCATGATCTAATGCTCTCTTTGGAGGAAGAACTGAAGGTGGCTCAAACAAGTCCTTGTACTCAAGAAGAATTGTATCAAGCGCAGAATTATTATGCTTGTGGTCATCAGTTGGTTCAGCAGGTCCAATAGAGAATAAGTGGCCAATCCACTAATAATTTCCCTTCCTGATGACCCCTGCCAACCTCTTACCTATCATTACTTATAGTTGTCCATGCTTAACAATACCTTATAACAGAATTCTTTGCCCATTCCTCTCAAAGACATGGTTAGCTCAGCAAAATAAAACACAATTGGGCTTATGGTTTTCATCCAGTCCACCCCTAAGACCATATCACAACCTCCCAACCTCAAAATTCGAAAGTCATAAGTGAAGCTGTGCTTCTACATCAACCAAGAGAATTGCTTACACTTCGTTTGAGTCAAAATGGAATTTTCATCAGCCACTGTAACTGTCAAGGGACTGGTTCTAATCATCTCATGTCCCATAGCTCTTATAATTTTAGGATCCACAAAACTGTGAGTACTCCCACTATCAACCAAGATCAGAATGGACCTGTGGCATACTTCTCCTCGTATTATGATGGTGTTGTGGAAACCACCCCCATTTAAGGCTTGAACAGATATTCCCATCACATCCTCTTCCAATTCAATGGCCTCCTCTTGCTCAAGTTCTTCAAGGCTACTTGGACCCTCATGTTCCTCAAATTCCTCCTCAATGTCTACTCCTGCAACGGCCATCAGGAGCTTTGGGTTGCATTATGCCTGGAGAAATACTTTTGATTACATTTGTAACACAATCGCTGAGACTTCTTTTCATCCATGATTTAGGTTTCTGTTGCCTCCTCAAGAAGCAGAGAGAGATGCAGCAACTCCTTGTCCGCCTCTGAACCATGGCCTTTCAGATGCAGAAAATATTATATTTTCAAATAACCTTGCTTTAGAATAAGCTTGAGAGAGTGTAGTAGGTTCCAAAGCCTTTACTAGATTCTTGATTTTGAACTTCAATCCACTGATAAAACTTGAAACGTAATATGCCTCTGTAGTCTCCGTATAAGCAGTCAACATGCAAGCTCTCAAGTTCTCAAATCTTATCAAGTAGTCCTTGACTGCGGTCGTTTGTGTTATTTTACTGAAACTATCCATAATGTCTCCAATATCCTCATCACCGTAGCTATAACTCCTTCACAAAATCAGCCCATGTAATGGAAGCTCGGCCTCGCATCAATCGAAAATACCAAGTCTCCTGATCTCCACGCAAGTACGCTGCTGCAAGATCCACTCTTTCAAGTTTTGGTATGTTGTTAAAGTGGAAATAACGCTCACACCTTCTGATCCAAGACTGAGGTTGCATTTCATCAAAAGATTCCATGTCAATGCGTGGCTATCTAAATCCAAATCTTCAGGCCATAGTTGTTGCATCTCCATTGCCAACTGGCATAATTCAAATTGTTGGCGAATGTAGCTGACTAGCTGGTAACGAAATACCGGCAAAAGTTCCTTGCCTATCTAATTGTTGTTACATCTAAGTAACTTGTCAACGAATGCTCTAAGTTTCCTTAAGTGTTGCTCCATGCCTATCCAATTGTTGTTGTATTCCACTAACTCGTAAGGTAAGATCCTGAGTTTCCTCGCGACTGTGTTGGATTGACAAATACACATCATTCAATTGGCGAGCCATGCAATTGTATCGGCTCGATCACTAGGATTTCCCAGTACATCAGTAGCATATGAAGCTGCAGCAGCTCGAGTAGTGACTCCTCTAGGCATAGCTGATCAATGTTATCATAATCCTTTGACTAATCGAAGTATTTACAAAGCACAATAAGCAATGGAAGAGTGCGATGTGATTGTAAATGAAAATTTTTCACTTAAGTATTACACTCAACTGTAAGGAGATCCTTAGTAGGGATCAGTGTTTGAATGTGTCAACAACTGAGCCCCAATTGTTTTGATCAGCTCAAAATCTGATCCTCTATCAACTTCTTTAAGTCAATTTATAGGATTCCACCTTGAAAACCAAATTCATTTTTTTTTTTTTTTTAAAGCTCAATCTTGACCTTTGAACTAATGCTCAACTCAATTGTGCATCAGAACCGATCAAGCTGTAGGAAAAAAAAAATCATTAATTTGATCAATTGAAGTGATATTACAAATTGTTATGATCAAGCCTAGACTTGGATCATAACTTGTAATACAAGTAGGATTAGAGTGAAGATGAGAAGAGAATTAGGGAAAAGAGATGAGAATTAGAGAGAAATTAGGGTTAGGAATATGTATCATTCAACCATATTTCATTACAATATGAATCTAGCTATTTATAACCAAACTAGATGCAAAGAACCAAGACACTAGCTCCACCAACTTGCTCCCAAACAGCCGCCACAATTGACTAGGATGAAACAACAGGACTTGACTCAACCAATTTAACTACCCTTCCCACCAACATACTAGCTAAAGAGATAGTCAACCGACGATCATAACAGGCAACTTTTATCTTGAACCTTACAAGTGGTTATATAGTCTGCCACTTGGACACTCACAAAACTCCAAATCTGGGCAACTCCTGGAGTTTGGCGCGTTTCATTGGCCATGCACCCGTTCTGGATATTTATAGGTGCCCTTCATAGGGAGCAGCCACACTCCCACACCTACATAGGTGGATCCTTTCAAGTGTGGGTAACACACACACTACCAAACATTGGCCGTGGGTCTATTAAGAGCTAAAGCTTAACCTCACCCCTTGGTAACATATCGATGGTATCCATCAAGTGCAAGGTTTACTTACACCACCAAACATATGGCTATGGACCCATCTACACACTGCTCACATTATAGGGAGGGAAAAACATAAAATCCAGTACACTCCTTGACTAAAACTATGACTTTTCACATTGAACCTATTAAAATCAAGTTACAATTCATTCATATATAGACTTTAATCACATCCCCCTTGATGTTTCCATAATCAATTTATGACAAAGGCCTTTTGTCAATAGATCCGCAAGCTTCTTTTCAGACTTTACATAGTACAGCGATGTGACTCCGTTTTCTAGATGATCCTTCACGATCTTGTGCCTGAGAAGAATGTGTCTCCTCATGCCACTGGACACTTTATTCTTTGCCACAGCGTTCACAGCTTGACTGCCACAATGTACTGATACTAAAGGAGCCGGCAGCCCCCACAATGGCACATTTTCTAGTAGGCTTCTCAGCCATTCGGCTTCATGGCCTGCCAATTCAAGAGTAATGAACTCAAATTCCAGGATGTAGCACCTCCAGCTAGTGTGAACATATATCCACTAATGGAATTAATTTTGTCATTATCTGACATCGAGTTGGCGTCACAATACCATTCTAATACAGTAAGAAACTTCCTAAATTGAAGTCCCCAATCCATAGTTCCTTTTAAATATTTAAGCAATCTCTTTAATGCATTCCAATGCTCTTTATTGGGATTATGTGTGTATCTACTAAGTCTACTCACAGCATATGCAATGTCAGGTCTAGTGTAGTTCATTAGGAACATAACACTACCAATTATTTTGGCATACTCATATTGGCACATAGTAGCACCTTTATGTTTAGTTAAATGTACACTAGGATCATAAAATGTTCTTATAGGATCAACATTAAACATGTCAAACTTTCTAAGTATCTTCTTAAAGTAGTGAGACTAGTTTAGGCTTAGACCTTCATAGGTTTTTATAATTTTAACTCCTAAGATTGTCTGCCTCGCCCAAATTTTTCATATCAAATTTTGAGCGTAGAAAATTGTTATTCTCATTCACAACATTCAAGTGTGTGCCAAATATCGGCATATCATCAACGTATAGAAAAACGATAATGCATCCATTCGAGTCAGACTTAGAATACACACATGAGTCACCATCATTCACTCGAAAGTTATTACCAATTGGCGTGCTATTATATTTCTCATGCCACCATGTTGGTGCCTGTTTGAGACTGTCTAGAGATTTCACAAGTTTACAGACTTTCTATTCATTATCAGGGAAAAGAAAACCTTTAGGTTGTTCCATATAAATCTCTTCATCTAGGTCAGCATTAACGAATGCTGTTTTAACGTCCATTTGATGCATTATCAAATCATGAATGGATGCTAGAGCAAACAAGGTTCTAATTGGGGCTATTTCATTGACAGGTGAATATGTGTGAAAGTAATCAACGCCATTTTTCTGGTATAACCTTTACCACTAACCTTGCCTTAAATTTGTCTACTAAGCCATCAACCTTCATTTTCCTTTTGAAAACCCACTTACAACCTATTTGTTTACATCCTCTAGGAAGATCTACCAACTCTCATGTTTGATTGTTTAGGATTGATTCTAGTTCACTATTAATATCACTTTCCAGAAAGTCGAATCAACCGACCTCATAGCCTCTTCATAGGTTTTTAAGATCTTCTTTTAACCTAAAGACACTTATAATGTCTTCATTTATGAAGTTATCTTCCGTTAGGAAAGTATGATAAAATCAAGTCCGAAGTTATTTTCTTTCCTAGCTCTTTTACTTATTCATATTTCAAGAGTGTCTATGTCGTCAATGCTAGTGTGTTCATGATTAACAATCACCACGTGAGAAGGTAGATTAATAGGTTTTGCATCATTATTTTTCAAGGAAAATATATGTTCAAAGAATTCAGCATCCTTAGATTCAATGATACTACCACATGCATATGAATTATTAGATCCCTTGATTAGAATATGATAATCAACACCGTGATAAGCATATCCAATAAAGATTGAATCAACAGTCTTAGGTCCAATTTTGCTTCGCTTAAAGTCTGGTAATCCTACCATGGCTAAACAACCCCACACTTTCAAGTATTTTTGATTTTGCGCATGACCTTTCCACATTTCATCTAGGGTCTTAACTAGCTTTTTATAAGGAGCTCAATTTAGCAAATGACAAGCATATAATATCACCTCCCTTCACAGGTTATCAGATAGTCCAGACTGATAAGCATAGCATTCATCATGCTTTTTAAGGTTCTATTTTTCCTTTTAGCGATAACATTAGATTATGGACAGCAAGGAGGGGTTCGTTCATGTATTATCCTATTTCCTTTGCAAAATCCTTCTAATGAGGTTGAGTCATATTCACCTCCTATATTGGACCTGAGTCTTTTTTATCTTTCTTCCTAGTTCATTTTCAACGTTAGCTTTGTATTTCAAAAATATTTTTTCTGCTTCATCTTTAGTGCTGAGGAGGAATACCATCGAGTACCTAGAGCAATCATCTATAAAGGTCATGTAGTATCTTTTACCACCCTATTCATTTGGCTTTTAAAGTCTCCTAAGTCGCTGTGAACTAACTTAAGGAGTTCAGATTGTCTCTTGATTGACTTAAAGGGTTTTTTAACATGTTTAGTTTCTACACATAATTCACATGTACTAAAGTTGGTATTACTGGAGTTAGGAATCATGTTCATTTTCTTAAGTCGCTTAATGGACTAAACATTTATGTATTATAAGCGAGCATGCCATAGTTCAAGAGACTCAACAAGGTAAGCAGAAGAGGTACTAGAATTATCATTCATGCAAACAGGGTAGAGAATAAATAGTCCCCCATTACAAAATCGCTTGCCCACAAATTCCTCGTTCCTATGTAGGACAAGACGGTCAGAGTCAAAGGCTAGCTTTTGTTGGGACGAATTTCAAACATTTTCCCTAATTAAATAGATTAATGCAGCGGAACGGTTTAAAATTCCTAATTTTAAACCTATAGGTGACTTAAAATTTCTAATTCCAAATATATAGGCCTCTACTCTAATACATTCATAATAGTAACATAAATCTAGAACTAGCATAATAAGAATACTATAAATAAATTGAAAAGCGAAAAACTAAAAGGTAAGGGAAAGAAGAATACATGACAAAGCTCCAAATAAAGAAAACCAGAAATCCAAGACCCAGAAGCCTTCTGTACAATCTCCTTAATAAACCCAGAGTGATGGCTCCGAAAAAATATTAAACTGAAAAGTAAAAATTTAAACAAAAATTTTCTCCCTTTTAAATCTCTGAAATTCAATACTTTCAGTAAACATTTTAATTGAAAATTAGATGCTCAACCTTGACTTCAGCACCATATTTATAGTAGGTTACTAGAGCAGAAAAACATAAAAAATTCAATGTGGGACTCACTTAAAAAAATATATACAAAATGAGACCGTATAACACAGAAAGTCAAACCACATTAAAAAAAAAACACAACCCGCGTTCCACGTGTCAGGCTGTGATTGGTCCATGCCAAATAGAGCGGATCGCCCACCTTAGGGAGCCCAGAATGTGCCACATGGCCTGCTCTAATTGGTCTGCAACCATTCGCACAGATCCCCCTAGGCAGCCCCAGTGCGCAACATGTGTTGCATGCTGATTGGCTGCCTCGGTTTGGTACGGATCGCTCTGTTTTATATTTTTTATTTTTTTATTTTGTTTTATTTTCCATATGTTAAAATTCATCCTATTACATTTTAGTTTTAAAAAATTATTTTATTCTATAATTTTAAACTATAATTCATCTTATGAATTCTTTAATATTTTTTTTATGGCAATAAAAATAGAGAATTGAATAGGGACCTCAGGGGTAATTTAAATGTGGCTCCAAATGGGTTAAATTAATTACTATCTCATAATAAAATTTAATTACCATTTAATACAACTTAATTCCACAAAATAAATCCCACTACACTCTAGACTTAAATCATGTATTTGATAATTTCCAAGTAGACTATTGATGACAACGGCGACGCCCCATTGCCAGCATCACACCAGAGGGGGCGACTCTCTGTTTCTCAGGACTCTCTCTTCTCTCTCACGACTCTCTCTTCTCTCTCACTTGTTCTCCCTCGTGTTAGCCTTCTCGGCGACGACCACCACCATCGCTGGCAACCCTAAAATGGCGACGCCCAATCGCTGGCGTATGCTAACCCTAACCCTAACCTTAACCCAACTCCTTCTCCCCCTCTCTCTCTCTCCCTCTTGAGCCCTAAGCCTAACTAGCTGGACACCCAAGCGCACCCTAACCCTAACCCTCGAACCTTGACCTAACCTAACTCGAACCCTAGCGCTAACCCTTGAACCTTAACCTAACCCAACCAAACCCTAACTCAAATCCTAACCCTAACGTGAACCACTACAACCACCACCGCCCACTTGTGCAAAGTCCTACGAACCCTAAAACCTGACCCTAACCTATTACACAGCCAACCCTAACCCTACCAACTCCAAACCTAACCCCGAACTCAAGCCTAACCCAACACCACAGCCACTATAGCCTAACTCCATGGCTCGTAGCCTGCTAGTACCAGGTAAGCAATAGCCGGCCGGTCCCAGGTCAGATTTCTTCCCCTTGTAACTCTATGATAAGGTCGTTGGGTATTATCTGATTTCTCCTTTCTCCTTTTAAACTCCGTGATCTTGACTGTTGTTGCTATTGCTAATGTTGTGTCAACTATGCCCTTATGTTCTGTGATTGCATGCATGTTTACTTGTGTTTATTGATAGTTTAGTTTATGAACTCTTCTAGTTATGGACCTCAAAATTTAAGGCCATCATAAAAGTGGTTAGGGAGGAGGCGGACCAGTGAACACGTTGAGGGAAGCCTGCGATTTGGGACATTAAATATTGGCACATTAAAGAAGAAGTGTTTTGAGGTAGCCTAAATGATGATGAAGAGAAAATCAATGTCCTGTGCCTTCAAGAGACTAGATGGGTGGGCATGAAAGTAAGGGATTTGTAAGGATATAAACTATGGTATGCAGGCAAAGCTAGGGGGAGGAATGGAGTAGGTATTATTATGGATAGCCACTTTATAAACAAAGTAATGGGGGTGACTAGGACTAGCAATATGATCTTTGGGATCAGGTTGGTTTAGATGGGGAGATATTGAGCATTATAAGTGCCTATGCACCACAAATTAGGCAGACAGAGCAGGAGAAGGCTAGATTCTGGGAGGACTTCGACTTAATAATGCAAGGCATACCCCAGAGCGAAAAAGTAATGATTGGTGGTGACTTTAATGGGCATGTGGGAGCGACCATGGATGGCTATACATCCTACCATGGAGACTCTGGTTTTGGAACTAGGAATGATGAGGGTAAGGTCCTCCTAGACTTTTCGTCACGTATCGAACCGCTGGAGCAAAGACTTAGAGACTACATACTACTAAGGAAAAGGGCTCAAAAAGACTGCAGGGACAACAAGGTTATCCCTGGGAAAGACCTCTCAACACAGCACAGGGTATTGTGTGATGATATCAAGGCCAAGAGAAGGGGCAAGAGAACCATGAAACCAGCACAGCCACGCACTCGTTGGAGGGACGTTTTTTTTTAAATTTTTTTTTTTTTTCCCACATACAAAAATTATGAATTTTTAATTTTTAAAAAATTACTTGGTTTTATAAGTTCCCACTTTTATTCATCTCATGAATAATGTTTAGCGAAATTATATATGCTCATCTTATGAATTCTTTATTATTTTTTCAGACGACAATAAAAACAAAGGCGTGCGTAGTGACCTCATGGACAATTTAAATATAGCTCCAAATGGGTTAAATTAATTGTCATCTCATGATAAAATTTAATTACAATTTAATGAGTCTTAATTCCACTAAATAAATTCCACTACTCTCTAGACTCAAATCATTTATTCAATAATTTCCAAATATTGATAACAATAACTCATCTATTAGATATCCATGACGAAAAATAATTAGAACTAGTACCATTATTTTTCTCACAGCTTCTCCATTAGTTACCGACTCGCCCTTTTCTAAGTAATTTATTCATACTTGAGCAAATTCACAATATAAATTCCAAATGTCAAACACTAGGAAAACTTTGGCCAAAGTTTCTGAATTAATTCAAACACTTGCGAATCAACTAAGGAGACATCTGTACCTCATAAGAGACTATAGATTTCGCATTGAATACCTAATCCCTGTCACACTTCCTGCAGTTACCCAATGCATGTGGGATTTCGGCCATATATCAAGACCTTACTTATAGAACACCAAAGTAACTAACATTCCAAAGTAGTCTCAGGATTTAGAGTCGTCGTTCAAATAGTACATCATGAATCACTCACTTCCAATAGTAGTATAGAAAGAAGTAACTCACATGGACCAACTCAGTATATTAATCTTATTGAACACACCAACATAACACTTCTGGATCACCATCCACATGACAAAGACAGGTCAACTAAAGTGTAAGGTTATAGTCTTAGTAGACAAGTAGTCCAAACTTATCTCCGACCATGAGTTCTTCAAATAACATTTCATTCTATTTGCTCTAAGTCTATCTGCGGCTTAATCTCATAAACCACTTAGAACAAACATGTAAAAAGTAATATGAGGACTACGTCCATCTCATGGACGTTACATAAAAGAAAATTACATGCAACATATATTCTCATTTACACAAATTTAATGGGGAAACGACTGGAACTTCAATTTCGTTCTTTAATAAAGTAATATTTAGAGGATAAATTTAGATATTCAGGACATTATTCCTAATAGCTTCAAGTCAGCTTTAATCAAGAGAACACCAGATATCAAGTTCCTATGCATCTCAGACACATGCAAACATTTGTTAAAGTATGAAATTTTCTAGAAGTGAGTTCCAAAAGAAATTTTCCCTTTACTGAGGATCGATGCTGCGGTAGAGTTTCCCATGTAAACTACCTCCTCATAGATCACTTTCTGGTATTCCTGGAACATGATTAAGTTTTCCCAGACGTGTCTGGTAGCTCCGGTGTCCACTATCCATTCAATCATGTTGTTCACCAAGTTCACCTCTGAAATGATAGCCACAATGTTCTCTGTTTCTAGAAGGTGGTCATTGTTCTTGGAATCTTTTGGTTGGTTCTTATTGCTTCTACAATCTTTCGCCTTGTTACCGTATTTTCCACAATGATAGCATTCTCCCTAGAATTTGAAGTTCGGTTTTTGAATTTTTTTTCCCCAGTGTTGAGATTGGAATGATGCTTTTTTCCTTTAATCTTGAACCTATCAGACGCACCATCCCAGCTTCGACAATATTAACCTTAGAAAGGTCAGAGTAGAAGTGTCCCTTATCCTTGAGTCTATTCTCTTCCTCAATTTTCAAGTGCCCCACCAACTCTTCTGAGGTCATGTCCTTCTTCTTATGCATTAATTGATTTTGATAGTCCTTCAAGGAAGGTGGAAGCTTCTCAATGAAAACATAAGCTTCAGTAATTTCGCAAATTTTTAGGCCTTCCAATAGAAGAGTGGTGACTATGTTTTCATATTCATGGACTTGGTTTATTATTAGTTTACCATCCACAAATTTGAAATCTAACCATTTGCTAACTGCGTATTTCCTAGTCCCTGCATCATCACCCCCATATTTTTTCTGTAGAGAATCCCGAATTTCTTTTGCTAAGTCCATATTTACATAAATGTCAAAAAGGTCGTCGCTCATGCAGTGAAGTAAATTACCCGAATAGGTTCTGTTATCCGAGACAAATTTTTCTTCATTTACAGGTTTTTCATTTTCGCCCTCAAGTATCTTTTTTGCATAGAGTACATAACCGATGTTAACTTGCTCTAAGTAGAAAAGTATTTTCTGAGACCACCTCTTATAATTTTTTTCATTTTAGGGGCTCAACTTTAGACATGTCAAGTAGGCATGTCGGGAAGAGATAATTTGGTTGCCATGTATGTATGTATACATATATATATATATATATATATATATATATATATATATATATATATATATATATATATATATATATATAGATATAGAAATTGAGCTAAATAATTAAACACAGTAATCAAAGGAAAAAAGCTTAAAGGCGATAAAGGACAATTATCCCGCGCCGTGGCAAGAGCCACTATCCTAAAAGACGATTTCGCTACTGTTCCTATGCACACAATACTATCGTCTGTCGTCCTCTAGTATTAACGTGATCCGACTCTTAACGTGCACTCATTAATTGCAGGGTAGAAGTGCCGAAGAACTTTGCCCAAAGATCAGAGAGAGAGAGAGAGGAGGAGGGAAGAAGATGATTCCTGTGTTGTTGGATGATTGAGATGGCAGTAGCAAACAGGTATTTATAGTTGAAAATATACCTGTTAGAAAAAGGACACCCATACCCTCGCCTGAGCATGGCGCAGTCAGCGGGTGGTGCGCAGGGGTTTCCACCTTTCACTCACTCTTAACTTAATTCAATGTGTATAAAAAAAGTCATATATAAAGTGGAAAAAAACTCTCCTCTTTTTCCTATGTGGGACAAACTCAACGTAGGTTTCAAAATTTTCCAAAGCCAATTTTGCTTTTATCATTTTTCCAACAATTGGGGCCCAAAAATTCCAATTCTGTTGTTTAGTTCAACTACGGGAATTAGAATTACAATTCCACTGTCCAATTCCATAGAATTGGATTTTTACTGAAAATCATATTTTTCCAATTCCTTGGAGTTGGGGAAAAGAATTACAATTCCATATTAACTTTATTGACCTAAAACCTAAAATGACTCCACTTGATTAACCAAAATCCAACTTGACTCAAAATTTAAAGACTTAGACACAACCTAAAATTTGAATCGAACCTCGAAATTACACAACTCGAATAACTTGAACCTGAAATGACCGAAATTACCATCGCTCAAAGTCCGAAGTGACCCAACCCGATTGACCCAAAACTCGAGATGTCAAATTCCAAAAATTTAACTACTTAAGTTGAATATGATGTAAACAAGTTGAGTCGAAATGGAAATGACCCCAAAAAATTGACCAAAAACTTAATACGACCCATACCCTAAATAATCTGATCCATCTCAAACCCAACTTAAATTTGAAATGACACAATTCGTTTGTCCCAAAACTAATATGACTCAAGCTTGACATGACCTAAATGAACTTAAACCCAATCATAACTAGCCTGAATCCCGAAAAGATCTAACCTTATTAACTAAAAATCAAAGATAATTAGAACACCAATGGATCCGACAGATATTCGACCCGATTTGTCTTGAAACTCGAATAACTCGAACTCAAAGTGAATCACTCCTATCATAATAACTTGAACTCAATGTGAATCACACCGACCGAAATCTAACCATAGTTGATTTAAAACTTGAAATACTCCAACTCAATTGACCAAAAACCCTTTATGATTCGGATCACTATGTAATTATAATTTTGGCCTTCAATTCATTTGATGAACCAAACAATAGAATTTCAATTCTATCATAATTCCAATTCCATCAGAATTGGGATTGGAATTGCGTTCCACAATCCAATTCCAATTTCATATGCCAAATAGAGTCTTAGTGTAAGCATCTATCTCAGGAATTAAGAACCTCGAGAGGGTAAAATAAAACACGAGTCAAAATAGTTTTGTCTCTTTTATAAAAGCACTAAAGTTAGAAAGGAATTGCCTAGGTACTTAAATATTATTGTTATCAAGACCGAAAGCCAACATGACAAGGTATATGATATCCCATTTCCTCTAGTAGTGACTAGTAGACAATTAACTAGTGTTCTAGTGAATGGGTTTTCAATAAGGGCATAAAGCGATAGTACTTTAAGTCAAGGAATGTAGTTTTGTATTTGAGTAACTATATTGGTGTACTTTAAAATTTTGATTTCTATCCACTATTTGTTTCGAAATAGACTTTCAGTCATTTTTCTGAAAAAATACACTGATAGTTGTATAAATAAAGTATTTATTTAAAAAGGTACATTGGTAGATAGTTGACTTATTTTGATCAAAACTACATTAAAGGGCGATTTATTAGTCTAGTACAATCTAGGTTGTGTAACCATATAAAGAAGAAATTCTAGAAACCATATAGCTTTAGAGTGGTACTTAATCTTAGGCCACATTAATCCAATATGATTCAAAATTGGTTTAATTTGTCTTACGGATCATTAAGTACTTGAATGATAATCAGTATGTGAATCATGTTCGAATTGATGGTGACTAAAAGAGCATTTAAGTGTAAAGGTAATAGAACCACTAAGCTACAATGATTTGTTCATAAAATGTTTATGGAATGTTAAAAGTTCAAGCGAGCGGAAACAAAAGAGTATTTCAAAGAATCAAAGACTTAAATTGAGATCAGTTAGGTAATTATATCAAGTCACTTTGATTAGATCAATGTGGTGGTTTTAGGGGAATTCTTATTTATCCTTATTGCAAAGAGTTGTAGAAAGGATCAATAATGTGTTTTTGAATATTGTAAGATTCATATGATAAGTTACATTTACATATCAAAAGGTTTACAATGTAACATGTTTTAGAAAGAGTTCTAAAAGTACAACGGACAGCTTGCATTGGTTAAATTAAGTATGAGATACTTTGTCACTATAGCTTGATACAACTTGTAGTGTATATGATGTATTTGATATATCATCAACTAGGTTATTGTCACACATAGTACATGAGAGCTTTGGTATAGATGAAGGATGGTTAGGGTCACCCGACATATTCATTATCTTCAATCTTAATGGTTAAGAATGATGGTGAAAAGATTCTTTAGACTAAAAAAATAACTCTTAAGTATAAAGCTACAGACCAATGGGTTAAGGCAACAAAACTTAAGTTAAAGTAATTGTTTTTTAACTAAGTTTGGAACTTGTAAAGGAGTCAAAAGACATTAAGTCCATTAGATTGGATCTGAATGGATCTACGAGTATAAAGAGTTCAATGGATAAGAAGGTAGAGACCTTTAAGGCTAGATTGATGGCAGTGGGTTAATAACCTATAGGAAGGAATCGTCTTTGATGAGGCCTTCTAGCCATATGCAATGCTTAAGTCCAAAAGGATACTCTCATTCATTGTGTTTCATATGATAAGATATGGAAAAATGGAAATCAAGACGATGTTCTCTGAATGGCTGTCTTGAAAGGTTTATGTATGTGATACATATAGACAAGTTCCTCGCTAAGAGTTAGGAGCATATAGTATGCAAACTGAGGAAGTCTACATGTAGACTAAAATAAGCATCTTGTTCATTAAATGGTAGGTTTGATGGCGGTTAATCAAGTACTAGGGATTTGAGTCAATGGTTAGTGAATCATTAGTATACAAGTGACATAACTATAAAGTAGAAACTATTCTAAGTGTTTTATACAGATGACATTTTACTCATTAACAATGATGTAGAATTGTTTTGAGTAGTTAATGTTTAATTGTCCAGTCAATTAAAAGCAAAAGACCTAAGATGAGCCAACTGTGTTCTGAGGATCAGGCTCGTGCAAGATTCAAAGAAAGGATGTTGGGCTTATCATGGGTCATTTGTTTTAAAAAGAAGTTTAGACGTTTGACATCAGAATTCCTATTTATGTTTTTTTTAGTGGGAGTCAGTAGATGGTGAAGAGTGAAGCAGTCTTTTATTGCTTACTTCATTATGGAAGTCGGGTACTTGATAGAGAGAGAGTTGTTGAGTAGACTACTTGACTTATAAGATTCCTATTAGAAGCAAGCATGTGAGCAAAAGAATTAAGCAGTGACAAGTCAGTATTGGTCCAAGAGCTACAAATTCCTGGGGAATAGTTATGCAATGCAGGGCTATTTGGGTTTAAGGACAAATATTAAATAAATAAAATTATTTTATTTATTTACTATCTGATTATATTTTATGAGTTAAACATGCATATGATTATTTTTCTAAAACATTCCATGAGATGGACATTATCCGAGATGACATGTCAGGTCTTGTTTAAGTGGTCAATCAGATTGAACCACGGGAAGACTTAGATCAAACTTGTGGCATGTTGTCAAAGTATGTTTGTAGTGTTGAGAAAACATATGAATTTTGTTGAAAAATAAACTCTGATGCAGACCATTGGGTTCACAGTTCTCAACTATGGTCACAACAATAGGCACCTATTAGAGAACTTAAAGTAGGAGACTCTTCTCTCTACCTAAGGCCCCGGTCCAAGAGTCACGCTTTGTGACACCTCACGTGCGAGAGTTCCAGGGAATAAGTTTATCTCTATAAGCCTTTTGCCCTAATACCGGTTGTTGTGATGAATTTCAAAAATTCTCCCTAAAGATTACACAGCGAAACAGGTTTAGAATTCATAGCTCTAAACCTAGGGTTGATTTAAAATTCCTAATTTTAAATCTACTGACATAAATTAATAATTTAAATCATCAGATCTAAATTCTTAATTTAGAACTATAGACCTTTTACTCTAATACATTCATAACAATACATAAACTTAAAAAGGCATAATAACAAATACTGTATATAAATAGAAAAGCGAAACTAAAAGAAGAAGGAAAGAAAAACATATCTGGAATTGCTCCAATAAAAAGAAAACCAGAAAGACAATAATATTCTTCAAAACTGAGACCTCGAGACCTTCTACGCAATGACCTCGAACTACCCGGAGGGTGGGCTCCGAAAAATATTAAATTGGGTCTCCGAAACAATTTCAGAAACCCTAAAGAATTATTTTGAACTCGAATACCAAACCTCGGAATAAGCCACTCTATTTATAGAAATATTCAGGAGCAAAAAAACGAAAAATTTCGATGTGCGACTGAAAAATAAATTCCAGTTAAAGTCAAAAACACAGCGTTTAATTCAAAAAGCAAGCAAAACGCGTTGTTTTAGTCAACAGTGCAACCGCCTCATACTTTAAATTGAGCATGACACGTGGCGGGTCATGATTGGCCCATCCCAGCACACGCGGATCGCCATCTTGCTACCCAGCGAGCGACACGTGTCGCGCGCTGGTTGGTCGATCTGTGAGCACGTGGATTCATCCCTGTTTAAATGCGATTTTTTCCCTTTTTTTTTTTGGCTTTGTTTCCACAAGTAAACTTTTATTCATCTCATGAATAATGTTTGGCAAAATTAATTTACCCATCTTATGGATAAATAATTCATCTCATGAATTCTTTGATATTTTTCTAATGGCAATAAATACAGAGGCTTGCGTAGGGACTTCGGGGACAATTTAAATCTAGCTCCAAACGGATTAAATTAAATCATCTCATGATATTAATTTAATTACCATTTAATGAGACTTAATTCCACTAAATAAATCTAACTGCACCCCAGATTTAAATTATTTATACGATATCTCCCTTATATACTGTATTGATGACAACAACCCCTCCACTAGATGTCCATGACAAAGGATAAATATAACCACTATCATTACCCTTCTTATAGCTTCTCTATTAGTTACCGACTCGCCCTTCACTGAATAATTCATTTATACTTGAACATATTCACAGCATAAATTCCAAATGTCAAATACTTGGAATACTTTGGCCAAAGTTTCCGAACTATACAAATATTTGCGAATCAACTAAGGGGACATCTGTATCTCATAAGAGACTGTAGATTCTCTATTGAATACCTGATCCTTGTCACACTTGACGCCGCTACCCAGTGTATGTGGGATTTCAGTCATTCGTTTTAGACCTTACTTATAGTACACCAAAGTAACAACCGTTCCATGCACAAGTCCAGAATACCCTCAGGATTTAGAGTCATCGTTCAAATAGTACAATGCGAATCACTCATCTCCGATAGTAGTCTAGAAATAAGTAACCCACATGGTCCAACTCAGTGTGTCAAACACACTAACCTAACACTTTTGGATCTCCATCCACATGACAAAGACAAGCCATCTAAAGTGTCACGTTATAGTATTAACATACAAGTAGTCCAGACTTGTCTTCGACTACGAGTCTTTCAAACAACAATCCATACCATTTGTTCCAACTCTATCTGTGGCTTAGTCTCATAAACCACTTAGAAGAAACATGTAAGTTGTAGTCTGAGGACTACACCCATCTCATGGATGCCTCCCGAAAGAAAATCACATGCAGTATAAATGCTCACATACACGAATTTAACTAGGAAACGACTGGGACTTCAATTTTATTTATTAATTAAAATAATATATCCAGAATAAATCTGGATTTCAGGACACTGTTCCTAACAATCTCCCACTTGTCCTAAATCCAATTTATGACAAAGTCCATACTCACCCCTTTTAAGTTTGAACCAGAAATCTACTGAGCCTAACCCTTAGTGAGCACAATTACTCTATTGTGAAGTCAGCAATACAATACTGCTTGACATTCCCTCACTAGTGGCTCCCACTCCAAGGGTAAAGACATACTTAGACGTCGAACGTCTATCATATTAATCTGGCTGGAAGTCTTAAATTAGTATAACCAACTAGAACCAGCTCATCACCTTGAAAGATCAGCATAGGATCCCTAGTTCTTCTCAAGAACTAGAGAAAATATTTCACTGCCACCTAGTCCATTGGACCCAAATTAGATTAACACCTGCATACTATCCCATAGCATGGCAGACATCAAGTCTCGTGCACAACATGGCATACCTGAGGCTCCCACTGCCAAAGCATATGGAATATTCCTCAATTGCTCCTCCTATTGAGGTCTCCTTGAACACTACTCAAAAGAGATAGGGACTCCACGATATACCTTGACAACATCTTGTCAATATAAGTGGCTAAAGCAAGGACCCAACATCCTACTCTTACGACCTCGCAGAAGCTTAATCCTAAGAGTAGAGTTGGCTTCTCATATGTCTTTCATAAGGCTTAACTGCTTCATTATGGCTAAAAGGACCAGATTCAATGCCACGATCAACCACTAAGACTCCCGCTACGAACCTGTCATGTGTCCTGACAATCCTCCCACTACACCTAAGCTCTCGTGTAACTGGAACATTCTCATTCCTATCAGTAGGTGCATCTAATGCATCCACTGTGTCTTCATTATGTCTAGCTGTTCAGAATTATTGTCATTTTCCTTTAATACTATTTTGTTTTTATTCTTGTAGCTTACTTGCAAAATCCTTATCTAAGCATTTTACATTGTATTTACAAAAGACCTTTTAAATCAAAACTGTAGAAAAAAAATGTCCTTGTTCCTTTTATTTGTAACACCATTCTGCTGCGGTGCAATCGGAGCAGAAAACTGAGATCTCATCTCATTTTGTAGTTCAAAAATCGAAAAACTCACCCGAAAAATATTCACCACCTCGATCTAATCAAAGTGATTTAACTTGTTTACCTAATTGCTTTTCAACTTCAGCTTTGTACTCTTTGAACTTTTCAAAAGAGTCCGATTAATGTCTAATTAGGTAAACATATCCATGCCTTGAGTAATCATCACTAAACGTGAATAAGTACTCATCCCACCTTTTACCTGAATATGTGTTGGTCCACATACATCTATGTGAACCAACTCAAGCAAGCCACCAACCCAGTTGCCTTTGCTCTTAAAAATAGAATTGGTCACCTTTCATCCTGTGCAGAATTCGTAAACTGGTAATGACCTCAAGTCCAAGAACTCTATCAGTCCATCTTCTACCAGTCTTTGGATCCTGTTCAAATTAGTGTGACCTAAACGTTGGCGCCATCTGCAGGCAATATCCCTTTCAAGGTGTTTTTCTTTTAAAAGATTGAACAAGTGAACTTACCTTAAATTCATTTAAACAATTATCATAGTTTTGATAAGGAAATAACATGAATAAACAATTCATTCATGTACATTTGCAAATAAACAATTTATTTCTCATATTAAAATTTTCATTATCAAAATCAACTGAATAACAATTATTCATAGAATGAGATACAAATCAAATTCCTGTGTAAAGTAGCTACAAATAAACAATTTTTAAAACAAAACTACATTACTAAAGTCTAAGCTAACATCTCCTACACTTAAGACCATCGTTATTGTATTGTCCCTAACCATCAGGTACAACACCCATCGTGTAACTTTTAGCCTAGTCTGAGCTCCAGTAACATATTACAGACTTGGTCAATTGAACCTGAGTCCACACACCAGGAATCTGGTGAACTCACAACTACACAAGACTCAAATCAGTGAGATATCAACATACCTTCACCAGATGGCTTAGCAGTCTTTGTGGGAAGAGTAGCTATGTACTCAGTGTAGTTTCTTTTCCAGTGGCCTAGTTTTTCTTGCAAAAGAAACACTTTTCTTTTGCTGACTTCCTTATGGACTTGGTTGCTAAAATAACAACCTTGCCCTTTCCTTTCTTTCTAGTGCGTCCCTTGTGAGTAATAACTAAGTCTAACTTATTTTTTTAAGGCAAAGTAATTTGGTTCAGTAAGTACATTATGTATTTAAAAAAAAAAAAAAACAAAGTTCGCCAACCCTATCCATATAAAATATTGTAAATGCAAACATATATGTAATTGCCCAACAAGAGTCATGTATAATGCAGTGATATATATATTCTTTCAATTTAGCATGCACAATAAGTCAGATATCCACCAAATTGTACTATCATGCATACAATGATGACCCAAACACACCACTCCTTACTCCCCGGCAGTGGGGTCACACGAAGCTAGTTCAGGTGAGAATTATTCTCAATTAACCTTTTTTCTTATAACTCTTACTAAACATGATTAACTAACCACTTTACCTTAGTCTCTAACATGACACAAAAGAGCCCCTCGGGGAGGCTAATGTATCACGCTAGTCAAGTGTAAACCATTACCTAAACCTCCACACAAATACACGAAATACTCCACGGCAGCGTGGTCGCATCGCTTCTTTGCACTTTGGTTTATCCTATAGAAGTCTAACCCTGTAATCTGCAAACCGACATCCTCCGCAGGGAGGTCTATCAATCTACTATACTGCTAGACCGGTAATGGAGACCATGAGGTTACAACAATTGAAAAATCGCTCCCACTTGATTTTTATAACCAGTGATTTTTAATTAACTTGCATTTACAACCTGGATTATCTCATAATCTACTTTAGAATCTCATTCTAATAATTAACCATAATTAATTAATTAATTTTAATTAAAACAATACCAATATTTAATTTAGATTATCATATAATCTATTTTTAAAAACTAATTCCAAAATTAAATTAAATAATTTTATTTAAAAACAATAGCGATTTTGTGCTTAGACTATCCCATAGTCTATTTTTGAGAATCTTATTCTAAAAACAAACAAGCCTAGACTATCCAATAGTCTAGTTTATAATCTTATTCCAAAATTTAATTAGCAAAATTTAGCTTTTATTTTAAAAAATAAAGTTTAACTTAGACTATCTTATAGTCTACTTCAGACTCTTATTCTAAAATATTTTTAAATAACTTTTATTTAAAATAATACTGATTTACAACTTAAATTATCTATAATTTAATTTAAAATCTCATTCTAAAAGAAAATTAATTAATAAAATAATTAATTTAATCATTATATAAATCAGTATTAACGCCTTTACGTCCCAATAATAAAAAAAAATAAATTTTTTTTAATACCTGATGCTGACATCAACATGTCGTCTATGCTGACGTCAGCGTCAACCTGACGCTGACAACCGCGTCATATTTTTTTTATTTCTAAATTAAAATATTTAATTTTAAAATAAATTGAATCCAATCTCATTAAATTAATTTTATCTGATTTCGTATAAAATAATTAAATCTAATCCCATTAGATCAACTTTATCCAATATAAAAAAAAATATTTAAATCTAATCTTATTAGATCAATTTTATCTGATTGGGTAAATCATGACTAAGAACGTATAATCTTATTATACAAACAACACAATCGCAAATTTATAGGTTATTTTGAATTAACGATTAATTCGTTAACGATTTAAACAATTTAAATTATCCCCATAAACTATCTAGTTAACTATTAACTCTTTTAACCGATTTAAATAATTTAAATTGATACTTTAAAATAATATAATTAACAATTAATTACTTTAATGATTCAAAAAATTTAAATCACAAATACAAACAATCATCTCAATTAAATATTAACTATTTATAGATTTAAACAATTTAAATTGACAAGTCAAATTTAAACTAATATTCTTCTTAATAAAATCTCTATTTTATTAAATCGCAAATCTATTTATTTCGATCTTATTATACCGAGTCATGTATATTATGAATGTAATCAAAGGCTGGCTCTGATACCAATTGTTGGGAAAATATATTAATTTTGTTGAAAAATAAACTCTGACGCCGACTATCGGGTTCACAGTTTTCAACTATGCTCACAACAATAGGAACCTATTAGAGCACTTAAAGTAGGAGACTCTTCTCTCTACCTAAGCCCCCGGTCGGAGAGTCACGCTTCGTGACACCTCACGTGCCAGAGTTCCCGGGAATAAGTTTATCTCTATAAACCTTTTGCCCTAATACCGGTTGTTGGGATGAATTTCAAAAGTTCTCCCTAAAGATTACGCAGCGAAACAGGTTTAGAATTCATAACTCTAAACCTAGGGTTGATTTAAAATTTCTAATTTTAAATCTACTAACTTAAATTCATAATTTAAATCATCAGATCTAAATTCTTAATTTAGATCTACAGGCCTTTTACTCTAATACATTCATAACAATACATAAACTTGAACAGGCATAATAACGAATACTGTAAATAAATAGAAAAGCGAAACTAAAAGAAGAAGGAAAGAAAAACATACCTGGAATTGCTCCAATAAATAGAAAACCAGAAAGACAATAATATTCTTCAAAACTGAGACCCCGAGACCTTCTACGCAATAACCTCGAACTGCCCGGAGGGTGGGTTCCGAAAAATATTAAATTGGGTCTCCGAAACAATTTCAAAAACCCTAAAGAATTATTTTGAACTCGAATACCAAATCTCGGAATAAGCCCCTCTATTAATAGAAATATTCCGGAGTGAAAAAACGAAAAATTACGGTGTGGGACGCGCAAAAATAAATTCCAATTAAAGTCAAAAAAGCAGCATTTAATTCAACAGACAAGCAAAACGCGTCGTTTTAGTCAACAGTGCAACCACCTCTTACTTTAAATTGAGCATGACACGTGGCGGGCCGTGATTGGAGCATCCCGGCACACATGGATCGCCATTCGGCTACCCAGCGAGTGACAAGTGTCGCGTGCTGGTTGGTCGATCCGTGAGCACGCGGATTCATCCCTATTTAAACACGATTTTTTCCTCTTTTTTTTTTTTGTTTTTGCTTTGTTTCCACATGTAAAAATTCATCTTATGAATTTTAAGTTTTTAAAATTATTTTGTTTTATAATTTTTAACTTTTATTCATCTCATGAATAATATTTGGCAAAATTAATTTACCCATCTTATGGATAAAGAATTCATCTCATGAATTCCTTAATATTTTTCTAATGGCAATAAATACAGAGGCTTGCGTAGGGACCTCGGGAATAATTTAAATCTAGCTTCAAACGGATTAAATTAAAGCATCTCATGATATTAATTTAATTACCATTTAATGAGACTTAATTCCACTAAATAAATCTCACTGCACTCCAGACTTAAATTATTTATTTGATATCTCCCTAATATAATGTATTGATGACAACAACCCCTCCACTAGATGTCCATAACAAAGGATGAATATAACCACTACCATTACCCTTCTCACAGCTTCTCCATTAGTTACCGACTCGCCCTTCACTGAATAATTCATTTGTACTTGAACATATTCACAGTATAAATTCCAAATGTCAAACACTTGGAATACTTTGGCCAAAGTTTCCGAACCATTCAAATATTTGCGAATCAACGAAGGAGGCATCTGTATCTCATAAGAGACTGTAGATTCCCTATTGTATACCTGATCCTTGTGACACTTCACGCCTCTACCCAGTGTACGTGGGATTTCAGTCATTCGTTTTAGACCTTACTTATAGTACACCAAAGTAACTAACGTTCTATGCACAAGTCCAGAATACCCTCAAGATTTAGAGTCGTCGTTCAAATAGTACAATGCGAATCACTCATCTCCGATAGTAGTCTAGAAATAAGTAACCCACATGGTCCAACTCAGTGTGTCAAACACACTAACCTAACACTTTTGGATCTCCATCCACATGACCAAAACAAGCCATCTAAAGTGTCACGTTATAGTCTTAACACACAGGTGGTCCAGACTTGTCTTCGACTACGAGTCTTTTAAACAACAATCCATATCATTTGTTCCAAGTCTATCTATGACTTAGTTTCATAAACCACTTAGAAGAAACATGTAAATTGTAGTCTGAGGACTACACCCATCTCATAGATGCCTCCCGAAAGAAAGTCACATACAGTATAAATGCTCACATACACAAATTTAACTAGGAAACGACTGGGACTTCAATTTTATTTATTAATTAAAATAATATATCCAGAATAAATCTGGATTTCAGGACACTGTTCCTGACATGTAATCGGTGATAAGTTTGGACAACTTGTCTGATAAGACTATAATATGATATTTTTGATGACTTGTCTTGGTCATGTGGATAGGAATAAAAGAGTATTATGTTGGTGTTTTCACTAAGATTTGAAAACTAAGCAGGATCACCTGAATGAGTTGTTTCTTTAACTGTTATAAGAAATAATTTATTCTATAAGATGATAACTCTAAATACGAGAAATAGTCTGGACTCATGCATGCAATGTTAATTGCTTTGATGCCTAAAATGATGAGGTTAAAACTGAATAACCTAGATCTTACGTTATTCGCCAATTGCATAAAGTATTGCAAAAACGGATATTGTACTAGGAATCTGCAATGTGAAATGTCCCCTTAGTTGATTCACAAATATACAAACAGATTCTAGAATCTTTAACCAGAATATTCCACATGTTTGACAATTGCAATTAATGTGAAAATTGATTCTTTATTATGAATTTATAAGAAGGGCGAGTCGGGAGCTACAATGATAGATGTGAAAAAAATAACGATAGCTAAAGTTGTTTTTACTCACGTATATGTAATAAAAGGGTTAATTGTCGCCATAAAATTATTTGGAAAATTCTTGAGTGAATGTATTTAATCCATCGTACTTTTGAATTTTAAACCATTGAACCTGTTTCAAATCTGCTATAAATTCGATACAATATTTTAATATAAGTACTGTTTTTCAACCACTCACAAACCTAAGTCACAAATCCTACCACTCTCCACTCATAAACCCCACTCTCCAATCGTCCAACCCAGCCGCCGCCTCTCCAACCACTGCTGCCACCCTCATTGTCGACGGCCCTCGTCATCATCCTCACCCTCACAAACCCATCTTCACCCACTTCACCTCTGCCATCTCGTTGCCGCTTGTCTTCCCCGCCGTCCTCATCATTCCCACCGTTTGCAATTTTTTATTTTAATAGGAGATTTGGTCTCGTATCTCATTCACATTGTGAGTAGTATTTGCTAATTATTTTAGTTTTGAATGATTTATGCTGGATTTTTGTTCTATTTTCCTAATTTCAGGTACGATTTGGTGAAATTTTGTTCTATTGAAGTGACTTTTATTGATTTTATTTACAACAAGAACAGTTAAACAAACATGTTTAGGAATGAAAATGCACAAGACTTAGGGAAAACAAGGGAAATGGGGGATTGATTTTGCTGTTGTGAGTGTTGTTTAGATTTTGTTTTATTGAAGTGACTTTTATTGATTTTTGGTGAGTTTGATGATGTTTGGTTGCTATTTTTGTTACGGTCAGTATTTGATGACTTGTGTTGAGTAGTGTAAGAACGTAGGAGGAGGGGTGTATGTTCGTAAATGTATTTGAGTGGATGAAGAGAGAAAAAGAAAAGGAGAGGTGGGGGAGGTTTGGTGGGTGATGGATTATTAACATGAATCAAAGGAGTTGTTGGTAACTGATAATAGATTAAGAGGTCTTTAAGCATTTTACATCTTTACTTGCTCTATTTGACATTCTATGGTTTGAGCATGAAAGGGAAGGAAAACTTTATGAGTGTGTAGATGAGTATGTTGAAAACTCAAATTAGATGAAGAGGTTTTTAAAGGTCTTGTATCTTTACTTGCTCTATTTGTGGTTTGAGCATGAAAGGGAAGGAGAAAGTCATGAGTGTGTGAATGAGTATGTTGAAAATTGAAAATAGATTAAGAGGTCTTTAAGGGTCTTGTATCTTGCTCTATTTGACATTTTTATGGTTTGAACATGAAAGGAAAGGAGAAAGTCATGAATGTGTAAATCACTGTGTTTAAAATTGAAAATAGATTAAGAGGTCTTTACGGGTCTTGCATCTTTACTTTCTCTATTTGACATTTTCATGGTTTGAGCATGAAAGGGAAGGAGAAAGTCATGAAGGTGTGAATGAGTATGTTTAAAACTGAAAACAGATTAAGATTTCTTTAAGGGTTTTGTATCTTTACTTGTTCTATTTGACAGTTTCATGGTTTGAGCATGAAAGGGAAGGACAAATTTATGAGTGTGAATAAGGGTTTTGAAATAGATTAAGAGGTCTTTAAGGGCCTTGTATCTTTACTTGGTCCATTTGACATTTTTATGGTTTGTACATGAAAGGGAACGAGAAACTCATGAGTGTGTGAATACGCGAGAAAATTGAAAACTGAAAATAGATTAAGAGGCCTTGATGGGTCTCGTATCTAACTATTTGACATTTTTATGGTTTAAGCATGAAAGGAAAGGAGAAAGTCATGAGTGTATAGTGTTAAAAAAAAAAGTCACGAGTGTGAATAAGGATGATGAAAACTAAAATTAGATTAAGCTGTCTTTAAGGGTCTTGTATCTTTACTTGCTTTGTTTGACATTTTTCATGGTTTGGGCATGAAAGGGAAGGAGAAAGTCACAAGTGTGTGAATGAGTATGTTGAAAATTAAAATTATATTAAGAGGTCTTTGAGCGTCTTATATCTTTACTTGTTCTATTTGACATTTTCATAGCTTGAGCATGAAAGGGAAGTAGAAAGTCATGAGTGTGTGAATAAATATGTTGAAACTGAAATTTGATTAAGAGGTTTTTAAGGGTCTTGTATCTTTACTTGCTCTATTTGACATTTTTATGGTTTGGGCATGAAAGGAAAGTAGAAAGTCGTGAGTGTGTGAATTAGTATGTTAAAAACTGAAATTTGATTAAGAGGTCTTTCAGAGTCTTATATCTTTAGTTGCTCTATTTGACATTTTCATAGTTTGAGCATGAAAGGAAAGTAGAAAGTCATGAGTGTATGAATAAGTATGTTGAAAACTAAAATTTGATTAAGAGTTCTTTAAGGGTCTTGTATCTTTATTTTCTTTATTTGACATTTTCATGATTTAAGCATGAAAGGAACGGAAAAAGTCATGAGTGTGTGAATAAGTATGTTGATATGTTCTTTTTCATTGTCAATGTGAATAGTGATTGAAGCTGAAACTTTTTCATGTATCCCTACCATATAGGGTTACAATAGATTGGGGTGTTGGCATTCTTACCCCCATTCTGCAACATATATTTCCAGTGCCCCAAGGGCTCCAGTCTAAGCAAGGTCTGGAGGTGGATGTATGCAGCCTTACCCCCATCCTCTAGCTCAATATTCATATCTTATTCAACAGTTAAAAAAATATAATAAAGTTTTCTTATGTAATTAATATGGTTTATTAATACTTTCTCCGAAAAGAAAATGTAATTTAAAAATGTATGGATGATGGAGACATGTCTAGTGGAGGAGATGCAACATTGGACCTTTTGTCATGGTGTAAATCATAGGGTATGTGTTTGATTGGATGTCAATTTCTTCCGATTTTATTGTTATGCTTGGTAATCATAAATATTTATGAATTAATATCTATGTTCTTATTTTATTATGTCATACATGAAATTATTTTTAAATTTTATGTCTAGTTTACATTTTACAAGGAAATTAATTATTTTACAGGAAAGGTACGAGGATGAGTACTATGCGGTACATGAAGATGATTCATGCATAGATGAATTTGATCTTGATGTGTGGAAAGTTGCTGCGAATTCTTCCTCCAGAGACCATATAAATGAACTCACTCTGAAGAAGGAAACTCACATAGGTTCAATGTTCTCATTTCTATGAGGAATCTAGTATTGTACGTTAGCATGAAGAGCAAATTCAGCAATTGCAATCAGAATTTGTTGAAGTATGGCAGACGAACCTGAAGATGACGAGAACATTGCAAAGCATTGACGAGCGAATTGGTTATCCTCATACTTTACAACCCTCGAGTGGTCCTCCTTCTGATCCATCTGACAAAGACAATAAAGATGAAAGCTTATGAACTTTTTATAAAATGTTATTAGTAACTGGATATTAATAGTTATTTCATATTTGATCTTCCTATCATATTTATAGACTAATTAGTTGGTATTTTATATTTTTGTATTGACTGATGCGTAACTCTTTAATTATAGCTTACTTTTTGGCCATTTGATTTGGCTTTATGGAATATTTAGTTTTTATATTTTAATTGGAAAATATATAAATTGTTAAAACTTAATTGAGTAATTTAAAATATATACTATTACAAATAAATTAATACAAATGTAATATATATATAAAATTTGCAAATTTGCAACAGAATGACAACAGGTATATATGTTGCAAATCCATCGAAAATATTTTCTAATTTTTATAATTGTACCCATTTCACTAATTTGTAACGACTAAAGTTTTGCCAAAGTCGTTGCAAAGCTGTTGCAAATTTGTAACGGATTTGAAACAGCAATACCGTTAGAAATTTGCAACACAAGCAATAGTTGCGAAATTGTTACAAATTTGCAAAACAAACTTTGGCTGCAAAATTGCTGTAAATGTGTAACGACATCCTTTGTTGCAAATGCCGTTGTAAATTTGCAACGATTTTGTGAGTATTGTATCCATTGCAACTTTGCAATGGTTATTTACCTTGCAAAACACATTGCAAACTTGGAACGAATTTTCAACGACCTTGTCCGTTACAAATGTGCAACGGATAATAACCTTGCAAATCCGTAGCAAATTTCCAACGGGTTTGCAACGAATTTGGGTCATTGCAAATTTGTTGCAAATAATTTGCTACGGGGTATTTTGCAACGAATGTTGTTCCAAAGCTTTTTCGTTACAAAATCGTTGCTTTTTTATTTTGCTACGGATTTGCAACGGATTTTGTCTGTAGCAATTTCACAATTTTCTTGTAGTGTTAATAACCATATTTTAAAACAAAATAAGGGAAAATAGATAACTTCTACATAACACTACATTTCAAATTTTGTGCTTAAAAAGTACTAATAAGGGTGTTGAAGCGTACTTTAGATCATTTTATTGTAATATTAATAAAAAGCAATTGCCATGTCAACTCTGTCGATGAAAAATAAAGTCATCACGCTTGAGAGGGGCCTTTTTATTGATACGATCAAAACTTATTGGGTCTTTTTAATAATTCAAAAAGGTTGGGGTCATTTTTATTATTTCCAAAAGGGGTAAGGTATTAAAATGTAAATAATCCAAAATTTTATCATAAGATGGTAATTAATTTAACCCATTTGGAGCTAGATTTCAATTATTCCTAAGGTCCTTACGCAAGCATCTATTTTAATACCATCAAAAAAATATTAAAGAATTCATGAAATTAATTATTTGATCATGTAATGAATAAATTTGAATTTGCTAAACATTATTCATTAGATGAATAAAAGTTAAAATTATAAAATAAAATAAATTTAAAAAAATAAAATTTATAAGATAAATTTTTACATGTGAGAAATAAAGCAAAAAAAAAAGAAGAAAAAATATAAAAAATCGTTTTACACAATGGCAATCCACATTTTACAACGTTGGTCAACCTACGCATGACAGGCCAAGGGGGACCATACGCATTTGTAGATGTGGACCAATGGGAACGTGGCACGTGGCACCCTCCTGGGTGCCCCAACTAGGCAATCTGCGTCATTAGGCGCGGACCAATAGATGCATGACACTTGGCACAAATGACACGTCAAAATGCAGAACTCCCTTGGGCAAAAAGGCTTGATTTTGTGTTGTTTTGTTTGTTAATTTGAATCCCATATCAACCTTTTAAAGCTTTTTTCAATCAAGTAGCCTATTATAAATAGGAGTACTGAAATTAAGGTTTAGCATCAATTAAAAATTAAAAGTTTTCTAAAAGTGTTGACTTTTAAAGAACTAAAAGAGAGAAAATTTTCGTTTTAATTTTTTTCATAATTGAATATTTTAAGGAGCCCACACTCCGGGTTTTGAGCTGATTGCGTAGAAGGTCTCCGGGTCTCGGTTTTCTTTCTTGGAGCGATATCCAGGTATTCTTATTTCTTTTTCCTTTTAGTTTTTTGCTTCTCTATTTATTTACAGCATTTTATTATGCTAGTTTAATTCATGTTATTATTATCAATCTTTTAGAGTAGAGGCTTGTAGATCTAAAATTAGGAATTTTAAGTCCGTAGATTTAAAATTACGAATTTTATTTCTTATGTAGGTTTAAAATTAGGAATTTTAAACCATTCCGCTGCATTAATCTAATTAATTAGTGAAACTTTTTGAAATTCGCCCCAACAGGAATTCACGCTTTAGGCATGTCTGAACTAAGTATTTGATATTTAATTTGCTTTCCTTTATTTCGTTTATTCTACATACCATGTTTATACTTGTTTTATTTGATATTTTTTATTGTCATACTATGAGCCTATTAGAGTAAAATCTAGGTCTAATTAAATAGTTTAATTAGATTACGGCATTAGATTTAAAATTAAGAATTTTAAATAGATTTTCCGTTGCATCCGGGCTAGTCGTTTAGGGAAAAAATTTGAAATACGTTCCTAACATTTTCTCTCTCAACCGCTTATCGTTCTCTCAAGTACCCTCTTCCACGGTGATGCCCTTCTGGTCTTACCTGAGCATCAATACGGGCCTCTGTGTGTTGTCTCTTTCGCCTTATCCCTCACTATTGGGATCTCTATCCACCTCGACTATACCCAATCTTGTCACGTTAAGCTCGAGTCTCCTACTAGCTACACCACTTAGCGTGAACAGATCTCGATGATCCTTCAGGCCAATTGAGTCATGGGTTCATTGATGGTTCGATCCCTTGCCCTCCCTCTCATATACGACATTCTGATGGCAGTCTTATTCCCAATCCGAACACCTAGCCCGGTCTTGCATCGTTCAAAACATCTAGTCCTGCCTCTCTGCTTCTCTTGCCCGCTCCGTTCTAAATGATGTGATCCACCATCCCACCTTAAAGGATATGTGGGACACTCTTGCTAATCGTTTACAAGACTATTATCTAGTAAAAGAATTTGATCTTCGATCCAAATTAATTGCTCTTTGTAAAGACAATAAGACCATGGACATCTACCTAACTGAACTCAAAACTGTGGTTAACAACCTAGCTACTATTGACTCATCAGTATCTAATAGGAGCTGATTCACTATGCCCTTTTAAGGCTACCGCTAAAGTATGCCCCTTCAACACCTTTACACTCAACTGCTCTCGGAACCTTTTGTTTGAATAGCTCAAGACTTCCCCCTTAATGGAGAAGCTACTCTTGCTCGACTCCGAGGGTGCTGCACCCCTGATCACGGTTGCAATTTAACCTCCACTTGAAGTCACAAGACTCCTCTAGCGGTGGGCGCGGGTGTGGAGGCTGTGTACGCAATTGCAAAGGCAATAGTGGACGTGGGGTCCATCATGGTGGCCACGATTATCAGTGGCAACAACAGCCACTATCTATTGGTTTTCGCCCACTAACCGATTCGTTCTTGGCTGGGTCTAAAGGACATCCCTAGCACTTCTCACCTTAACCACGATCTACAAGTACATCTTCTTATCAGTTTACTTATGGTCTACTTGGTTCTGGGCCCCTTGTTTGTCAGATTTACTATCAGGCAGGTCATGCTACATCACATTGCACCCTTCAATACGTCCAAACGAACCTCTCCCACTCGCTACTGGCCATGTCTGTCTCTGATTCCTCTAATCACACATGGTACTCAGACTCTGGTGCGTCTAACCATATCTTAAGTATCTTTAAAGATGTTCATTCTTATACCAATTTTAGATCTATTCAAGTTGGCAATGATTCTCTATTACCTGTTACGCATGTTGGCTCCTCTTCTATTCGTACTAGGTCTCATCCCCTTTCCCTATCCAATGTCTTACTGTTACTGGTCTCACTTATAATTTACGGCCTAAGAATTATGCCATGATAACAACTGTATAGTTGAATTTGAACCTGCTTCCTTTTGTGTCAAGGACAAGGTTATGTGGATGTCACTCCTTAGGATAGTGATAGACCACTTTATTGTTTCTCCCCCAACTCACTGGACTTGTGGCACAAACAATCACAGTTGAACTCTGACACAGGTGCTTAGGACATTTAGCTAATCATGTTTTAGACATTTTACGATGTCATAGTTTACTTTTTGCTAATACTAGCTCATTAAAACATTGTAATGCATGTTGCTCAAGAAAATCACATAAATTTCCTTTTACTCATGTTTTACATGCTACCACTACGCCGTTACAATTAATTCATTCTGATGTTTGGCAGGCTCCTTTAGCATCTAAATCTGAATTTCAATATTATGTGTTTTTTTTTTTTATTAATGATTATTCTTGATTCTTTTGGTTACATCCGATGCAAAGTAAAGGCAAAATATATGTTAGCTTTTATGACTTTAAATTTTTTGTTGAAAATCATTTTGATACTAAAATCAAATGTTTTCAAAGTAATGGTGGTCGTGATTTTGACATTCGACCTATGGTCGCTCTATGTCGGCTCATGGTATTCACTTTTGCCTCTCCTATTGTGATACTCCAACACATAATGGAATGGCGGAACAAAAGCATCGACATGTTAGTGAAATGGTTCGGGCGCTAATTTTCAGGCTCTATTACCACCTTTGTTTTGGGCTGATGCTTCTTGTACAGCTTGTTATATAATAAACCGTTTGCCCACACCAACTTTACAAAATCTCTAGCCTTTTCAAAAACTTTTTCGTCAAGTCCCTAATTACAGTTTCGCATTTTTACATGTGCATGTTATCCTAACATCACCCCCCGTACCGTTCATAAACTGGCACCTCAGTCTATTCCATGTGTTTTTCTTGGGTACGCAGCTATGTAGCCCGTTACAAAGGCTGCAGTTGTTTAGATCCACAAGTTGTTGTGTGTATATTAGTTGTCATGTGTATTTCGTAGAAAACTTGTTTTCATGCCCCGATCTTGTGCCTAGTTCAGCGGTGCCTACTGGCTCTCGTTCAATTAACATCCCCCTTCAGATTGCTTATATGTCCCGCTTGTCCCTACCCATAGTCATTACACCATCATTGTCTACCGACATTGTCGATCCTAGCCCCACTCTACCCAATGAACCACCACACCATGCCAACACAGTCAGTCACGACATACCCACATCTACCATGCACTATGATATTTAGACTAGCCATCCTTTATCTACGGCTGTCACTTCCCTACAAGCCTCACCCTCGACATCGGGTCTGCGGAATAGCCCAGCCCGGAGGTCATCGTGACATCCTCCTCGGCCTCAGGGGATGCACGCTCGACATCTTTAGATGATGCTACCCTGCCTTGTGAAGTCGTCACCCTATCCTCAGACACGTGTGTGGTTGCACCATCCCATAACACACATCCAATGTGCATTAGACTTAATGATGGTATCCGTAAATCTAAACGCATTTTATCCCTATCTTCGGTCATTATTGTTCAGGAACCCACTTGTTCACATGCTGTTGAAAATTTGCAATGGTAAGAAGCCATGGCTATAGAACTTAATGTCCTCATTCAAAATTAGACATGGGACTTAGTCCCTCCCTCACCTGGTCAAAATATTGTCGGGAGCACTTGAAAATATAAGGTTAAGTATAAAGTTGATGGTTCGGTCGATCGGTTGAAGGCTCGTCTTACTGCAAAAGGCTTTCATCAACGTGAAGGTCTTGACTATTTTGAAAATTTTAGTTCAATTGTTAAACCCACCACTACCTGATTTATTCTAACCGAGCAGTGACAAACTCCTAATCTATTCACCAACTTGATGTGGAAAATGCGTTTTTACATAGTTTTCTTAATGAAGGAGTTTATATGAAACAACCTCGAGGGTTCATACGTCCTAAATTTCCTAACCATGTTTGTCGCCTACGTAAAGCTTTGTATGGGCTCAAACAAGTACCTCGAGCTTGGTTTCCTAGGTTCAGCACGTTCCTACATAGTCTTGGGTTCCAATATAGCAAAGCGGATCCTTCCTTGTTGATACATCGTTCCTAGTTGCTATGGCCTGTTTACTATTATATGTTGACGACATCATTCTCACTGGACCACATCCGTCTCTTCTTCATCATCTTGTTACTCAATTATCCACACAATTTGCAATGTAAGATCTTTGTCCCCTTCACTGCTCTCTTGGCATTGAAGCAAAATCAACATAACATGGTCTATTTCTTACTCAACATAAGTACACACTTGATCTCTTTAATAACCATGACATGCTTGAGGCTAAGCCTATTCAAACTCTTCTCCAGGCCTGGATGCGACCATCAATAATTGATGGAGAGCCTCGAGCAGATCCGACTGAGTTCAAACGTGTAGTAGATGCCATTCAATATCTCACTATGACTCGTCCCAATATATTTTATGCTGCTAATAGTGTGTCACAGTGTATGCATGCCTCCAGGTCTTTTCATTGGCAAATGGTGAAGCGCATCCTCAGATACCTCAAGCACACAACCTGATGATGCCCACACCATTACTCCAAGCTCCTGCACGACCATAACAGCCTATATTGATGCAGATTGGGATGATTATCCTGACATTCGACATTGTATCACTAGGTTTGCTGTGTTTCTTAGTCCCAACCTTATCTCCATGGCGAGCAAGAAGCAGCCTATTGTTGCCAAATCTACCACCGAATTTGAGTGTTGTGTTGTGGCTTAGGTCGCAGCAGAGTGTGACTGAATCCAGAATAATCTACCACTGAATTTGAGTATGCATTGTTTTCATTTTCCCTAAAAATAGCCAACTACAAACAAATGCGTTCAATTACATAATAAGAAATAGAAGAAAGGGAGGAAAAAAATGAGAGAAAAATAAGTCTAGAAAATGTTGTTTTTTGAGTTACAGACCCCCTTTGTCTATGGGTAGGTGTTACCCTTCTCCTAAATCAGCAACTGCCCCATCAGTAGCTAATTTAATTAATTTGGGGAACCAAGCAAAAAATAAAATACAAAAAGAAGGTACCACAGAATACACCAAGCTTAAGCACCCCATGTATATGAACATAAAAAACAAAAGAAAGAGAGGTAAAAATTAAATTACATCACACAGACGATCCCTAATTTAGCTATGAACAACTTCATTTCTTTTCTTTTTTTTTCCGATTCATTTCAGCGATTCGATGCTCTTACTCAGTTCCTCTAACTTCTTCATCCTCAACTTCTCACTTTCGCTTACCAGCTGTTCAATCCAAACATTCTTCAGTTAGTAATGGGTATTCAATTAACTAGATGAGGATCAGGTGCATTTTCCCTCAATTAACTATGTCATCAAGAGGAAGAGAAGGGGGTATTTACCTCCACTAATTTGTTGATAAGCTGGACTTTCTCTTTGTTCTTGTCGTTGAACGCATCCAAGGCTTCTTTGTATTCTCGTTCCTGTAGGACATAACCCAAGTTCAATGACCACTTCATTATCAAAGAACCAGCAACGCCAAAAGTTTATACTGTAAACAATAACGAATTTTTTTTACAATAACACACACCATCATACAACTATCTAATAACTTGAAGTATAGATAGCGCATATACCTGCCTTATGTTTAGTGCTAATGTCATATTGATATTAAGATTGGAGAATACCGAAATTTAAGCTCACGACCTCGCTGTCAATCTCTAATACTATATCAAGAAACAAACTAACAACTTAAGCTATTAGGTGAAAACCGAAGAATTAACATCTTCGTTTTACGCAACTAATGCTAGAAATTGAAGCATAGATAATCTACTGACCCAGCTCAGCTCGCATATTGTGATGATGCTATATTGCTATTAAAAATGGAGGTCACTGGACTTCAATAATCTAGTTTTCTTGGTTAAAGAGTCTTTATCACTATGTCAACGATCCATCTCAGAAACTTAAATTACTACATCACGGCTCATAAATAATTTCACGCAAACATTCCTTAAAATCTTTTAGAGTTTTTGACAAATCAATACCTTCTTCTGGACGGTTGCTCCCAATGGTTTTAGTTCTTTGTTAACTGTATCGATCTTTTTACGAACGTGGGCCACTTCCTTCCTCATCGGATCTGCCAACGCTTCAAGCTCCTGATAAAGATAATCAACCAAATAACTTTTCATAGTAAAACATTCCAGTTACTCAAGCACTTAAAACATCACCATTTGAACTTCATAATTAAATAACAACAAAAAACTATTTTAACCTATTACAAACTCCACATATGAGTCTAGTGTGAATCCCACATAGGAGTCTTGGAAAAGAAGATATCAACATATAAGCCTAGTGGAACCTCACTTGGGCTTATATGTAGATCTCATACATGTCAACTCTGTGAGTTGGGCCGTGAAATTGTAGAATGCTCTATCATGAATCAAACATCATAAGTAAATTAAACAAGAAGTCTAAGGATTTTCAATTCTTCGAGGCCAAGCTACTTCTTTGACAGGTCATACAGCAAAAACGCACAAACAAACCATACAAGTAAAGGTGATCGTGTTTAAGGTCGGGTTTGCCTTCATCCAGATCCAACCCAGAAAAAACCTGACCCAACCCAGATCCGGAAAAAACCCATTTATTCTATAAAAATTCAAACTAAATCCAAATCCATCGGATGAGATAGACATCTAACCCAAATCCATACCCAACTTAAATCTTAGAACAAATTACAATATTAAAATCTAATATTGATATATGCAACAATAATTTGCGACAATAGTAATTTAAAAGCAAATATATGGACAACTCGCTACATATTTTTTCTTTTTCTCATTTGTTATGTATTATATAGTAATAATACAATATTAGGCAACCATTCGAAACTTTTCCACGAGCAATCTTTATACATGTATTTGATATGTCATGGATTTTATGAAGAATATTATAGTGTTAAAAAAAACTCTAAAATATTGGCACATAAAAAAAATACAGGAATTTGGTTTGTCATGTTAAAAACTCAAATTTTAGTAATTTGAAATTTTTTTCCTACATTAAACATAATTTCAGATCGGATTTGGGTTATGTTTGATGTCATCAAATCCAACCCAACCCAAAACCCATTTATTAACGTTCAAATCCAAATCCATTTAAAACCTATTTTTTACATCCAAATCCGCCATAAGTGAATCAAATTGGATGGACATCAGACGGGTTTAGGACCAATTGTCATCCCTAGTCGTGTTAAGTAACGAATAGAAAAGGAACTTATGTATCTCAAAGCCAGCAAATAGTCCTAAGTACAAAGTCAAATCCTTGATTATCTGCCAAAACGCCAGAGGAATTCCAGGCCTAACAAACCGTTGAGAACTATTTATGTTGGATTAACTAGAACCTTCTACATCATTTCTTTTTCCTTTTTAACTCCAACTTCCCTTACTCCATGTTTGACGATAGGGTAAAACTGTAAACAAGGGTAAGTATAATTGGGAGTACAGTTTTACCTCTGTTGGACAAATTTTTTTCCGTTGGGTAACAGGGTTAAGACTTACCTTTCTCTACCTCATACCCAAATTTTCTTTCACCTCCAATTTGCGGTAACGAGAGAGAAGGTACAATTTTAAAACAATTTGGACAAATTTATATTTATTTTAACTATAATTCCACTTAGAATTAGAATTCCCTTTTTATCGAATTCTGAAATAAAGGCAACTCATTTACCTTTTTTTATTAAACACACCCAAACATGGTTAAACTAACTTCTTACCCTACTTTTCTTTACCCCTAAACAGAAAATTGATTACAACACAGTTTAAAATTTCTTTTTCCTTTTCCCCTAATATTGGATTTAACTCGTTTCCAGTAAATTCAGATATCATGTAGCAACTAGCTTCGATTTTTTCAGTTTTATTTTTCCTTTTCAGTTTTTGGAGGTACAAACCCAAAAAAGAATCAAAGTGGAACAAACGCACAAATGACAAAATCCACAAATACCAAACAGATTTAACCCTCCACGAAGTCCCAAAGGAACAGAAAAGTTTTGACTTATTTTAGTTGAAACGCGAGAAATGTTGTACTCCTGCCAATATTTAAAAATAATATATACGTTAAACTCTTCCTTTTTCACAACTCATCTGTAATTTCTGCATAATTAGACCTTCATCTCGTGACCAAAGGTACGCAAAAATTAAGAAATGAGACCAATTTTGTAATAAAATAAAACTTTAGGATTTATTTTTAAAAAAAATATACGGGCTAATTTAAATAAAATTATAAAAATATTAAGGATTATTTTGAAAAAAAAATAAGATAAGGAACCAATTTAAATAAATTTAAGAAAACATCAACAAGCAAAGGTGTAAATAAGTCTATTATAGGTCAATATCTTCCGTTTTCACAACCCCATCTGTAATTTGTTCATAAACCCTAACAGATCAGACCATAATTCCTCAGATCTGGCAATTTCAAGCAAGAAACTTCAAAAATAGTATCACCCAGTAGAAGTAAGGCTATATACATCACATCCTTCCGAGACCCTGCCTTGGCGAGAGCCTCAACAAGGCACTAGGTTTCTTCTTGTTGAAAATTTCAGAAAAAGTTGGGGGAAGCAATTTAATACCTCACGGATCATAGCTAAGCGTTTACTCTCCTCTTCAACGCGACCCAGCTGAGCTTGAACCCTCTCTTTAACTTCCAACTTCTTCCTCTCAATTTCCTCCTCTCTGGCCCTGAAATTAGAAAGCGCAGACCGTGAAATCTCCTCCTCCCCTGAAGAAGCCACGCTGCCGTTGAAGCTCAGGCTGCCTGAGTTCGCCACCAGCGCCGGCGGTGGTGCCTGCACCGGAGGATCCGCGGGCTGCGGTGGCTGTTGGGCTTTCTGAGTCTGCATCGCTGGTGATTTTGAGTCGCAGGGGTGCACAGTGAAGGATTGGTGGGGGAGTTTTGGGTTGAATTTGGTTCACTTTTTTTTGATAGGGGTGGCTTTATTCGGAGTGAGAGAGAGAGAGTCTTTTGCTTTTTGGTTTTGCTTTTGGAATGATAGTGTGTGTGTGTGGGGGTGGGGGTGGGGGGTTTTGTTGTGTGTGTGTGAGTTGTTTAGGGTGGCTTTTACTTTGGACGATGATGATCATCATCATCCTTATAAACAAGGCTGGCTTGGGTTTTTATTTTCTTCGCTAAATATATTATTAGGGTAAAGAAAATTAAAACATTGTTAAATGAAGAACAATAGCAACAACTTAATGGATACTTCTGCTAAACTTAGGTCCATGGACGGTAAGATATACGTAATTTTACCTGTAATGTTTTGGACAATTCCTCAGCCCTCAACAAAAGGTTATTATACAAAAACGGACAAAGACCTTAAGAATTATATTTGTGAAAGAAATAATATGGATTTAGAAAGTTATACGAGTCAAAATAAGATTAGGCGTATTGATACAGGAAGATGTCAACACATCAGCTCACTTATCCAGCCCGTCAAGTGTCATGCCGCCAATCATCGAGTCATGCCACTAATTACTCATCTCGCCCCGTTATCCTGCCATGTACCAACACGCCACGCCATCTCGAAAATAGGCCGCTATCTTCCGATCAGCCCATCTACAACTTGCCGCATCGCCACCTTAGATATTTTGTTAGATATTGTGCTATTCCTCCCAATAAATAGGCTTAGATAATCTCATTATGGTTTATACTTAGAACGTGTATGATGTAAATCTCACTCCCCTAATTTCTCTCTACGTATTTCGGCCCCCTTCTTCTATGTTCTTCTCCTCTTTCTTTTCTATCAATATAACACAATTCTAATATTTTAATGATTGATTTGAGTGTTTATGTTGTTGAATTGGATTTTGTAACTTAGATCAATCTTGATTCGTATAAGAAAGTGACAGCTAACTTCCATACAAGTTTTGAAAAAAAAAAATATTTTAGTATTCAAAAAAAATTGGGCTGTTATTGTCGTTGATGTTATAAACTTATTAAAATTGATTATCATAAATTTTATTTGTCATAAATTTATAATTAATAATTTATGTTTATAATTAATAATTTATATTTATAATTAATAATTTATATTATTTAGTTTTATATTTTAATGAACATATTAGTTTTCTATATTAATAATTTTGTAATTACTAATTTATATTAACTATTTATATTAAGGGACAATGATAGGTGATAAATGAAAGAGGAGAGAGAAAATACTGAGTGAGAAAGAGTACCGTATGCCCAATGCTTCTATTTTCCAAAGAACGTTATCACAAAAGGCCCCAACGGTTACCACCAAAAACCAAAAACGATCCAGAAGAGAAGGTCAAACCGCTGAAAATATCCGAAATGCTACTGGTAAAATCGTCAATTACAAAATCTTAATTGCTACCCGCTGCTGGGGGCTTTCGTTCGGGTTAACCGTAACTTTTAACTTATCGATTACGTAAATATATAAGGATTCTGTTAAAATTTAAATATTTTCGGTTCAGTTTGTTCGGTTCGATTAATCGGTTACCACTTATTGAAAAGAAAATTTAAGTATTTTTCTCACATATTTAAACCTTAAAATTTTGCTATTGCCTTGCGCTCTAAAAAACAAATGAATCAAGTAATCACTTAGGTTTAGGCTGCTAATTGAATTTCTAAGTCTACATAATTGTTATGGTAATTTAAATTAGCTTAGGCTAGGAATATAAATAGTTAAAACTAGATTGAGTTGAACTCATAATCATACAAAACTAATCAGTTTATTTGGTTAACTGTTTTATTGGAACCCATGTAACCATCCAAATTAACAAAATCTTTTACCTGTTCTATGGCTAAACTGCTTCTTCCAATTCAATAACCTAGATTTTTGGTTTTGTTTTCTCAGTTTCGGTTCCCCTTTTTTTCGATTTCGAGTTTTCATGAACACCCTTACTTGCTACCCCATATGTCGGGGGTAGCATTTGAAACACTATTGAAATTGTTGTTTGAAACTTTTCCCAAACAACCACTTGAGACCTCAAAATTTTAGGTGCTCTAAATTTTAGAAGCTTTAATTTTTGAAGTAATAATTATTAATATGTTATTATATCTATTCTATCAATAATTAGCGACAAAATTGCAGTATAAAACAGGTTACTCGTACAAGTGAGGCCTTAATGAACCCGTATAAAGCAGAAATAAGAAACAAAAAGCAACAGACAACTAATAAAATTGGAATGCATGGCAGAAAAAAAAAAAGACATAAAGAACCAAACAGACACTATACAATTATGCACCACTAGATGAGATCGGTGTAGCGAAAGATCTCGAACTGTATCAAAGCCGGGAGAGAGATTGACATGGATCAGGTCCAACTACTGCCGTACTCCATTGTCGCAAAAAGCTCAAACATATCTAAATCATCACCATCATATGTCAAACCAATTTTTTTTTCTCGAGCTCCTACTCACGCTTTGCATCAAGAAAATTATCAACATCTTTAACATTGTCGCCTTTCCTTACCAAGTTTCCCTTTTTTCTCTGAGAGGATTTGACCAATTTTTTCGCACTATTGCTACGGAACATATCTTTCAAGAATTCCTACCAGTGCCACTTCACTTGTTTTAATCTTGCGCTTTAATGCTCTTCGACTCTTCTTTAATGACAAAAAGCTAGTATCCTTGTCATCGGCCCACATCCTCCTCCTTTTCTCCGCCTTACAAGGCTCTTTGACATGTGGAGTTGGTACCATTGGTGGTTCAAAATCAGACGGATACTAAGGTGCTAAAGACCCATAATCATTATCACTGATAGTATCCCGAAACTGGTTTACAAGAACAGATGTAGGATCTTGGGGCCCTACTGATTCGTCAATGTTAACCGCATTCCAAGTTAAGGAATGAGGAGAATGAGTTGCCTAGATTGGTGTATGGGGATTTGACTAGAGGAAGGCTGCTAGAATGGCCGAGTGTGGGTACAGAAGATCCCATGTCCATCTACTGATAAACTGAATACCAATGTAAATCTCAAACTAGCCCACAACACACCCACAAACCTTATATTAACCCTAGCCAAAGTTGAACGAGGATCCAAGGATACTCCACCATCACCCAAGCTAGGTACCGAGAGCTCATGCATGGGGCCTTGAGAATTTTATGGGCCTCGAGAATGTTAGGACAGGCCCTAGTTGGACATAACCCTGAGTGACCCAAGCAACCGCTTGGGGATCCCAAGTTTTAGGTGCACCAAAATTTTTAGAGTTGTGATTTTTAAAGTATCAATTATTAATATTACTAAGTTTTGTGATCAGAATTTTTATAATTTAGGATATATAAAGGGTCTCAGTTCAAACTTTTGCTTATGGCTCTGAAAATGTTAGGATTAGTTATGGGTATACATTCACTTAAAATTTAAGAGTAGTGTTTTTAGGTCCCAAAGTACGTCATATTTATTCACTAAAATGCATATAATATTTGATAAAATTTTATTTTCACTCATTCTTAACCTAAACGTTACATATTCATATCTGATACTGCGGATAAGTGGGATTTTGGGGAACGTGAAGGAATCGAAGGCCTTCCCTTTAATTTTATTAACGAATTAACAAAACTTCAAGAGGAAAATCAAAACCTAATTCTCACAGCCCGAGAATAGAGGCTCAAAATAAAAAACAATATGAAAATTTATGTGAACTAAACAAAAACCCGAAGTCTCCTCTAATATATATAGGGGAGTAATTAGATTACTAATCTAATTCTAAGAGATAATTCAAAATTTAAAATTAAATCTGAAAAATTAAAGCAAAATTCCTAATTAAACTCTACTTCTCAAACCCAATTGCCGCTCCCCTCTTGCTCTCCTAATCAAACTCTACTCTCAAACCCTAGTTGTCGCGTCCCTCTTGCTCCGCTTCCGCCAGGTCTTGTCCCGCCAAGCCCCTTAACGGGCTGCATCATCCTCCTTGTGTTGAACAGAATTCACCCTCGAATTCGACTGAGGGTCCGCACAATAGTTGTCTTCGAAATAAGGAACGAGATGCTTGACGTTGAACACGTCTAACGTCCTCATATTGGGTGGAAGCTAAACTTGGTATCCAATGTCATTGATCTTCTCTAATACCGCCAATGGGCCTATCTTGCCAACCGTGAGCTTGTTGTACTCCCAAGCGGGGAATCGCTCGCGAGTCAAAACTGCCTATACCTTCTCGCCAACTTGAAACTCTACCGACCTCTGTCGTTTATCCTTAGCCGTCTTATATTTGGCCGTAGCCTCCAGTAACCGAGCCCATGTTTGTTAATGGATCTTTTTAAGTGACGAGATGAAGTCACCTGCCTTCCCATGTGGGGGGTACTAGCGCCAAGTCTATCAGAGAATGTGGCACAAGCCCATATACTACCATGAATGGCGCGAACCCTGTACTCCTATTGACGGAGCCGTTGTTGGCAAATTCAGCCTGATGCAGCTTCAACTCCCACCCCTTGGCATTGTCAGCAACAAGGCATCGTAACATGTTCCCCAATGACCGGTTAGTAACCTCCGTTTGTCCATCCGTTTGAGGATGATGAATGGTGCTGAATGCAAGAGAGGTATTGGCCATCTTCCATAGTGTCTGCCAAAAGTGATTCACGAACTTGACATCACAATCCGAGACAATACTAGATGGTAATCTATGTAGCTTGTACAATTCCCGGAAGTAAAGCCCAGCGACATACACGGCATCAGCAGCCCTTTTGCACCCAATGAAATGTGCCATCTTAGAGAAGCGATCTACCAAGACAAAGATGGAATCAATACCGCCAGTGGTTCTCGATAAGCCTAGCACAAAGTCCATGCTGACATCTGCCCATGGTTGACTCGGTATCAATAATGGTAGATAAAGGCCTGCATTCGTCATCCCGCCTTTTGAAACCTGACAAATACGACAGTGTTGGACATACCGCTCTACTTGTTTGCATATCGTGGGCCAATAGTACTTGGCAATAATAAGCTACAGCATCTTATCTCTATCGACGTGCCCCACATTATGCTTCTCCTCAATAATCTTGAGCCCCAGCTAGAGCACGGAATGCAAAGTTGGTTCCCTATGAACAGGAACCCGTGATGGATAGAAAAATTGGGAATAGAACCCGCCTGTAGGTCACGCCAAATCTCCCCAAACGTGGGATCTCCAGGGTACTACCTCGCCATTTGATCAAACTTGGTGACCTCCATCCTACTCTCTGCCATAATAAGGCTCCTCCTACTGAGTGCATCCGCCACCTTGTTCATCACGCCTGACTTGTGCTTGATGACAAAGTGGAAGAGTTGCAAAAAGCCAGCCCACTTGGCATGCCGGTTTGAGAGCTTATCTTGGCTATTGATGTTCTTGAGGGCCACATTGTCGGAATATAAGACGAATTCTCGATTGGCTAAGTATGACTTCCAATGCCGCACCACTCTCACTAACGCATGAAACTCCAGATAATAAGTTGAATAATTTAACTTACTTCCATGAAGCTTCTCACTAAAATAGGCAATGGGCCTGCCGTCTTGGAGGAGGACTACGCCAATGCCAGCTTTAGACGCATTGGTGTGTAACTCAAATGTCTTCTGAAAATCGGGAAGCACCAGAACAGGCGCCGTGGTGAGCCTCCTCTTTACCTCTTCAAAGGCAGCAGTTGCTTGAGCACTCCACACAAACAATGTATTCTTCTTCAAACAATCTATAATTGGTGCCATTATAGTACTAAAGTTTGGCACAAAGTGCCTGTAAAAAGAAGCCAATCTGTGAAAACTCCGGACTTCTCCTATTGTCTTCGGTTGGGGCCAATCATGTATGGCTGTAATCTTCCCATCATCGGCAGCATTATCATCCTTGGACACAACAAAACCAAGGAAGGCAACCTCATCCCTCATAAATTCACACTTGTGCAGGGTGGTAAAAAAGTTCTACGCTTTAGTGTGCGAAGTACTTCCTCCAAGTGTTTCATGTGATCCTCATGGTTCCGGCTATAAATCAGGATATCATTAAAATACACAACAACAAACTTCCCGATAAAAGGATGCATAACTTTATTCATAAATCTCATGAATGTGCTTGGCGCGTTGGACCATCCGAATGGCATGATCAACCACTAGTAAAGCCCTTCTCTTGTCTTGAAGGTGGTTTTCCACTCACCCCCTGGCGAAATCCGAATCTAATGATACCCACTCTTGAGATCCAACTTCGTGAATACTTTCGAGCTCTGCAACTGATCTAGTAAGTCATCCAACCTTGGAATAGGAGAATGATAACGTACCGTGATCTTGTTGATTGCCCTACTATCAACGCATATTTGCCAACTCCCATCTTTCTTGGGCGTCACCAGAGCTGGTACGGCACAAGGACTTAAGCTCTCCCTGATAAAGCATTTGGAGAGTAGCTCTTCCACTTAGCATCTCAACTCTTCATGCTCAGCGGGACTCGTGCAGTAATGAGGCCTGTTTGGTAAGGAGGCACCCAGCACCAAATCAATGCGGTGCTGAATATTCCTTATTAGCAGTAGCGTAGCAAGTAACTCCTCCGAGAACAGGTCTGCGTATTCCTTTAACAAGGCAGTAACCCCACTCGGTATCTCCTCCAGGTTGACCTTGTTCTCCTTCCCAATGAACACAAACACAACCCGTGTTTGGCCAACCTCCTTGGCAAACAAACATGGCGCGTCCCTGTATGTTTAGGTGCTGAGCTTCAGCAGCTTGCGGTGCCTCATCCTTTTTAGGCAACAAGGTAGTCGTGATCCCCTCGAAAGAGAAACAACATGTGTTCTTTCTTCCGTCATGAATGGCACTCCTATCATATTGCAATGGGCGCCCCAAAAGCAAATGATAGGCCTCCATATTAATGACATCACACCATACCTCGTCCTTGTACTTTGCCCCAATTAAAAAGTTAATGAAGCAACGTTTCAAAATTGTTACCTGATTTCCCCATTTGAGCCATGACAATTTGTATGGACTCAGCTGAGCTTTCGTCTTCAAACCCAACTTGGTGACGGCTTCTTTCGAGATCACGTTCTCACAGCTTCCGGAATCAATGACCACGCCGCATACCTTACCGCCAATAGTGCACTGGTCTGGAATATGTTGTTCCTCAACCAACCATCCCCCTCTTCCTCCCTAGGTGTGAAGCAAGAACATCTAACCACTAACAGATGCCCCTCGTCACTCGTCAGGGTATTCTCACCTTGCTCTACTAACTCGTCTTAGGCTTCCTTCTCAACGACCTCGATATTCTTGATACAGAGCTCATCAATGAAAAGGCCCTTACTAGTTCTCTCACCCTTACGGCAATTAGCAGCCTTGTGCCCCACTTCTCCGCATTTAAAACAATGGGTCCCTGATGCACCCACCAAGTCTTGAGTGTTGGGCCTGCCTGCGTTAGTGTTTGACGGTCTATTCTGTGAGGTCTATGTTGGTGGTGCCCTAACTTGCTCTCTCCCGCCAACCTATGTTCCCCAGGTGTCGCTAGTTTGGAGACGCCTTTGTTGGCGTTCCATGTTCACGGCTCTTTGACTCGCCTCCGAAATAGTGAAGATGTCAAACATGTTTAACACCTCTTGTATTGACACCCTCAACCCGCTTATGTATCGGTCGGCCAATTGCTCTCCGTTTTCCGCCAAATCATTCCTAGCAATCAATGAAAAGAACTTAGCCACGTACTCCTCCACAGACTTTGAGCCCCACTGCAACCTTGTAGGCACTGGTACATCATCTTGGCATGATTGTAAGGCAAGAAGGCGCCTCTTGGGCTCTTCATCTTCTCCCAAGATTCTATCTTGACTTTTCCTTGGCGTAACCAGATTTGTTTTAGCTGCGTCCACCGGGCAGCTGCGCTACTGCTTTGCGTCGCATGCGTAGATTTTGGTACCTTTCTGAACTCCAGAACTTCCTCGACGGTGACAAGCCAATCTAAGAAGTCCTCGGGACGTCCTCCACCATTAACTCTGGGATTTCAATCCGGAGGCTGGATTCCCACCTCCGATCATCATAACCGTGGGGGTTTTCGATATTGGGCCTGAAGCTGCCTCGGCCTACGATACGGTAGGTCCTCGTCTGGGAACGGATTTTGGAAGCTCTCGTCCGTCTCCTCTGCTATAGCACCTGATGTTAATGGGCGTTGGGGTTGGGTTCCTGGTGCATAGGGATTTACCCCCCAATTGAATCAAGTAACGCTCGATTCGCCTGAATCTCTCCTCGAACTCATCCAATCTCCTCTCAGCCGTCAGTAAACAATCTCCGTCATGCACGTCCTAGACGGCGGCATATCTCTGTTGCCTCTCAGCCATCTTAGGAAGCGTTTTATGCTCTGATACGAACTGATGCAGAGCGTAAGTGGGATTTGGGGAACGGGAAGGAATCGAAGGCTTTCCTTTTAATTTTATTAATGAATTAACAAAAATTTAAGAGGAAAATCAAAACCTAATTCTCACAATCCGAGAATAGAGGCTCAAAATAGAAAACAATATGAAAATTTATGTGAACTAAGGAAAAACCCTAAGTCTCCTCTAATATATAAAGGGGAGTAATTAGATTACTAATCTAATTCTAAGGGATAATTTAAAATTCAAAAATTAAATATGAAAAATTAAAACAAAACTCCTAATCAAACTCTACTTCTCAGACCCAGCTATTGCGCCCCTCTTGCTCTCCTAATCAAACTCTACTTCTCAAACCCTAGCTGTCGCGTCCCTATTACTTTGCTTCCGCCAGGTCCTGTCCCGCCAAGCTCCTTAACGGGCTGCATCATTATCATTTAGTAACTTAGATCAATGGTACGGAAAATTTTTAAATGATATGTTAACTTTGAGGAGTTAAAATTGTTGGAAGAAAAATATGGAAGTACAATAGAAAATTTTCTAAAGAGTACAAAACATTAGTAGCCAAATAATAAGTCATTCTTTTTTTTTTTTTTATAATAATTAAGATACAAGCCAACAAAGCACCAAAGTGTAGGGTAGAACTCAGAGACAAACAAAAAAACAACCAGAAGAAAAGAAGTTCACCCATTACACGAAAATAAAACCTATAAAAGCAAAAAAGGCCAACCAAACTCACACCACTACAAAGCACAAAGCACAAAACACCAATGGAACTCCTAACAATCACTAGCTAGGATAGTCCTACAATGTTTATCTCCATGTTGCATTATCGCAAAATCATTTCCGGTGGATGATGACCTCTTTTTGTGGGTACACGAAAAAGAGTCGCTTGAAAGGTTTCTTGAAAATGAAAGAGTTGCTTGACAGGTTTCTTGAAAATGAAGTCCTCCAAACCATCTATCAATGAAAATCAGATTTCTGCCCCATCCCTAAGGCTGATGTTGATCCCATCCTCCAAAGAAGCCACTAATCCCTTCTGAATCTACTTTTTACTACTAAAGATCGACCGAAACAACTCCAAGGTGTTTGGATATGAAAACCTCAAATCTACTTCCTTTGTTATGTACAGCATGCAAGAATTGTTTTTCTCTATTCAACCTCTTAGACATATTCCACTAATAACAACGTGAAGTCAGCAACCATGAACTCGCTATTTCAACTCAAAATCAAGCCCCCAACATCCTTTAAATCAACAAACTGGATACAATTATCCCTTATTTAACCCAAACATATCTTGAAAATAACCTTCTACCTTCTCTTATATTTATTCTTCACTTTCATCAATTGTTTTTCAACAAGATACAAGTCTTTTAACAGACTTTCACTTATATAATTCGGTCCATCAAAAACTAAGCCAAGCCGCTTCCCAAACTTCCAAGCATTTCGTCCACGACTAACTGGGCCTCCTAGGTGGACCGCTTCAACTTATTTTTCTAAAATAGAGAGAGATGGAGTTTCATAAGCGTCAAGGGAAGAGATGTACTTTGATTTTTTTTCTTTGATGGGTTTACTGGTTGGTAAATTAGGCCTCCAATGATCAGCCCAAAAAAGTAATTGGTTTAGACGCCATTGTGTCTTCCAAATGAGCATTTTAAGGAAAATATGCTCAACACCTGAGGCGATGCCCTAGTCTTTATCTTGTACGCCTTCACCATTCATTTGCTGCACTTTCATCTCCTCTTCTTCATAAATGTTGACAGACATAATTTTCGATCAGTGTGTAAAAGCCTCTGCAATAGAAGCATTATTTCTATAATTAACTATTGGGATAGCGAAGCTGATTGCAAAAGACCATCGTCGTCACTATAAAGCTTCCCAAAGGCAGTATTTGACGAAGATTCCCTTACATATGTTGCGAATTGCCAGCTCCAATATTGACAAGATTAATTTGAATGGTGTCCATAAGTACCCTTCCCACTGTTGGGAATAACTAACCTAGTTATTAATTAATCTATTTCTGATACCAATTGTTGGGTTTTCAGTTCTCCAACTATGGTCATAACAAAATCCACCTATCAGAGCACTCAGCGTAGGAGACTCTTCTAGCTACCTAAGCCCCCGGTCGGAGAGTCACGCTTCGTGACACCTCACGCGCGAGAGTGCCCGAGAATAGGGTTATCTCTATAGATCCCTTTTCTCCGATACCAGTTGTTGGGATTAATTTTAAAATTTTTTCCTTATTTATTAAACTAATGCAGCAGAAGGGTTTAAAATTCTTAATTTTAAACCTAAGGTTGATTTAAAATTCATAATTTTAAATCTCCATATTTAAATTCTTAATTTAAATCTACAGGCTTCTTCTCTAGTATTCATAACAATAACATAAACTTATATCAGGCATACTAAGAGAAGTAGTAAATAGAAAAGCAAAAAACTTATAAGAGAAGGAAAAAAAAACATTCCCGGATTTGCTCCAAATTAAGAATACCGGAAGAATAATAATATCTCCTAAAAAATCCAAGAAATCGAGACCAAGCGGCCTTCTATGCAATGACCTCGAAACGCCCGAAGAGTGGGCTCCAAAAAAATATTAAATTTTGAGGAAAGAAAAATTTCAAAATAAACTTTTCTCTCCCACTAGGTCTCCAAAAGGCTATACTTTCAAATACCTTTTTTTTTTTTTTTTTAATTTTGAATTGAATGCCAAATCTTGAAATAGAAACCTCTATTATAGTATTGTACCGAAGTGAAAAATAGCTGATATTTTGATGTGGAATTCGCAGGATTCAAGCAAAACGCGCCATTTTAACTAAAATTTGACTCAAAATGCAGCGTTTCTCAGTAGTTCAAAAAATGCGTTCTTCTGGCTTATTATCGCGTGCTAGGTGGTGGCAAGCGATTGGTCCGCGCCTTCGGATCATGACCCTGGACAGCCCAGCACGGGCTGCCTATGCGCGTCACGGATTAAGCCTGTTAAAATGCGATATTTGATTTTATTTATTTTTTTTGTTTTGCTTTATTTTCCATATGTAAAAATTTATTCCATAAATTTTTATTTTTAGAAAATTTTTTTATTTTATAATTTTTGGCTTTTTATTTATCTCATGAATAATGTTTGGCAAAATTAAATTTTCTCATCTCATGAATAAATAACTCATCTCATGAATTCTTTAATATTTTTTTGATGGCAATAAATACAGAGACCTGCACAGGGACCTTAGGGACAATTTAAATTTATCTCCAAATCAGTTAACTTAATTATCGTCTCATAATAAATTTTAATTATAATTTAATAGGACTTAATTCCACTAAATAAATTTCACTGCACTCTAGACTTAAACAGTTCATTTGATATCTCCCAAATAGATTGTATTGCTGATAACAACCCCTCCACCTAGATGTCCATGACAAAGAATAAGTATAACTACTACCATTATCATTTTCACAGCTTCTCCATTAGTTACCGACTTGCCTTTCACTGAATAATTCATTTATACTTGAACATATTCATAGTATAAATCCCAAATGTCAAACACTTGGAATTCTTTGGTCAAAGTTTTCGAACTATTTAAATACTTGCAAATCAACTAAAGGGACATCTGTATCTCATAAGAGATTGTAAATTTTATATTGAATACCTGATCCTTGTCACATTTCACGCCACTACCTAGTGTACGTGGGAATTTATTTATACATTTAGACCTTACTTATAGTACACCAAAGTAACTAACACTCCATGCACAAGTCCAGAATACTCTCAAGATTTAGAGTTGTCATTCAAACAATACAACATGAATTACCTATCTCCAATAGTAGTCTAGAAATAAGCTGCTCACATGGTCTAACTCAGTGTGTCAATCTTATTAAACATACCAACCTAACACTTTTGGATCACCATCCGCATGACTAAAACAAGTCATCTAAAGTGTTAAGTCATATGGTCTTAACCGACAAGTAGCCCAAGATCATCATCGACCATGTGTTATTCAAATAATATTCCATACATTTGTTCCAAGTCTATCTGTGACTTAATCTCATTATCCACTTAGAACAGACATATAAAATGTAATCTGTGGACTCTGTCCATCTCGTGGACGATACTTAAATGAAAATCACATACAGTATAAATGCTCGCTTACACAAATTTAACAAGAAAACGACTAGAATTTTAATTTTATTTTTTAATAAAATAATATTAATAGACTAAATTTGGATTTTAGGACACTATTTTTAATACCCACTACCATACTTGCCCCATCTTTTGGGGTTTTCTTTGCACATATTACATCACCCACTTGGTCTGCTATTGTATAGATGTTTTTTGTCTACACCATCCTTAGGATAACATTTTGTATATCTCTAGCCATGTTTTCCTTGATTGATATGCCTTGTTTTCAGACCATTTTTGAACTACATCAAACCATTCTTTGAATCTTCTCCTCTATTAGCATCTTATTAGCTTCTTTCAACAGATTCAAATAAAAAAAAAAAAAAGGAACATACCCAGTGACTCAAGGGCTCCCGCCTACGCAGGGTCTTTGGCCGGGGGGGGGGGGGGGGGGGGGGGGCAACGGGTGTACGCAGCCTTCCCCCTTCAGGGTGTTAACCTGAAGAGAGGCTATTTCTCAGTGCCCCCAACGTGAGGGTGAGGACTTCCCAAGAGGTCACCCATCTTGGTACTACTCTCGCCCAAGCACGCTTAACTTCAGAGTTCTAATGGGATCCGATGACAGCGTGTTGGTGCCCTCTTTGGTTTTCAACAGATTCAAATGTCATGAAGAATTTATTTTGACCCATACCAATCACCTTGACTCCATACTTTTCTTCCACCAAAAAGATGGTAATAAGATGTGTTGCCTCAATAGACTTTGATGACAGGCAAACTACCGATCTGTTAAGCCACTATATATTAATCTCTGCTTGGTGACCTTGAATAGCTTTAACCATACTTCACGAGACCCACCCTTTCTTCAGGCCTTTACTCTCCTAGCCGCATCCAACTGATTTTCCTTGCATGTAGCCTTCTGTCTAACAACTTGAGCAAACCATCTTTTATCCCAGAAATTACTTCTAGTTGTAGGCTCTGTTGATCCTAGTATTGATGAGGAAGTCGAAGTGAGTTCTTGCAGTTCCCATTCGAGCTCAGCACATGACCATTTACGGAACTTTTTTTTTTTGAAATTTGGCTAAGTTCAATTGCATGAATGATATGATATGTTTTCTCTATCGATAGTAACTTAATATCAATGATTAGATCTATACGTTGTGTCTCCACAAGAACCCTACCAACTTCAAATGGCCCATATTCACAACAAGATTAATTGACAGCCAGAACTCGACCCAATTTCATGTTGGAAAAATTAATTCAAAAAATTAAAATTTCTTAAATGAATTAGATCAAACGCAGCGGATATGTAATTTGAAATTCAAAGTTTTAAATTAATGAAGTCTCTACTCTAATATATTCCAAATAATGCATGGCCATAATAGACATAACAAGAACAAGAGTAAATACGAATTTTAAAGGAAAACATTGCGAATTTAAGTATCTGTATGTAGACTGCACTGTAGCTCCAGAGGAAAGACGACACCACTAAGAGCCTTTCCACAATTCCTCGAAACACTATGTGTGTGGGGGCACCAAAATATTAAGGTTCTTATGAGAAACTTTTTCTCAAAGAAGAAGATCAAAGTTATCCCTTTAGAAAATAAAAATAAAATAAATAAAATCCGGATCTTGATGTCTTTAAAAACAGTGCATATCTATTTTTTAACTCAAAATTTTAAAAACAAATCTTTGCAAAAATATTAGTCAATTCCGCATTCAAAATTTGACCCAGCAAAGGACACGTGTCAAACTGGGATTGGTCAGCGTCATTTGACGCGGATCAAGCCGACGTCCTAGTGTGCGATTGGCTAGCGCGGGTTTACGGGATTTTCTGATTTTTCTTTTTTTATTTTATTGTCTTCCATGAATTATAGGTTTAAAAAAATAATTAATTAATTTATTCATCTCATGAAGTTTTTTTAATGTTTTCAAACGGTGTATTTTATAAAGGCTTACATAGGAATTTCAGGAACAATTTAATTCAAGCTCCAAATGGGTCAAATGTAATTATTATCTCATGATAACTTTTGATTACCATTAAGTAAAACTGAATTTCACTATATAAATTTTATTGCACTCTATAAATAAATATATTTATTCTCTTTTTTGGTAAGTCAGTGTTAAATTACCATATATAAGAAAAAATATATGTATAAGTCTACGAGGGGCATACCCCAAGTCATGGTCAGAAATGCCTACATCAAAGAATCAAATAAATGAATCAAAACAAAGCAAAAGCATCAAATGTCAACATGACCATTAAAAGGAAACAATGCTAAAAAGCCAACGAAATTGATGCTCAATCCTTCACTTCTGCAGAAGCTGAGTGTGACGATGAGCACCATGGAGCGTAGGAGCAGTAATGAGACGGCTGTGGACCAATCCTGTGATCTCCTCAATGACAACAGAAGAAGGTCTGGACTGCGAATGCTGAATCCTCAGGTTACGCTCTTACTAGAGGATGTAGACCGTCGCAGAGAAGCAAAGGCGAGCGAGGATGCGATCGACCCTGCGGCCACGAAGCTGAGTAGAAACCCACTGAACAAGCTCACACCAAGGGAGCACAGGCTACGCAAAGGAGGTGCGCAGGCTAGGCCAAGAAGGTGAGCGTTGACACCTGGGGCCAAACAGAAGCGGAGAAGCTGCAGGCGAAGAAGAGATGGCTATGCGACTCATCATCTGAACCACATAACACACATGAAGACTGGACGCCTGGAACCTGATGCCTCAGCAATATGTCACTGGTCCAAAGTTGCTCACAGAAGGAAAGCCAAAGAATGAAGGAATGCCTCGGAATGTGCAACCTAAACCAAAAAAGATGATGGATGGAGTCCTCCTCCCTTCTACTACAAATCATCTCCCATGTCGATTTAGTGGTGAAGACTCTTGGATGGTCACCCATCCACCTAACACAATCTGCAACACCTAGCTGAGGCCTGAAGTCAACAGACACCCAGAGAGACAACAGCTCAACCCTATCCTGAGGAAACCTCCACTGATCACCCTCAATAATATCTGATACCTGAGTGCCCTAATGATGACCAGTGGAGTGCAAGAGGCAGTGCGAAAACTGCCCCGCGAGTCGCCCGTAAGGCAGCCAATAGTCAGCCCAAAGCCATCTCTAATAATATGTCTTAAGGCCATGTCACACAGCAGCCGAACATCGACGATACTTATCCAAGACTAAGGAATCGAACCCTTGGCCTCAATCTCTCGGAAGCTCTTCCCTTGAAGTCGATTTACATGAATCCACCGAGGCCAGAGGGAATCACAATATGTGAGCAGGACCCAGATGTGCTTCATAAGTGAAGCCTGGTTTCACTTAGTCAAGCTCCGAATCCTGAGACCACTATCCCTACGAGGATAAAATAATTGTCTCCAGGCCACCTTCGCTCCCTCCGGGGCCAACGAGGTGCCCCTTTAAAGGAAGGCAGCAAGAGTTGACTCAATCTTCTGGATGATTGCCTTCGAAAGGAAGAAGACAAATGTCTAGAAGAACAGAATAGAGAAGAGGACCGATCTAATAAGCTATAATCTCCCAGCATAAGAAAGTGCTCGTGAAGTCCAGTGCTGGATGCGAGAAATGGTGCGGTCCAAGAGAGGCTTACAGTGGACGTACTGAAGCCTTGACGATAGAAGCGGCACCCCCCTATATCGGACTGGACACTGCCCCAATCTGAACCCCAAGATGTTTGCAATAGACCGCTTAAACTCAAGATTAACCCCAGAAATGAAGACGATGCTCTTTGCCGCATTGAAGGATAGCCTCGAAAGAACAGAAAAACGATCCAACGTCTTACGAATGACTGAGACACTGCCCTCATCTGCCTCACTAAAGAGCATCAGGTCGTCAGCAAAGCAAAGGTGAGTGAGGCGAGTACTATCACAACAGCGGTGAAATTGAAACCACAGATCGGCAGTGGCACTATGAAGCAAACCCAGTAGACCCTCCATAGGGATAACGAAAAGATAGGGAGAGAGAGGATCTCCCAGTCTAATACCCCGGCTCATGCTAAAAAACCCCTAAAGCTCGCCATTAATAGCAACTGAAAATCTGGCTATGGAAAGACACTCCTACACCCATTGAATCATAACCTTGGGGATATCCATATAGCGTATAGCAGAGAGGATGAAGTCCCACCGCACTGTGTTGAATGCCTTACGAGAATCAACCTTCAGGGCACACCGAAGGGCCCCTGTTTGAAGGTAATAATCGCGCATAAGCTCCTCAGCTAATAGAATAAAGTATGAAATCCTCCTCCTAAGCATGAAAACAGACTGAGAGTCGTCAATTATGTAAGGAAGCACCCCTTTCAGCTTGTTTATAATGATCTTAGTGATGCAGTTATAAATCACATTGCAACAAGAGATCGGGCGATAGTTAGCAAAGGTGAAGGGATTCTCCACCTTTGGGATCAAGATGATATGGGTAGTGTTGAGGGCGCCAAGCATGCACCCTAACTGAAAGAACAAACGATCAACCTGAACTACATCACTACCCACCACATCCCATGCCTTCTTAAAGAAGAGGAAGGTATGCCCATTAGGACCAGGAGCCCTAGCATCACCATTAGAGAATAGAGCGTCTCTGACCTCTGCATCAAAAATTGGAAGAGTTAACAGTCTAGCCTGATCCTCAGAAAGACGAGACTGGAATAGCCCCGAAATATCCTCATGAAGCAGCCCACTCGGCTCAGCCAGTTGCTCCTGGAAGCAAGAGACATTGGCTCTCGAAATCTCCCCCTCATCAGAAATCCTCTTGCCGTTTTGGATGAACAATAGAAGAAATCCAATTCCTAGCCTGCCCATGGGCGACAGACTTATGGAAGAACTGAGTACCCTGATCTCCTAAAGTGAGCCACTGGATGTGAGATTTCTGACGGTAGAAAGCCTCCTCATCCTGACATTTACTAACAATTAGCCCCTTTATTACATGTCCATGAGAAAAATAACTCTAACTACTACCCTTATTTGTGTCACAACTTTTTCCTTCGTTCCCAACTCACCCTTCTCGAATAATTCATTGATACAGAAAATAATTTTTGTACTAATTCAAAATTTCAAACATATGAAATACTTTGCCACAGTTTTTTGAATTTATTCAAATGCTTGCGACTCAACTAAGAGGACATCTTTATCTCATAAGATATTATAGATTCCATATAGAATACTCGTTCCTGCCACATTTTATGCTGTTACCCAATGTAGTTAAGACTTCAGTCACTTTGAGTGACCTAATCCTTTAAGCGCATCAAGATAACTAACAATACATGCACATGTTCAAACAATTTTCATAATTTAGAGTTATTATACAAACAGTATAAAATCGAATAACTTATTTCTAATAGTAGTTTAGATAGAAGTAATTCTTGTAGTCCAATTCAATGTAACAATCTAATTGTAAGCACCAATATAACAGTCTAGATCACTATCCACATTACCAAAATAAGTTATCTAAATGTTAAATTATAGCCTTAGCCTACAAGTAGTCCAAATTTGTCACCGATCATGAATTAATAAATAATTAAATAATAATTTAAGCTGTTCTTGGTCAATTTGTGACATAATCTTATTCTGCACTGAAAACAAATGTTTCAATGTCATTTAAGAACTACATCCATCTCATGCTACATTACTTAAAAGAAAATATCACATGCATAATAAACTCACAATCATACAAATGACAAGAAATAAATTTTATTCATTAATAAAAATATTTACATATTGGGTTTCCTAGGATACCATTTTTAACATTTTGTTGTTATTTGGTGAAGTTTTTCCTAGACCATGCATGTAAAGGGACTCGATAACAAGCCACTTGAGCTTGCCTTTTAAGATTACAATCAAATTTTGACCACCTATATGTCTCAACGGTCCATGTTTTTCTACTTCTTTAATATACCAAATATTGACTCTTCTTATCCTATATTGTATTAAAAGTTAACAAGAATTTTCTTCCACCTATAGGTACTAAGATGGAGGAGTTTTACAGTATAAGTATTTCCTCAACAGCCATCATGTCAAGATCATTTGTCGTTGCCATGACCAGGCTTCTTTGGAGTTCTATTATGAAATCATCATCTTGCTTCCCATTGACCACTCTCTTATCAACCCAAGAACCGCCATAACATATCACTATGGTCTCTAATTGCTATGTTGCTAATGGCTCTATTCATTCTTGAGGTGTAGGTGATCCTAGCATTCCCACCTCGTTCAAATCTATCCCACTTGACGAAGATGGGATCATCACTAATCTAGTTCCCATTCGCACCTTCAATGAACTATAAGGCTTCTTCCCGACTCCTAAATATCACAAATCCAAACTTAGATAGCCTTTTACTCTTCTTCTTGAAAGGGGCAAATGCATGAATCACCATGCCATGGTTTGACCACCTCTTCCATGAGTTATCCATTTCATTAGGTAGATTATCAACAAAAAGAGTTAAAAGGTATTGATGGCTACTTGCTTGAGTCTTCCTCGTCAATCCCAACATTCTTCATTTACGTAGAGAACCTGATGCTGTTGTGTGCCCTTCACCACCACTTGAATCCGACCCTATGAATGGACTTGGAGGTGGCATGTTGCATGCAATTGTAGTTCATTTTGGTAGTTCATTTATTAGTATGGATAAAGAATTTGTAGTTGATTTGGTTAAGCCGATAGGGATATTCTTGTGCTGAGTTACATAGTAACTCTTTAAATACATATATAGATTGAGTAATTCAATAACAAGAATCATAATCAATATCTTAATCTTCTCCCAAAGTCTTTCACTCTCTTCTTGTTAATCTCTCTTCTCCTACTCTCTTCTACTCTACTTCTCTTATTTCTCTCTAATCCTCTTCTCCTTGTATATTCTTTTCCCTAGATTTAGATACAATATAAATAGATTGTATCAATTGCTATCAAAGCCACTGATTCTCAACCGCTGACGTAATTAAATGAAGATTGAGCAAAAATTCAGTAGAGTCAAGTACTCCAATGATGCTACCCGCTTGATTAAAGTCATGAAGGTCTTTTATCCTATAGCTGAAGATGTTTTTCATCAGGTATTCTCTCCTTATGGTCACATTGAAAAAATTGAAGTCATTTCCTTGTCAATTTTTGAGGTTAAAGCACATGTAGCACTTTCTACAAGACAAATGGCTGCTTCAGCATTTGTTAAACTGCATGGAAGGAGTGTCTATGAAAATTGTTGTGTGTTGGATATTAATTTCTTAAATCATTGCAAGGAATTTGGAGAAATAAAGGATAGTCAGTGTACTAGCAAACTTCCTGCATTCAATTTTATATCACCTAGAAGGCTTGCTGGAGTAGGATTGAAATTCATTGAAGCACATTCGACCACTATTGCATCTACGGCTACAACTCCCCAATCTCCATCTACCACTCAACTTAGAAAAATTGAGGCATCTCCATTGGTTATCACGAAATCAATTGGACCCTTGCAAGATTGTTTAGTTGATGGTAAAGCTCAAACCATGGGCCATATTTCAAATCTTGAAGACAATGCAATTGTTGAAACACTTCTCACATTAGCATTTGGTGAAGACATGAAGATATTTGAAGACAATAAACAATACTCTTTGGTTGAGATTTCTTTGCAGTCCTATGAGATCGAGGAGTTCTTCGAGGGTAAGGTTAATTTTTCATATGCAACAAAAGAAGCTGTCAACATGGTACCATCGATGCATCATGTCACATATTGTGCTGAGCAAAGTCAAGTGCTTGGTTTAATTTTTGTTGTAACTATTTTTGTTTTTGATTAGGGGGAACATACTCATCATTAGCTTGTATATCCTCCTCAAGTCGTTTTAAAAATATCACCCTTGGGGACAAGGGTGCTCTAGTGAAGGAGGCATTATTACATGCAATTGTAGTTCATTAAGGTAGTTAGCTTGTTAGTATGGATAAAGAATTTGTAGTTGAGTTGGTTAAGTCGGCTAGAGATATTCTTGTGATGAGTTACATAGTAACTCCTTAAATACATATGTAGACGGAGTAATTCAATAACAAAAATCATAATCAATCTCTTAATCTTCTCTTAAACTCTTTCACTCTCTTTTGCTACATTCTTCTACTCTTCTTCTCGTATTTCTCTCTACCCGTCTTCTCCTTGTATATTCTTTTCCCCAGATTTAGATACAATCTAAATTGATTGTGCATTATCCAGTGTATGATGGATCTCCTTCTCCCACCATCGAATGGAAGAGAAGTCAGTGAAACTTAGGCCACTGGAGGATACGGTCGACGACGAACAACGAACGACATATGTAGAATAGTCTAGTTATTCGTAGCGCGCGAAGGGTCTCCCCTTCTCCCTTACTATCTCACTTCAACTAGACATGGCCACGGGCCGAGGCCCGCCACCGGGACGGACTAGGCTTCGGCAGGACATTTTTATTTTTTTTTAATTTTGAATATATATTACAAAAACACATACATACAAACATATATATATTCATATACATATACATAAAAATAATCATTTTGACCAAAAATAATTATAATTTATTAATAAATAATATGACATACAATACAATTCTAATATTGCCCTAGAAAATTACAAATATATTTTATAAAATAAAGGGTTATTTATGCCAAAGGTCCCCGTACTTTGTTCATTTTGTTAATTTAGTCCTTGTACTTTTAATTGTGTCAATTTAGTCCTTATACAATTCAAAACCTGCCAATTTGGTCCTTACAAAAAATTATGCTAAGTTTTTAATGAAAATTTTAATGGTTCGATCACGAATTGAGTTAAATTGAGTAAACGGATGAATTTATAATAAGTTACTTACATCTAACATAACTTTTTCCGTTCAAAATTACATCATGAACTTAACTTAAATTTGACCAAAGGACTAAATTGACACATTTTTAATTGTGCAGGGACTAAATTGACACAATTAAAAGTACAAGGACCAAATTGACACAATGGGCAAAGTACAGGGACATTTGGCATAAATTACCCTAAAATAAAATATATTACAACTTGTTAAAAAATACAACTATAACAATATAATAGTACCTTATAAAATTACATATATATTTTATAAAATAAAATCTATTATAACTTGTTAAAAAGATATAATTATAACAATATAAATAAATCAATCTAAACTTGTTACGGTTGGTGTGGTACTTATTGTAGAGCTAGTGTCATTGTCGTCTTTATCGCTTGACTATTTCAATTTCAAACGGTCTTGTTCTTGAGTACTTCAAGCACACCGACATTTCTAAGATGGCTAGTGCTAGCTTCGCTCTCTTTAATCCTAACAATCTATGCCCTGCACTAAAAATAAACTCCGATGCTACTGTAGACATCGGACATATTAGTATATCGCGTGCTATGGTGGAAAGCACGGGATATTGCGATCGAAATGATTTCCACCAGAGCAAAATATCAAAATGTGGTGAAGATTCCGTTGGTTGGAATTCAATCGGAGGTGAAGGCAAATACAAAGAAAGCTCATCATATGACGTGGAATTTTGTCTGGGCATTAACCGGTTAAAAATATCCCATGCATTTAATTGTCCTCGAGAAATGGACGAAAATGATGCAGAAGAAACATTTATATTAGTTAATAATTTTTAGGAATAAATGGAAAATAAATTATATAAATTTTCATCAACTTTGGCAACAAAAGATTGTACATCAATAGTTGGTAACATTTTTCGTAAAATATTTGGGCAAAAAATTAAAACCCACAAGTTCACAACATGGATAAAAAATGGTGACAATACAATATGCCAATGGCAATTCAGTATAATATTTTAAATTTTATTCTAGCATGGTGGCAATGGGCCCCCTGCAACGCTGGGTAGGAGAAGTTCTCTATCATCCATGCAACAATATCTGCCAGTTTAGATATTGTGTGTGGAATGGTTGGGAAATAAGATTAAAAAAAAAATGTAGTAGCATCTTTAAAAAGAATTAAAAATTTACAGATTTTATTAATTATATCCTAATCTACATTATCTAAATTAAAACAACTTAGATCTGTATGATACTCCTGTACAAATTCCATTAAGATGTCTTAATATGGTATGGATCTTTTTAACATTAAAACTGTTGATGACCACATAGTGGATGCATCTAATTTAAAATGTTTCCAACAACTGCCTTATGATTGACGCATTTTTTTTAAAATTTTGTTGCTAATTCCAGATGTTTTAATTGCTCTAATTACTTGCCTTACAACTGTAAGAGAAAATAAGTTGTATGTCATCCATTATCATTAAATGCAAAATATGATAGATGCAACGAAAATTAAAACATTTCCTATCTAACATGGGTCTCAAATATCTAATTAATTAGTTAACAGATAAAGTATTATTAGTAGCATTATCAAAAGTAATGCTGAAAATTTTGTTGTCTATCTCGCACTTATGGCATGTATTCACAATGGTACCTGTGATGACATAAGTACTGTGGGGATATTCGAATAAACGAAAAATGAAATATTCTTTTTCGCATTACGTAGGAAGAATCAATCTAAGTGCAGTTATGCACATGTAAGGTATGTCGGATTTCATGTTCCACGCTTCAAATGTAAACTAGATCATGCTCGTGTTCGTCTTAAAAATTTCTTGAAGCTCGTTTTTCATATTTACTAATTCTTTAAATGTGTCCCACTTCAAAGTATTTCGAGGAACCTTTTGAGTGGAAGGTTTTAATGCGGTTCTGCAATACCAGACCAATCTAGGTCTTCGCCAGTGGTAAACGGCTTTTAAGAGGAAATGACTTATCTTATTAATTCGTGTCTATTACTTTCTTGTGTAAGCCTAAGGTTTGCAAGCTAGCTAGTCACTTGTTGCACAAGCATTTGTTGGGATGTATCCGCATTTAAGTCAGGGTGGGATTTTTGTTGGTGTCATTTTAAAGTGCCGATCTCATTACCACTTGGATGCGTGAGGGCTTTTGGAATATTACAATGTTTAAAATATGCTTTATTATTTTTACAATGTAGTGTAAAATATTGCCATATTTGACCTAGTAGGACGTTTATTAGTGGCACTTGTGTTTTCAGAATCAGGAGTTTGAGTTTCATCGTTGCTGGGTGCGGGTTCAGGTTCGGGACCCGCATCACCCAATTCACTAAGATAACCTTGCTCGTATTCCCAACTAGAGGTGTCTGTGTATGGAGGTGACTTGACGGGTTCTAAGAAAATATGTTCCTCGGTATTAACCTCAACTCCTTTAGATTGGCTACCACTACCCATTCTAGGGGCTTTAGGCGGTCGAAAAGAGCTAGAACTAGATCGACCAGCTCCAGATGAAGATGATCTATGAGCCATTATATTATTAGTTTATTATAAAAGTATGTGAAGTAAAAATGACAAGTAAGAATACAACAACAACAACAACATTAGGAGGCCCAATGCCACAAGGGCTCCCGCATGATCAGGGTCTGGGAGGGGTAGAATGTACGTAGCCTTACCCTATCAGGGGGATACCCTAATGAGAGGTTGTTTTCGAGGATCCCCATCCTGAAAAACGAGAGGGCATAAAAAACACGGAGAGCATGATAAGCATGGAAGCATCTAAGTAAGAGCAAAATGTGAAAGCGCTAAGAATCTATGGAAGAGAGCCTACCTAATGACAACATGCAAGCATATAAATGATATAAGCAACAAGAAGCAAGGCAGAAATGCGTAAAATAGACAGGCATGCAAGATGCCTAGTGGCGTTATCCTAGAAGTGCTCGACGTTCCTACCCCGCTATATCTGTTACCCCTATACTAATCCTGCACAGGGTTCTATCTAAGGCCATTTCTTCACTGAGGTTGAGATAAGCGAGGTCCTGTCAAAATGCGTCCATCTAACTCTTCTTTGGTCGGCCTCTTCGTCTCTTCCCATCTGTAATATGGAATTGTTCGCATCTCCTGACAGGTGCAGTGCTCGGTCTCCTTCTAACATGCCAAACCCTCCTCAAACGTTGCTCCCACTGCTTATGCTCGATTGGGGCCACGCCTAATTTACTTCGTATGACTTCATTCCTGATCCTATCCTTCCTTGTGTGTCCACACATTCATCTCAACATCCTCATTTCTGCTATCTTCATCTTCTACGTGTGTTTTTGCTTAACTAGCCAGCACTCTGCCCCATGAGACATAGCTAATCTCACTACCGTCACAAGTAAGAATGAAAGTAAATAAAAATGACAAATAATAAAATCTTGATACTAATTTTATTGAAGCAAAAATTAAAATTTAAACTTGAACAAGCTTCTACGAGCAGAACACAATTTAAACTTCGAACTTGAGAAATTGAGAGCAAAGAATTAGAATTAGAGAGTAGAAAAAATTGGACAGAAGACAAGAACGAATTGATAATTATTGTGTGGTGAAATGAGAAAATTTGGTTAGAATTTATATAATATTTGAATTTTATTTTTTTTTTTAAATTATAGTGCCCAAAGGCACTAGTTGTTGGGGCCCTTTTGTGGGGAGCCCGTGGCTATGGGCCCGGTGGCCCTGTCTAACTTCAACCTTGCATCAACAAATCAACTACGGTGGAGCGAAGACATAGATATTTTGACCACCAACACGGAGAGTGAATGATGGAAGGAGGACGTGACTCACAGACCAAACACCACTAGCAACAAACCTGTATCTACCTACTCGAAGACAACGAACACGCAATCCAGCAGCGGATGAAAACTAGCAGGCTAGTACGTGTCACGATCCTAAGTTCATGACTATAGATTCAAAGACCGAGGTGATCTAAGAATATAGAGGTTTGGGAATTTAGAGTTAAGATGAGAGAAAGAAGGTGAAAATTAGATGAGAAATAGAGAGAGAATTGAGACGAGAAAGAGGAGTTTAATTCATAGTTGTTTAGATGATCAATTACAAGTATAAGTCTCCTTATTTAAACTACTTACATCAATTCAAATGGAAAAGGCGGGAAATAACTGTCACAAGCAAAAAGGCGGGAAAGGGAGAGGGGAGCGTGTTGGCTATTACCGTTTCTAGAGAGTTCTAGATTCTTCTACTACAATCCGTTATCTCACGTGGCTTAATTAATTGAATTAATACCCAATTTATATTTATTACTATCGGGTGTTAGTCCAATTAAGAATGGGCCAATACAAGTATATTAATGGGCCGGACCTAAGGCTATGTCTTGACATCCACTGGCAGCGAACTGGGCCGTGCCTTGACAACCCACTGGACCGGACCTTGGCGAACCTTTGGCGCGAACTAAAGCGAACCCCAGACACAGCTAGTGCGAACCTGTGACAGTGCTGTCCCCATGAAACGATCCTTGTCCTCAAGGATTGAAGGGGGGAAACTGCCTGCATATGATGGCCCAATCTTCCCAGGTTTCCTCTGCCAAGTTCTTCCATTTGATCAGCACTTGTGCAACTCTCTTCTTGTCTCTTGTCACGGTTCGGTGTTGGAGCACCTCTTGAGGCATGACTTCAGGGTCCTCGTTCGAGTCACATTGTGGGAGCTCGTTCCTGTCTTGAGCCCGTTGTCCAATCTTCTTTTTGAGCCTGGATACGTGAAAGACCGGGCGAATTTAGGCCCCTTCTGGTAGGCCCAACTTGTAAGCAACCGTTCCAATCTTGGCTAAGGTCGGATATGGACTGTAGTAGCGAGCGCCAGTTTCAAGTTCCTCCTTAGAGCCAAGGAAGTCTGACGGTAAGGCTGAAGCTTGAGGTAGACTAAGTCTCCTACTTCAAACGTGCGTTCGGTCCTTTTTAAATCTGCCATCTGTTTGTAACGGTGCTGGGCTGCTTTCAAATTTTCCTTGAGGATGTTGATCATGTTGCCTCGTTCTGTGACAAAGTCATCCACATCAGGGGAAGTGGAGTGGCATGGCACATCCCAGGCCAAGAGACGTGGTTCATACCCATACAAGGCTTTGAATGGTGAGGTCTTCAATGAGGAGTGATAGTTGGTATTATACCAAAATTCCGCTAAGGGCATCCATTGGGCCCATAGCTTGGGCTTGAGGAGAGCCATGGCACGGAGATAATTTTCTAGGCACTGGTTGACTCTCTCGGTTTGCCATCAGATTGTGGGTGATAAGAGCTGCTCATAAGTAAGTTTACTCCAGCAAGACGCATAAGTTCCTTCCAGAATAGACTCAAGAAGGAGGAGTCCCTATCTGAGACTATGTCCTTGGGCAAGCCATGTAAACGGTAAATGTGGTCCAAGAAGAGCTGGGCCACTCTTGCTGCTGTATAAGGATGTGCCAAGGTCAGAAAATGGGCATACTTGGTGAAGCGGTCCACCACAACCAAGATCACGTCCTTCCCTTGAGACCGAGGAAGGCCCTCAATAAAATCTAGGCTGATGCTGGACCAGGCCTAGTCTGGAACTGGCAGGGGCTGAAGTAGGCCTGGGTAGGGCACATGTTCCCCTTTAGTGCATTGGCAAATGTCACAGCTGCGCACCCATTTTTTGACATTGTCTCTGAGCTTGGGCCAGTAAAACATGCTCTTGACTCTCATCAATGTGCCTGTCTCCCCTGAATGTCCTCCCATTGGAGAATCATGGAGGGCAAGCAAGACTTTGTCTCTCACGGCTGCACCTTCACCCACATAGAGGCGTCCCTTGTAACGGATGATTCCCTGTTCAAGGGAGAATGGAGGTTGGCCCTTAGGGTCAAGGGCCAGCTGGGCAAGGAGCTGGGAGGCTTGGGCATCATCTACATAACTATCGCTAACCTCCCTCACCCAAGTTGGGGTGACAAGGGTCAGCTGGGCCAATGTGCCCTGGTCTGGACCTTCACTGCGTCTTGACAAGGCATCTGCGGCACCATTCTCGGCACCCTTGCGGTACTGAATGCCATAGCTGAGGCCCATGAGCTTAGAGACCCCCTTTTGCCGAAGTCTGGTGCTGATGCGCTGGTCCAAGAGGTGGCGCAAGCTGGAGTGATCTGTCTTGATGATGAAATGGCTGTCTAGGAGGTAATGCCTCCATTTTTGGACGGCCATAATCACGACCATGAGCTCCTTCTCATATAGAGATAGGCCCAAGTGGCGTGGACTGAGGGCCTGGCTGAGATAGGCCAAGGACCTACCCTTTTGATTCAAGACAGCCCCAATGCCTACATCACAAGCGTCTGTTTCCAGGACAAAGCGCTCGTTGAAGTCAGGCAGGGCCAGCACGGGTGCTGTCATCATGGTAGCCTTTAGGGACTCAAAGGCATCTTGAGCGACATCGTTCCAGAGGAAGGATCCCTTCTTAAGGAGGCTTGTCAAGGATTTGCTCAACGTTCCTTACCCTTTGATGAACTTACGGTAATATCCAGTGAGGCCAAGGAACCCACGGAGGCTTTTGACACTGGTAGGCACGGGCCAATCTCTCATGTCCTCAATCTTGGCTATGTCAGTGGCCACCCCCTCTTGTGAGATAATATGTCCCAAGTACTCAACATGGCCCCGTCCGAACATGCATTTGCTGCGTTTGGCGTACAGCTTATGGGCATGGAGTATGTCCAGGACCAGTGCCAAGTGTTGCAAATGTGCGTCCATCTCCGGGCTGTATATTAATATGTCATCAAAGAAGACCAAAACGAACTTCCTTAAGAATGGGGCAAAAACCTCATTCATTAATGCTTGGAACGTGGCTGGGGTGTTGGTCAGTCCAAAGGGCATGACACGGAACTCGTAATGCCCTTAGTGTGTACGGAAGGCTGTCTTGTGACGGTCCTCATCTCTGACTCGAATCTGATGATATCCGGCCCGGAGGTCTATTTTTGAGAAAACTGCTGCCCCTTGGAGTTCATCCAAGAGATCATCAATGATCAGAATGGGGAACTTGTCTTTGACAGTGATCTGGTTGAGCTGGCGATAATCAACGCAGAAACGGTAGGTACCATCCTTCTTTTTGACTAAGAGGACTGGTGAGGCGAATGGGCTTCTACTTGGCTGTATGATTGAAGTTGTGAGCATCTCCTTCACTTGCTTCTCTATCTCATCTTTTTGATGGTGCGGATACCGGTAGGGCCTAATGTTAACAGGTTTGGCCCCTGGCACAGTAGGAATGCCATGGTCATGAGTGCGAGACAGAGGCAGCCCTTTTGGAATGTAAAACACATCCTCATATTGGCCCAACAGATGCGCTAAGTCTGGGTGCAACTTAGCTTCAAATATTTCCACTCCCGTGGCCATAAAGAGATGGCCTAGCACACAGCTGGCCTGCTTCTTCAAGAATCGTGTGATGCCATGCTCGGATGTGGAATGTAAAGTTGCTTGCTCAGCCATGCCTTGCAACTGGATCGTCTTTCCCTCTTTGTAGCAAGAGAAGTGAAGGTTTGTGAAGTCAATGGTTACGGGGCCATAACGTTGTAACCAATCCACTCCCAAAACCATGTCACTCCCACGTAGCTCAAGTACTCGTAGGCATCAGTGAAGGTGGTGCCCTGGACCTTCCACTTGACGCCCGTGCATTTTTGATAGCTCATGAGGCTCTCCCCATTGGCTACGGTGACTGTCATGACAAGCGTTGGCACTGTCTCCAGCTTGAGTTCACGGACCACAGCAGCGTCTAGGATGCTATTGGTGCTTCCGCTATCAATAAGGACAGTAATGGCCCTTTTCTTGATAGATCCACTCAAGCGTATCGTATTATGGGTAATGCGTCCAGAGAGGGCGTTAAGGGAGATCTCCATCACCCCTATTTCTTCCTCCTGAGCCTTTTCTTTTTCTTGCACTTCCTCTTCTTGCTCTTCTTCCACCTCCTCGTGTCCCTCCATACTTTGGAGCTGCTTTGGCTTACATATGTGCCCGGAAAAATAACGCTCCCAGCACTTGTAGCATTGTCCGGGTTCGCGCCTTGGGGCGCTGGAGCCAGAGGAAGATGCCGGACCTGACTGTGCTCCATTGGGCCTTGACACGGACCCGTATGAGGACGCTGGGCCCTGGAAGGACACAGACGGTCCCGTACGTGTACTGGACACTGTCTTGACATGGAAACTAGGCCTAGTGACACCGGATCCAGTCCCTTTGATGCCATGAATCTCAGCGATAGCCAAGTCTTGAAGCTTGGCTTGTTCAAATACCAAACTTAAGTGCTTTGGCCTTGCTACTTTGACTGAGGCTCTGAGTACAGGCTTGAGGCCGCTTATAAAATTGGAAAAGAAGTAATCTTCCATTAAAGCTGGATGATAAATCAGCATCTAACTCTTGAGTTCTTCAAAACGCATGATATAGTCCTCCACAGTATTGTTTTGGACAATCTTACTGAATTCCTCCACTATGACATGAAGGGATCGATCTCCAAATCTCTTGCAAAGCTCATCAACGAAGAACTGCCATGAAATCATTGGATTCTTGAGCTCTAAAGCCTGGTACCAAGCCTCTCCATGGTCGGGCAGGTGGTTGGAGGCAAACTCCACCCATTCCTCCGGTGGTACTTGATACCAACGGTAGTATTTGAGTAACCTCCTAATCCAACCCCTTGGATTAGATCCATCAAAGCGAGGGGGATCAAGTTTGGCAGTATGATGTGAGCTCCAGGTGCGGTTGCTTCCATTGTTCCCACTGTTTTCACCTTCATCACCAATTCATGAGGGAGCACTCTCATTTCTGATCTCTAGTGGTGGAGGCGGTGGAGGAATCAAGCCACTTCCTCCAATTGGAACATAGTTGCCGAATCCTCCAGCAGTAGCATGGGCAGTGGCGGTTGGTAATGCGACCTCCGGTCGTTTTTCTTGGCTAATTGCGAATCTCTGCATTGTAGCATTCAAGGTCTCCATTGTGATCCTTAGATTCTCGGTAATCTGAGCTTGAGAATCTATGGAAGTTTTGAGCTTGTTGCTAATTTGAACTTGACTTTCAGAAATTCTTTCCAACCTCTCCAAGCACCGTTCAACCGATTCAAATCTTTGTTGAACTTGTGAATCAACCGTTTCCTCTGATGAAGACATTGTTGCAGCGGATCGTGTACTTTTCGTAATGGCTAGTTTGATGATCGGAAGATGGCTCTGATACCACCTTGTCACGATCCTAAGTTTGTGACTATAGATTCAAAGACCGAGGTGATCTAAGAATATAGAGGTTTGAGAATTTAGAGTTAAGATGAGAGAAAGAAGGTGAAAATTAGATGAGAAATAGAGAGAGAATTGAGACGAGAAAGAGAAGAGTTTAATTCATATTTGTTTGGATGATCAATTACAAGAATAAGTCTTCTTATTTAAACTACTTACATCAATTCAAATGGAAAAGGCGAGAAATAACCGTCACAAGCAAAAAGGTGGGAAAGGGAGAGGGGAGCGTGTTGGCTATAACTGTTTCTAGAGAGTTCTAGATTCTTCTACTACAATCATTTAACTCACGTGGCTTAATTAATTGAATTAATACCCAATTTATATTTATTATTATCGGGTGTTAGTCCAATTAAGAATGGGCCAATACAAGAATATTAATGGGCCGGACCTAAGGCAATGTCTTGACATCCACTGGCAGCGAACTGGGCCGTGCCTTGACAACCCACTGGACCGGACCTTGGTGAACCTCTGGCGTGAACTAAAGCGGACCCCAGACACAGCTAGTGCGAACCCGTGACAGTACAACACCGGATTTGGAAGCTTGGAGGAGGAGGATCAGCGATGCGCTCTCACACGCTGCCTATATTTGGGCGAAATTGCTTTGACGCATGACTCTCTTTTTCGACATTATATACTAGTAAGTTTTAAATAGTTTTATACAAGTGAAACTTTCGTTAAGATGCCTAGGATCTGGCATACAATTTATAGGTATGCCAAAGGTCTTGGAATGTTTTTGAGATAAGTCGAATTTTGACAACCTTTGTTTTTTCAAATACCTTTTCTATAACTCCGTTATGGTTTTGTCAGTTCATGCTATCATAATACTTAAAAAAAAAAAATTTATACTTAAGTATAATTTAACTAAGGTAAAAAAGTGTTTACATTTAAATAACAATTAAATTTAAAAATATTTAGATATTTGGAAAATTATATTTTAAATATTTTAATAATATTTGAAATCTTTAAAATGTAATTTAAATATTTTAAATCTTTTGTATATTCAAAAAATATATATAAAAATTAAAAAAATATTTTAAATGAATAAAATAACTTATGAAGAATATTTAAATCCCTGACCCTATTCACGCGGGAACTCTTATGGCACTAGGCCTGTTGTTGTTGTTATGAAGAATATTTAAATAATTTTTTAATAAACATTATAAATTAAAAAAATTCTAAGACTTAGAAAGATTAGAAAATTCTTCCTACAACGTTGACTTCATAACCCCAGGGACACCACTATCGCTGTCATCATTTGATGAATGACTATATTATTATTGTGGATCTCTCTACCCTTCTATTAGTTTTTCTAAATACTTAAAAGTATTTTAAAATTTTAAAAATACTTTTCTAGGTATTGAAAATATTTTGTAAATATAAAATACTTTATTAAATATCTAATTATATTTTTAACTGTTTAAATATATTTTTAAATGTTTAAAACATTATTTTCATATTAAAAATACTTATATATAAGTTTAAAATATTTTTGAAATATATAAGTATTTGGTAAAACATAAAATATGTTTGAATTAAAATAGTTAACATATTTTTTGAATATAAAGATATTTAAAATATTTGTTAGATATATAAGAATCTTTTAAATTCTGAAATATTTTTGTATTATTTAAAAATGTTTATATATTTCAAATAGTATTTATATATTTAAAATATTTTAGATATTAAAATATTTTATTAAATTTTAAAATATTTAAACAAACTTTGAAAATTATTTTAAATATAAATGACGTTTTGTGTCAACTTAAAATTATTTTAGTGATTTAAAAAAAAAATTATGTTAATATAATTTAATAAAACCCTGATAAATTTATAGGGAAGGTTCGGGTTGAGTCAGATCTCTTTTGCATACAACACATATTTTTATTATGATTAATATTGCTAATATCAGAAAAAGATGGATTTATAGATAAGGTGTATGAAAAAAGTTACCTAAATTTAGAATATTTAAATTCTTTATAAAATATTTTTTAAGAAATATATTATCAAAACTTAAAGTCACTAAACCAAACTTTAAATTATACAAATATCTCTTGTATTTATATTAAAGATTTGATAAGTGGGATGAACAACACAAACCTCTAAAAAGAAAAAAAGAAAAAACAAATGCAATAAAAACAAAAAAAACAGTAATGTACCGTTGAAGTGACCCAACTGCCAACCACTCGGATATACAGATAGGGAAAAGGATGGAGGGAGGCTTTACCTTTCTTTGCGGCTATGTCCATTGCCGCTGTCCCCACCAAATTTAAATTTCCTTATATAAAATTCTGTCAAAAAATCATTAACTTGGATTTAACTGTCATTAATTGTTTAATAACTACATTTCACCTATCTTTATTTTATATATTGAAAAATAATTATTTAGGCACCCCAAGATTTTAATATTTGTCACTTAATTACCATAACGTTTCAATATATACAACTAAAGTTTTAATATTTTTCACTTAGGCACCCTATATAAGAATTTTGTAAGAATTAGATCAATTTTATACAAAAAAGCTATGTTAATATTTTCAGCAAATCAACGAATTATGATAAAAAGCTCACTGAATTTGGAACTATTTATATATTGCTGAAATAATGTGTCATGTCAATATTTTTGGTAAAAAATAAGTTCTAATAATGTACTTATATATTGTCGAAATCACGTTTCAAGATATCTAAGAAAAAATTCTAAACCTCAAGGGGTTACATTGTATGTTTTGAAATGGGTACCTAGATCATAAATAGTCAAACTTTAGTGTTGAAAAAAATGGGTCAAACTTTAGAATATCTAAGTGATGGATTGAAATACATCCTAACTTGCTCAGTAATGAAACAACAATTAAGACCTTAAGAAGATGATGCAAGAGAGAGAATAATAAGAAGAATCTCTCTCTACAGTTTTGTTCATTTGCAATTCGCCAAAGTGGCCAATTTACAAGCCAAGTACACACTCAAATGGAGGTTAATCATTTATGGAAATGGCATAAAATTTGACCTACTCATGGAAAGTGTGTTTGAGGGCGGTTATGGAAGGAGTGGGCAGAGATCACAAAGTGAAAAATCCAGGCTTCATTTAATAAAACAATGGGTGTGGAAGCGGTTGACCGCTCGAGATCCTCGAGGTCGAGCTCACCAGCCGAGAGCTCAAGGCCCATCTCGAGCTCGAGCTCAGTAAACCATAGCTCGAGATCAATCTCAAGCTTCAACTCAAACTCGGGTACATGACTAAGAAAAGACATCCAACGTTATCAATTTTATCGCGAACATTGTAAACCCAATGGTTGTATAAATAAGACTGAGTCGAAAAAAGTCCGCACCACACCGTGACACCCTGGTAGGCTTTGACTCTGTAGGGAGCGTTTCACCAAGCCCACCGTAAGCCTAAAGACTTTACTAAGTTCAAGGAGAAAGGGATATATAAAGAGACTTTCCAATCGTCAAACTTTCTATGTGAAATAAGTGAGTTTGAACAAACGTGAAGCACGTACCTCCAATTTCCAATAGGTCATGGTGGAAGTCACGGGTCATGGTGATGGCTAACCATGGTAGTGGATGGTAATGAGGGTAAAATAAAATCTTTTTGAAACTTATTTTTGACTTAAGTATAGAATAACATTTTCATATATCTTGTTTAAGTTGTAAACAAGACATATAAAGATCTTTTCCATCAATTAAACAACAAAATTACTGTCAATTCAACTTTTTTTCAAAAATAATTTTACGCTATTAAAAAGCTAAACCTATAGCCTTCATTTTTTTTTTCAACTAGAAGAAAATGCATAATTTTTTTTTTTTATTTATTTATTTTTTTTTATAGTCAAATACAACATTTAAACAGTTAAAAAGTTCCACTAAACGCATTAAAATAAGATAAGAAAGAAGCACCAGATACCTTTCTTAGAAATGGAACTTAATAGACCCTTGGTAAGGTGTAGTCTCATAACGAAATGATTTCTTCCAAATGCATTTTTTTTTATGATAGTAAAGCCATGGGGAGGGGGGAGGGGATAAACCCCTTAAAGTTCTCATTAAAGAGGACACCACTTTGAGCTTTGTGGGATTTGATCCCAGGTCACCTCGTTGGCACCCGGCGATCACGACTACTCGGTTATGTCCCTAAGGGACAATTCTCTTAAAGCTTTTGGATTTGTGTTTAAAAAAAAAAAGAAGCGTTTGGATTTGTTTTCCAATCTAACAAATTTTCAACAATAACAACAAACCCAGTGTTTTCTCTTGCATCAATAGGTTCCCTTCAATGAACCCATTTGTCTCGGACTGGACAAATCCACCTGTGACAGCACCACTCCTGTGCCAGTGCCCGTTTTCCCCGCAAATCCAGTCTAGCTATATTCAGTTGTTGTTTCGTTGATGTGACCTGACCCACTAATAGTTGACGTTTAAAGATAATGTAATTCCTCCAGAGGCCTCTGGGCGACCCGTCGTCTCACACCCACATTTGTGGATTCTCTGTCCCCTTCCCTGTGTTGTGGGCTCAGCACCTCTCCTGTCTACTCGTGCCTGGTACCTTACTTGCACCGCGGGAGGGGGGGAGATTCTCCCCTCGTGTCCTCCACCTTCTCCGAGGTTTCGTTTCGTCTCCTGCGTGGTGTTTCTGAGTGTGTATATGCTTCGGCTCCATCCATTGCCCTGCGTGTTGTGGTCTCTTCCGGTGTTTGTGTTGTTTTTCCGGTGTTGTTTTCCTTATTTGTTTTGGTCTTTTTTGTACCCATTACTGTTTACGGGGTGGCAAAGGGCTCGCCTAGTTGAGTTACCTGTATGTACTATGGCTATGTCGATAATTAACGAAAAAATAAATAACAAACCCAGTGTCACAAGAGGTCTCTCGCCAATGCAAGGTTTAGGGCGTGAAATATACGTATCCTTACTCCTTCAGGTGTTACCTTAAAGGGAGGCTGTCTCCAAGAAGTTTTGCCAAATTTGTGTGTAGTAAAATAGCCTGGGTTGTTTTTTTTTTTTTCCTTATTAAAATCAATGTAAACCAAGCGATTACAAAAGCAATACGTTTTTTTTTTTTTCGATAATTAGATTACAAGCCCGGGAAGCATTGCCCTCTTCTCAAAAATGGCGTCAGTTCATTGATTAGATTATAGGGTGGTGGAGTGTTCACCTGACAAGATGTCTATAAAATCTTAATCTAGCAGTAAAAAAAATCCCAAAAACCAAGGTTCTTTAGTTTAAAAAAAAAATTATGACGAGAATACAAGTTATAATTGAAATATAACAAATAGAGTTTGCAAGTATAAATTAGTAAAGCAACATGTCCAATACCTCAAAGGCTCCTGCCAAAGCAGGATTTTTGGGGGGAAGGGCGGATGTATGCAGTCTTCCCCCTTCAGGGTATTACCCCTGAAGAGAGGCTGTTTCTGAGTGTCTTCAACCTGAGGGTGAAGACTTCTCAGAAGGTCACCCATCTTGGTACTGCTTTCGCCCAAGCACTTTTAACTTTGGAGTTCTAATGGGATCCGGTGATGGTGTGTTAGTATCCCCTTTTGTACTTAGTTAAAAAAAAAAAAAAAAAAACAACCAGTAATCATCCAAGACTTGGCAATTGAGTAATTTGACTATGTGATAAGAATTGAAGTTACGACGGAAGCATTATTTAGTTGGAAAATCTAAAATATATAACATTATCCAAACCCTATTTCATCGAAATTTCAAACACACACGATCAAAACAAGTGTGTCAATTTGGGATGTGGCCTAACCTAGTAGATACGGGCAGAGAACATTGTGCCAAAAAGATGACATTGAAGCATTGGTCCCATTCAAAATTTAGACATCGTTATACTTTGGAGATGTTTTCGTATTTTAGTGTCTATAATGAGAGATTTTGATGTTTCAAAATTTTATAATATAATATCCTTAGTTGGGCTTAGACAAGCTTTTATTAGAATCAAATGCATTTTGTTTCTAAAATTGCAGACATGGTGCGTGATTATATCAATATATATACATGTCATGTTAGCATTAATTCTCCATCAATAAGTTTCTGAATTTGAACAAAAAATTCAGAAAATTCAAGATTGGAGTGGTTATATCTTGTTATAATCATGGGGTATATCAACATTATATGGGAAACAGTTTGTCATGTTTGAACCAAAGTTCAGCAAAATTCTACATAGTGTACCTTTATATTGAGAAAATCATGTTCACTTTAGTGTTTTCCAGTAAAATTCAAATGACTCTAGCAAAAGGCATATATGCAATAAAAATTTTCAATTCGTTATGTATAGAAGTACAACTAAGTAGTAATGATCAAGTCCCAACATATCTAATTGATAAATAGGAGTGTTGATTAATCCCATTTTCATCAAGTGTAGTTTAACCAAAATTTTGCTACTTATTTTTTATCTTAATATTTGTTTATGAAAATAAGGGTTACATTATAGAGAGATGAAGAATGAGACTCAAACGCTTGACCGTTGTTGAGTGAGTGAGTGTTTTTTACTCCTATACTATGCGCTGAAATTCATTTTATCCCCGTCCTATAATTGAAAAGATCTTAAAAATATATCGACCTAAATATTTTCAAGGGGAAAATGTTGACTCTATTAACTCCAATTTTGGCAATATGGAAGAGTTGGAGTGCACATCGGTCTAAGTTGGACCGAACCAAGCCAGGTTCAACCAAACCGAACTGAAGACCAAATTACATCAAATCATAAGACAGTGGACTAGACCAAAAAAGGGACTGTCCGGTCCAAGTTCGGGTTCTAGCTAGACCAGATTGGACTGATTTGGACCGTTTTTCATCTAGCAAGCCCAATTACATGGCAAAACAAAGTCTACATACAAAATTTAAACATAGAAATAATGAGAATGGTATAACATTCACAACTTATATAATTTAATTATATATATATACACACACACATACATATATATGATCACTAAATAATAAAAAATAACTATTTAATTTTCTAAAATTTAATATTTTTAGATACATATAACATATATTAATTATATATTAAAATATGTATCGAAAATATATAATGTGAAATTAATGTTCAAGACTGGAGTCAACTGAAGACCGATTAAGCTTATATACTAAGATTAAAGATTGATATGATATATGGCCGGTCTGGTTCAATCCTCGACCTAAATGGCCGATGCGGTCTGACTGATTTATGTTCACCCCCAGTAAAAAGAGTAGAGGGGTAAATCTAATTAGGTCAAGCTCTTACCCTTGTTTGAAAATTATTTTTGAGGGGTAATGAAGGTTAAAACTTACCCTTTCCCATTACCCCTATTTTTCTTAACCCTCGATTATGGGGGTAAAGAGGGGATGCAAAATTTTAAAAGATTTTAGAAAATTGTTTCATTATTTTAACTATAACTTATTTTTACTATAATTTCTTTATTCAATTGCTAAACAAGGATAACTCATTTATCCATTTTTGTCATAATTGAAAACAAGAGCCCGAAGGAGCAAAGCACCTGGGCTGGGAAAGGGAAAATAAAAACACCACAGAGCAAAAATATAACACAAGAATAGTACCCGAAGCAACAATCAAAGCATAAATAATTAACCACCCCAACTGCCCCTCCTGCGGTGACCCCAGTTGAAACTCCTCAGCAAACAGCCATTAGTTTGTCCATTTTAAAATATTGTCAACATTCCTCGTCACCTGAAGGAGTAAGGTTGCGTATACTACCCCCCCCCCCCCCCCCCCCCCACCAAAAAAAAAAAAAAAGAAAACTTCGATGGGAGCCCTTGTGGCATTGGAACGGTTGTTGTTCTATTCCTTGCCACCTAATTTGGTATGTAGGAGAGGTCCTTTTGATGCCCAGTATTTTGCTCTTTGTATGATGCACCATAAATTATCATCTTCATTCCATCTCTCATCGTCAAAGATCAGTCTATTTCTTTTACACCATGTAACCTTGACAACAATAAAGAATAGAGAAATCTACACTTTCTTTTGGAATTTACTACCCAAATGGAGCGAATGCCATTGATCTAACAAATCCTTTAATGATGTAGGACAAGCTGTATAAGAGTTTTTGGAGCAGTTGGATCGTCAGAAACCCAAAGGTGGCAAACGGTCATAATTTTTGATTTTGAGGAGTTATAGGGCTCGTAACATATCAAAACGAATCTATCAGATTAAACTATGCAACGCTAAATGCTTTGCCTTTGGCCCTACCTATTTGCTCCAAATTTGGCTTCTAAACATGGTTTCGGGCCACTTTTATGTTTTCCGCATAGTTTAAGGGCATTTCTATAATTTTGTATTTTAGGGTATTTTCCTAATTTTTCATATTAGGGATTTTCTTTATTTACCTATAAATAGTAGCTATAGATGATTGTAATCTTCTTTTCAAAATTTACAAACCATACTTTTTACTCTCTCTTCTGTCCTATATTGTTTTCCGAATTTGACATGCTCGATTCAAACGTTTTGTTTTCATTTCGCATGAATTAGTATCAGAGTAGGAACTCGCCTGGTGTGATGGCCAATCAATCCAGCAACGAAGCAAACCCTAATGAAGCTAGCCCTAGGGAGGTTGCTCTAGGGGCAGCCACTGAATAACAAAGGCAAGAGATGGCTGAGCTTACCCTAACCATATTTAGCCCGTAAGTGATGTCCATGCTGAAAGATTTGCTCAAGGCCATCCATACCCAAACCCTAATATTCATCGTGTTCCTAATCAATGAAATCTCAGTGATAGTGACTCTTTCGATTTAGATGAAGCTTTCGAAGATGGTGGGCATGTGAGAAGGAGCCCAAACCCTTGTTACAGTCGGAATGATGGTGGTTACCGTATCAAAGTTGAGTTACGTACCTTCAATGTAACCTAAATATTGAAGATTTCCTTGACTGGCTCTCAGAGATTGAATATTTCTTCGATGTGATGAACATTCCTGAACACCAAAGATTTAAATTGGTGGCTTATAAATTGAAGGGTGGCGCTTTAGTTTGGTGGGATTAAGTGCAGCAAAATTGTGTAAGGAAGGGGAAAGATAAACTCAGGAGTTGGAGGAAAAATGAGGAAGTGTTTGAGGGAATGATTTCTTACACCAGATTATGCGTAGTATCTATTGCAGATGCATTAGAATGTCGTGCAAGGTAATCATTCCATAGCCAATTATATTGCTGAATGTTTGAGACTTACAGTGAGAAACAACCATGAAACTAAGGTCCAACACGTTTCTCGATATGTTAATGGCTGAAATAATCTATTTAAGACAAAACTGGATTGCAAATACTCTGGACTATGAATGAGGAGCATAATATGGCATTGAAGGCTAAATTGAAGGAAAGTAATAGAAGATTAGAATTTCAGAGGTGGAATATTGCAAAATCATCCAATCAATAGTCAGATAGGGGTAAATTACCAGCACCGGTCCAGACCACCGCACTAGTAAACAGTGCTACAAGAGGTTCAAGGAGACCCACTACTAACAGGAACCAACCCAAAACTTAAAATCCATAAACAAAGCCAGAGCCCGTGAAGTATTACCTGTATGGAAAACTTGGGCATACCTCTAATGCTTGCCGGAGTCGGTGAATTGTGAACCTAGCAGACCATGAGGAAGATGGATGAGAGGGACCTAAAGACCAGGATGAGTTTGATTTCTTTTATGGGGCCGGATTTACTAAAGAGGAAAGTGAAAGGGTTAGTTATGTTGTGTGGCGACATTTGCACAGTGCCAAGTAGGAGCCTCCTTTGCAGCAGGACAACATCTTTCGATCTCGTTACTCGTAGAAGGGAAGGTTTGTGGTTTTATTTTGGATAGTGGTAGCTTTGAAAACTTCATGTCCAAGCACCTAGTGAAACATTTGAAGCTACCCACAGAGAAACATTCGGCCCCTTATTTAATTGGGCAGAACAAGAAAGGTCCACAAATTAAAGTAACTGAACTCTGTTGCATTTCTATTTCTATTGACAAGCATTATCATGAAATGGTGGACTGTGATGTTGTAGATATGGATGCTAGTCATGTCTTGTTAGGAAGACCGTGGCAGGGGTAGGATAATTTGTATGTATTTAATTGAAGAGTTCATAAGATTGCATGGCACCCTTAGCAAATGTGTTAGACACTTCTAAAGTGGAGGGGCAATCATTTTTGTCTAGCCCAACATTTGAGTCAGAGTTTGAGAAGGACCTTAAGGCCTAATGGAAGGTCCATGCTATTGTAATGCGGTCAGTTTTGTTGAGTAAGGTCCACAGATTAAGGTGGATTATGATGTTGTAGATATGGATGCTAGTCATGTCTTGTTAGGAAGACCATGGCAGGGGCGGGATACTTTGTATGTATTTAATTGAGGAGTTCATAAGATTGTATGGCACCCTTAGCGAATGTGTTAGACACTTCTAAAGTGGAGGGCCGATCACTTTTGTCTAGCCCCACATTTGAGTCAGAGTTTGAGAAGGACCTTAATGCCTAACGAGAGGTCCATGCTATTGAAGTGCGATCAGTTTTGTTAAGTAAGGAAGAGTCCATTAAGATGGTTCGTGATGAAGTAAAATATTTGCTGAATGAATTTTTTGCATTGGTTTCTGATGGCCTACCTACTGAATTACCTTTGATACGAGACATACATCAACATATTAATGTAGTCCCTAGGGCTAGGCTTTGCAACTTGCTGCATTACTGATTGAGTCCTAAGGTAGCTGAGATCTTGCAAGAAGAAGGTAGAGTACATGCTACACAAGGGGTTTATTCGGGAGAGTATAAGCCTTTGTGCTGTGCCTACTTTGCTTACTTGAAAGAAGGACGGAAGTTGGCATATGTGTGTTGACAGTTGTGCCATCAACAAGATTATAATGAGGAACAACTTCTCGATTTTGCTCTTGGATGATATGCCAGATATGTTGGATGGGTCAAAATTTTTTTGAAGATTGATTTGAAGAGTGGGTATCATCATATCAGAATCTGTCTAGGGGATAAGTTGAAGACCGCATTTAAGACCTAGGAAGGTCTATATGAGTGACTGGTCAAGCCTTTTGGTCTCACGAATGCACCTTGCACTTTCGCGAGACTTATGGACCAGATGTTCAAACCATTGATTGGGAAGTTTGTGGTGGTTTATTTCGATGATATGTTCATATATAGTGGAAGCAAGGAGGATCATTTGGACCAGTTGCGACGGGTCGTATATTTATTACAAGATAATAAACTATATTTGAATTTGAAGAAATGTGACTTTATGACTAAGAGATTACTGTTCTTGGGATATGTTGTTAGTTCAGAGGGGAGATTGGTCGATGAAGAGAAGGTAAGGGCAATAAGAGAGTCACCAACATCGCATACTGTCAATGAGGCCCGAAGCTTTCATGGACTTGCTACTTTCTACGGTAAGTTCATTCAGGATTTTGCAGCTTTTATGGTACCCATCAATATTGTTTGAAGAAAGGAAAGTTTGAGTGGGGAAAAGAAATTGAGATGTGTTCTTCCTTGATTAAGGAAAAGTTGTGCACTTTTCTAGTCTTAGTGTTACTTAGTTTTGATAAGTTGTTTGAGGTTGGGTTTGATGCTAATGGAGTGGAGATTTGTGCTATTCTTCCCCAAGAGAATAGGCATGTATAGTTTTTCAATAAGAAGCTCAGTGAAGCTGAGCAAAAGGGGTCCATTTACAATCGGGAGTTCTATGCTGTATTTTGAGCTCTCAAGCAGTGGGAGCATTATCTTATCGCTTAGGAGTTAATGTTGTACTCTGATCATCAGGTCTTAAAGTACTTAAACAGTCAGAAATACATAGATAAGATGCATGCATAGTGGGCAGCTTATCTACAAAAAGTCCCATTCATCCTCCATCAAAAGGTTGGACTTTCGAGCAAGGTAGTAGATGCATTAAGTCGGCAGCGTCTTTATTGATCATGCTTTGCAGTGAGATTGTTAGGTTTGAGTGTTCCAGGAGCAATACTGCAATGATGAAGATTTTTAGACGATCTAGACTGATTGCTCAGAGAAGCGATTTGCTGTAGGGGACTTCCGCATTATTGATGGCTACTTGTCCAGGGGTAACCAGCTCTACATTTATCGAGTGTTACTCTGTGAGAAGATTATTCACAACGTACATGGCAGTGGACTTAGTAGGCATTTTGGTAGGGATAAGACCAGCGCCTGTTGAGCAGAGATACTATTGGCCAAAACTTAAGAGAGATGTGGGAAATTTTGTTCAAAAGTGCAATACCTGCCAGACCTCTAAGGGAAGTTCTCAAAATATCCAATTAGACATGCCGTTAACAATCCGTAATCATATTTGGGAGGCTTTATCCTTGGATTTTGTGTTCGGATAACCGTGCACTTAATGGGGGTTGACTCAATCTTTGTAGTGGTAGACAAATTCTCAAAGGTGGGTCACTTCATTCCTTGCCATAAGACTTCGGACGCATCGCACATCGCTCATTTGTTCTTTCGTGAGGTTGTTCAACTTCATGGGGTACCCACATCCATTGTATCAGACTGAGATACCAAGTTCCTTAGCCATTTATGGCTTATTTTGTGGAAGACGTTGGACACATCACTGAAATTTAGCAGAACCATCCATTCACAAATAGATGGTCAGATGGAAGTTTTCAATAAGATGCTAGGAAATCTGATAAGAAGCATCTGCGGCAGTAAGTCGAAACAGTGGGATCATGCCTTGGCCTAAGTAGAGTTTGCCTATAATAGTGTGGGTGATAGCAATACAGGAAAGGCACCATTTTCAGTGGTTTATATGAAATCACCAAAGCTAGTTGTTGATTTAGTGTGAATTCCAAAAGTTCCTGGACTGAGCATTGCTGTAAGGACATGGCAGAAAAAGTTCAAGCTATATAAGCTGAGGTTTAATAGAGGTTGGAAGAGAGCAATGCTAAATACAAGGGCTCTGCTGAAAAGCATCAACAGGGAAAAGATCTTTCATGAATGTGACATTATGATGGTATTCCTTCACAAGGAGAGATTTTCGGTGGGAATGTACAACAAGTTTAAGTCAAAGAAGTATGGTACTTACAAGATTCTAAAAAAGATCAGCGACAATGCCTACATGGTGGAACTACAGGAGAGCATGGGAATATCAAGAACTTTTAATGCGGTGGACCTATATGACTATCATCCTTCTAAGAAACTAACTCGGGGTTGAGTTCTTTTCAAGTGGAAGAAACTGATGTAGGTAGAGTAACAGAAGAGTTTTTGGAGCAGCTGGACAATCAGAAACCCAAATGGGTGGGCCAGAAATACTAATTTGTGCTGCCAACTTCAAACGGCAATATCGTTTGATCCGTAAGGATTTACATGGCCTGTAACCTATCAAAACAACGCTATTAGACTGAACTATGGAACCCCAGATGCTTTGCCTTTGGCCCTACCTAGCTTCCCCCAAATTCGGCCTCTAAACATGTTTTCGAGCCACTTTTATTTTTTCCTCATAGTTTAAGGACATTTTCGTAATTTTGTATTTTAGGGTATTTTCGTAATTTTTGCATATTAGGGCTTTTCTTTGTTTTTCTACACATAGTAGCTATAGATGGTTTTCATCTTCATTCCCAAAATTTTAAATTTCTTTGGTGGATTGTGATATTGTTTTTGGAATTTGACGTGCTCGATACAAACTTTTAATTTCTGCTCCGCATCACTTAAGATACCTGGTAGAACTATTTGAAGTCCCCACCATTTGAATACTCTACACTAGAGTTGTCAAACTCTAGCTCACTTGACAAAAAGGTGGTCTACATCATGAGGGAAACAACCATAAAAGGGGCACATCAAGTCAGCCGCTTCAATAATTCTCATTCAAAGTAAAGGATCCTTAGTATTTAGTTATCCCAGTAGAGCCAGCCACATAAAGACTTCAACCTTTAGTGAAGCAAGTCGTTTCCACACCTCACATACCACATTATCGATCGCCGAAATCTTACACCACATGGTCTATACCTTGCTAATGAAAGACTTCATAGAATACACACCATTCTCCTCAAGCTCCCATGCAAGTCCATCACTCATTCGTGGATGTGGATTAAGAGACTTAATCAGAAAATGAAACACCTCAAATTGCTTCATATCATTAGGCAAGTATCACCTTTGCCAGTTAAAGGTCCATCTCTAAATGATATGGTCCCATACACCCATTTCGGACACGGAGTGATTCTTTTAAAGAGATTCGGGATAAAGATAGTTGAATTTAATTTTGAGCAGAAAGTCATCTGCCCATTTGTCATGCCAAAAGCTGGTATTTTCAAACATTTCCTCTTTTTATTTTCAATCCCTCTTTAATTGCATTCCTAAAGTCTTCATTGCGTTTACCGGCATTAATTATAGATGCCCAATGCCCCGTCTTGTTTGCATTTGACTCGTCCAACATAAAGGGCTTCTCCACACCCTGTATGGATTTCACCACTCTTTTCCACAAGGAATCAATCTCCGCCGAGTCCCTTCACCAACACTTAGCAAGGAGGCCTGCATTACTAATTAGAGGGTCACCCACACCGAGACCACCTCAATGTTTTTGTCTTTGAACAATCTCCCATTACCCTCTAACATACCCAAATAATGGAAGAATAACCTTTTACTTCCCCTTCTTTACCCCTCTTTATCCTCCTCTATTTGGTTGTAAAATAGAAGGTAAATAGTGTACTGGAAATAATTGATCCTCAAAACTTTAACCTCATGCTAAAACATGTGATAAAGACACATTGGGGTATATAAGAGTTAGGTATAATAATGTTGGAGCATTTCAAATTTTTTGACAAAAAAAAAAAAGTTTTTTTTTAATTTAGGTACGTTAATATTTTTCATATATATAATAAAGTACTTTGGGGTTTAAAAATTTTTTATATCAACTGGATGCCTTTTGTTGGAATCTAGTAAATTTTTGTTAAAGTTCGTCCAATGTTCACCAACAAATGAGGGACAAGATACACTATTCTTCCAATTTTTATTTTTTTTTAATAATTAACCCATCGTTGGGATTTCATTGAACAGAAATGAAAGGTACAATTTTCAAATTGACATCGTGAGATTCTCGGCATACATCCCGCACACGAAAACATCAAAACACCAAACACACGAAGCTCCAAACAACCAAAACACCAACACGCGCAACACCAACAACTCCAAAGACGCCATACAAAACACCAAATACGGAAATGAAATGCAAGTCAATCTCAAGACACAAAAGAATGAAAAGAATGCACCAATCAATTCCAACCGGAGGCTGCTACCCGACTGGGTAAAAAACTCACCGAATTTCAAAAAAGCTACTTATATTATCGAAATCAATATGCCTTGTCAAAGTTTCAAGCAACATCACGAAATTTAGGTAGCGAGTATATATTGCCAATACTATAAATGATGTTAGCAATTGTAAACGAAAACTTATGGAATATTACAAAGATCTAGATGATAAAATTTGGATAATTTTATTGTCAGGGTAAAATTGTTATTGCCGAGTAAGATCGTAGTTTTTAAGATAATTTTTTAACTCTAATTATTTATAAATTACATAATTACTTCGATAATAATAATTATATCTTAAAAATAACAACTCCCTAATATATATATATATTAATGAATTTTTCTAACATATGCCCTAAGGAACATTAATTGCAATAAATTTTTATATTTTATTGGTCCATACAAAACTAATAATATTTTTTTTATGTTTGAATGATTTAATAAAAATTTAATATATATAAGTGTAATAAATATTCCGTAACATGTGTCCTAAGGGCACATGTTAAAAAATTCGTATATACATATTAAGGGGTAGGTAGCAACTGTATGGGTAAGGAGTTAAAGTGTCCTAAGTTGGTACTGATGAATTTTATGGGACATTCACATGGGTGACAGAACCAATCATATGTAATCACATGAATAAATACAACAAAAAAGAGGACATTCCCATGTATCTATTTGGAAAAATACACCTGTCAATCCATTTTTGGGTTAAAATATTCACTTCCCTTCCATTTTCCATCTTTTTGGTTGGCTTCCAAGTCAATCCACTTCAAACATACTTCCATTTTTTTTAAAAGATATAAGAGAGACTAAAGGCACCAAAATGGTTGATTGAGAAAGGTTTCACGGCTTAGCTCAGGAGGAGGCCCTAAAAAAATTTATAATCATTTCAATATTTAATTAATGTAACTATTAGTTGCATTTCTCTCCCCCTTCTTCCTTAGCCCCAATTACGAATATGAAAAGATCCAATAGAAGAAAAGAAAAGTTTAGTAAAACTTATAAAAGAAATTGTTTAAAAGATTATTATTTCAATAAAATAAAATTTCAAAAATAACTATTACAAAAAAGGTTCATAAATATATTTAAATAGTTTCTCCCGACTAAAATACTCAAAAACATAGTAATGCTAACAAAAAAAATACTAAAATATTTTAAGAGCTTCATTATTAAAAATATTATTAATTAAAAATAACTGAAGACACTAAGAATCTTTACAAAGACTATTACTAAAAATATTAAAAATATTTTTTTTCTAAACTAAAGTACTTTAATCAAGTACTTTATTTCTAAACTAAAGCAAACCCAAATATGTTTGAAGAAAAATAGCAAGTACTTTATATTAGAAATAAAGAACCAGAGAAGTTTTGCTTCTATTCAAATAATTTTTTTTAATATTTTATTATTTACAATTTTCTCTCAAATCTCTCTCTCACTCTTTCTTCTGTGTGCCTATGTATAGTGTAATGAGGCGGTGAGAATACTTAATCGCGAAGTCAATAGCGGTGGGGCATATACGTAATATATGTATATGTATATGTGTACATAAGGTCTTTTACATAATTTCTAATTTTCTAGGATATTTAATAATATCCGAATCCGACCACAAAAATTGTAACCAAAAAATACCAAATATTTACAACACTTCCCCTTTGGATATTTTGCTTTAAAAACACTGCGAGCCATGACACTTTGAAAGTATATAGTGCCTGAGTTAGATGCGCCTGCCTTGTTAAAAACCTTGCCAGGAAAAACCTAGCCCGACAAATTCCATACCGAAGGGAAAAAGAGTGCAGTGTGTATTTAACTCCCCATCATGTGAACATATTAGTAAAGGGCGTTTCTGTGTCTACGCATACCAATCTTATAGACTAATTTCTCAAATGTTATCATTGGCAATACTTTCGTGAACAAATCTGCTAGGTTCTCACTTGAATGAACTTGAAGAACATCTATTTCACCCATATTTTGAAGCTCGTGTGTAAAGAAGAACTTTGGTGAGATATGTTTAGTTTTGTTGCATTTAATGTATCTACCTTTGATTTGGGTAGTACATGTAGCATTATCTTCATACAGTATTGTCAGGCTCCCCATTATTGTTGGAAGACCGCATTCATCTTGAACATGTTTAGTAAAGGATCTCAACCATAAACATTTCCTACTTGCTTTATGAAGTGCAAGTATTTCAGAATTATTTGAAGAAGTTGCTCCTGCTGTTTATTTGGTAGATCGCCAAGATATAGTAGTATCACCATAGGTAAATAAATATCCTGTTTGTGAATGGCCTTTATGTGGATCAGACAAATATCCAGCATCTACATATCCAACCAGTCTTGAATTTGATTGTCTCAAAGAGAATAATCCCATATCAGATGTATCACAAAGATACGAAAATATATGTTTAATCCCATTCCAACGTCTTCGGGTAGGAGTTGAGCTATATCTTGCTAATAAGTTAACCGAAAAGGCTATATCTGGTCTCGTGTAGTTACCAAGATACATTAATGCACCTATTGCACTTCAATATGGCACTTCAGGGCCAAGAATTTCTTCATTATCCCCTCGAGGTCAAAAATGGTCCTTATTTACATCAAAGGATCGAACAACCATTGGGGTACTCAACGGATGTGTGTTTTCCATATTAAAATGTTTTATACTAAAATTCCATCACATAAGTGCTCTATTTGCAGGCTAAGACAATATTTTGTCTTTACAAGATCTTTCATTTCAAACTCCTTTTTTAGATATGGAACGACTTGTTTAATTGCTTCAGGAGTTCCTATGACGTTTAAATCATCAACATATAGTACGATTATAGTAAATCCAAAATTTGATTTCTTAAGAAAAACATACGGACTAACTGGATTGTTAACATATCCCTCTTTCAAAAGGTATATACTAAAATGATTCTACCACATTTGCTCTAAATTTTTTAGTCCATACAATGAAATCTATAATTTGATTGAACATAGTTCTCGAGGTTTTGAGTTATATGCATCTGACATTTGTAGCCCTTCAGAGACTTTCATATAGATATCATTATCAAGTGATCTATACAGATAAGTCGTTACCACATCCATAAGAAGTAGTGGAGTCTTTCAGAGACTGCCAGGCTTATTAGGAATCTAAATGTAATTGCGTCCATTACTGATGAATATGTCTCTTCATAATCAATTCCCAGCCTCTGTAAGAAACCTTGAGCTACAAGTCGTGCTTTATATCTAACCACTTCATTCTTTTCATTTCTTTTTTATACAAATACCCACTTGCAGCCTATAGGTTTCGTGTTTTTAGGCACTTGGACAAAAGGCCCAAAAACTGCACGTTTTGTTAGTGAATTTAATTCTACCTAAAATGCTTCTTTGCATTTTGGCCAATCATTTCTTCTTTAGCATTCTTGAATAGACTTAGGTTCAAGATCTTCTTCTTCTGGGGTCAAATTAGTAGCCACGGTATATGCGAACACTTGATTAATAAACGTCTTATTTTGATTCCATCGTATGCCAGTAGTAGCATAGTTTATCAAGATTTTCTCATTCTCGATATTTTCGTCATTTTCCCAATTCTCAGATACTTAATACCCTCGAGGAGCCATTTCATTCTTTGTATCTTTTTCTTGGATTTGTATTTGTACGTCTTCAGGAGTTTTCGCTTCAAGAGTTTTAATAGAGGAGCCAACTTGTTTATTTTTCTTTCTTGGATTCTGTTAAGCTTCAAGATCAAACTTGAACTTAACCTAGTGGAAGTATAGGATATAAGAGCATTTAGATGAGAAGAGAAGGGAAAGAGATGAGAAATTAGAGAGAGAATTAGAAGAAAGATTGAAACAAGATATTTTGTATTTCATTGAATGAATCTCTTAGAAGAAGATCTAAGCTATTTAAGCAAAACAACTTGACAACTGACTAAGGCAAGCAGCCGCTACAATTGACTAGAAACAAGACCAACCAAGCTCTAACCGACTTCCTAACTAATATTAGAATTTTGGCGCCAAAAGCCTTAAGACTCTTATGCTACGAATTACAACAAAATGCAGCACTCAATAAAGCTATATGAAGCTTATTAAAAATTGAACTCAAAACCGAACAAGACTTAAAAGATAAATCATAACAATTCCCTTCCCTTAAAAGTATTCTAGTCTCAAGAATGAAAGGTTGGAAATTGACTCTTCAAGAACTTCATATTCTCCCAAGAAACATCACCTTCTCCCAAGTTAACCCAATGCACGAGCACTTCTTTTACTGGTCTTGCTGAAGCCTGTGCACCCTTGAATCTAGAATTGCTGCAGGTACCTGCAGTAAAGCACCACTGGACCCAACTTCGGGAGGGTTAATACAACAAGCTTTGCCTTTCTTAAGTTGTTTCTTTAAGATGGAAACATGGAACACCGGATGCACATCAGAATCAGGGGGTAATTCTAGCTTATAGGCCACCTTTCCTAGCTTCTCAATGGTTCTGTAAGGACCAAAGTAACGAGCACAAAGCTTAATGCTCTTTCGTATTGCCACAATTGCTTGTCTATAGGGTTGAAGCTTCAGATATACCATATCCCCTACTTCAAATGACTTGTCCACATGCTTCTTATTAGCATAGTACTTCATCCTTGCTTGAGCTTGTTGGAGATTGTCCTTAAGAAGCTGCACCAGCTGCCTTCTCTGAAGCATTAAATTAGATACTTCTAAACTAAGGAAGTAACCTTTTGCAAAACTAAGGGTGTGGGTGGATGATATCCATATAGAGCCTTGAAGGGAATAGTACCAATTGAAGAATGGAAGTGAGTATTGTACCAATACTTTGATAGAGATAACCATCTACCCCATACACATGGATGGTTGAAAACCAAGCTCCTCAAATACTGCTCAACACACTTGTTTACACGCTCAGTTTATCTATCAGTTTGAGGATAAGGCCAATGTGGTACCTATTAGATTGAACAGTTCTCTCCAGAAGTGACTTGCGAAAAGTTTGTCCCAATCAGAAGTAATGGATTGGGGTAATCAAAGAAGTTTATAGACACTATCAACGAACACTCTTGCTAATTTTTCAGCTGTAGCTGGTCGAGCTAAGGCAATAAAGTGGCCGAAATTGGTAAAGCGATCCACAACCACCTAAATAATGTCTTGACCTTCTGACTTTGGTAATCCTTCAATAAAGTCCATGCTTATATGCTGCCAAGCACCATTCGGAATAGGTAAAGGCTGAAGAAGACCTTGGTGCCTACTGTCACCACTCTTTGTTTGTCGGCAAATCTTACAGGTTTGAACAAATTCCTTCACATCTTTCTTCGTACCTATCTAGCTGAAGTACCCTTTAAGCCTTTGGTAAGTTCCTTCTATGGCAGAATGGCCTCCCCAAGTAGAGTCATGATATGCACTAATGACTTGCTATCTTAAGTCTGAAGAAGAAACAATGTACAACTTACCATTCAATCTGATAATTCCCTTGACAACAAACAATTCAGCATCAGGAGCAAGGGTGTTGGATCTGTTAATGCTGAAGGCAGTGACACATTCTTGTGCAGAGTTGTCATTCTCATATGACTTGTACACTTCTTCTATCTAAGTAGGAAGCACCAGAGATACAGCTCCACAAGAACCATATTCAACTTCTTCCATTCTCCGTGACAAAGCATCTGCTGCTAAGTTCTCCTTCCCCTTCTTGTATTCAATTGCGTAATCCAGGCCCATCATCTTCTTCAAACCTTTCTTCTGAATCCTAGTAACGATCTTTTGTTCTAATAGATACTTCAAACTTTGATGATATGTCCTGATGATAAATCGATGGCCTTCCAAATAGTGTCCCCACTTATCAAGTGCTAGAAGAATTGCAAGATATTCCTTTTCATATGTGGACAACTCCATATGCATAGGACTTAAAGCTTGGCTGAGGAAGGCTATCGGTCTTCCCTTCTGAGATAACACAGCCCCAATACCACTTCCATAAGCATCAGTTTCTAACACAAATTCCTCCTTAAAGTCAGGCATTAACAAGACTGGATTTGCACACATGGCTATCTTCAAGGCTTCAAAAGCATCTTGAGCCTTATCAGACCATTTGAAGGCATCTTTCTTTAAGAGATTAGTAAGTGGCTTAGAAATTGCTCCTTAACCAGCTACAAATTTGCTGTCGTAACTTGTCAATGCCAAAAAACCCCTTAACTGCTTGAGTGTAACTGGGGTTGGCCAATCTTTCATAGCCTGAACTTTAGAAGGGTCTTTTGAAACTCCTCCATGAGAAATCACGTGTCCTAAGTACTCTATTTGTGCTTGAGCAAAAGAGCATTGGCATAAAGCTTGTGATTGCGCATCACCAAGGGCTATAAATTAAGATGTCATCAAAGAACACCAATACAAATCACCTTAAGAACTGCTTGAAGACATCATTCATCACTTCTTGAAAAGTAGCTGGAGCATTAGTTAATCCAATAGGCATAACAACGAACTCAAAGTAACCATAATAAGTTCGGAAGGTAGTCTTATAAATGTCTTTCTCCTTCACCCGGATCTGATGATAGCCCTGCCTCAAGTCCATCTCGGAGAAGAAATGTGCACCACGAAGCTCATCTAAAGATCATCAATAACTGGTATGGGAAATCTATCCTTGACTGTAAGCGAGTTAAGCTGTCTGTAGTCAAGGCACATCCTAATCATGCCATCCTTCTTCTTAACCAAGATAACAAGAGACACAAATGGACTGTGGCTTTGTTGAATGAAGCAAGTCTTGAGTAATTCTTTAACCTGCATTTCTATCTTAGTTTTCTTGTGAATGTGGACATTTGTAAGGCCTAATCTTCACAGGTTCTGAATTTGGTTTAAGGGGGATCGCATTATCCAAGTTCCTCTTTGGAGGCAATGAATCTAGTTGCTGAAACAGGTCTTTGAGCTCCTCAATCAAACCTCGCACTTCAGGATGAGATTGCCCTCCCAACTGAGTATGTGAGATTGCAAACAACTGCCCAACCCACTGATAAGCCTTTTTCTTGATTCCTCCACTCAAATTCTTGCCACTTAACAGCTGAAGTTGAGCTTGATCAGCCATGCCCTACAATTACACAGTAGATCCTTGCCTCATAAAGGACACAGTTAGTTGGGCAAAATCAAAGACAACAGAACTGAAAGATCTCATCTAATCCACCCCAAAAACCATGTCACAACATCCCAATGGGAAGATCCTGAAATCATAAACAAACTTGTGATTCAGCATAGACCAATTGAACCCTTGATATTTAGTCCGAGTAAGGATAGAATTTCCATCTGCCACAGTTGCGGCCAAAGGATGAGTCTTGATCATTTCATTTCCAACTTTTCTAACCATCTTTGGATCAATGAAGTTATGAGCACTACCACTATCTATCAAAATCACAATGGCTTTCTTGCTTGCTTGCCCTTTGATTCTTATGGTGTTACGAGCTCCATTTCCAGTCAGTGCTTTCATAGAAATCTCCACTTCGTCATCTAAAGGCTCATCTGGTGAGTCTGTTTCAGAACTATCCACTTCAGTCTCTATTTCCTCATCTTCCAATTCATTATCTATAATAGCTCCTCTTACTGACATAAGGAACTTAGGATTGCATTTGTGTCCAAAGTAATACAGCGGATTACATTTGAAACATAATTTTTGGACTTTCTTTGCATCAGAACGAATAGACCTTGACCTCACTGATCCCTTCTGTTGCTGATGTAAACTACTACCTCTGTTCCTTGGTCCCTCATTGGATGCAAGAACCGTAGCTTTAAACAATTTACCCTTAGCATAGGCTTTTGATAAAGTCCTTGGACCAATTGCCTTGACAAGGTTTTTAATCTTTGGCTTTAAGCCACTAATGAAGCTGAAAACATAATATGATTCCATGGCCTGAGGATAAGTAGAGATCATACTAGCCCTTAGGTTCTCAAATCTTGTCATATACTCTCTCACAGATGTAACTTGTATTACATTGTTGAAGTTATCAACTATGTCACTGGAATCCTCATCTCCATAATGCTCATAGAGTTCTTCCACAAATTCGGCCCAAGACAAGGAAGGATTACTTTTCAAAAGACTGTAGAACCATACCTCATGATCTCCTTGGAGGTATACAACAGCTAGTTCAACCTTCTTAGCTTCACTAATGTGATAAAAAGGAAAGTACCGATCACAACTTCTAATCCATGATTGAGGCTGTTTACCATCGAAAGGTTCTATTTGAATCCTTGGCTGCCTAAAATTGCCACTTTAGTTACTGGCTGACGCATTGTTTGTTCCAGAGTTCAGATGTTGCATCTGATTTGGTGGACGATCAGATTGTCCAAGAGTCACACTTGCAGCTCGAGATTGTACTAGATCAGGAGGTTGAACCTATTGTCTAGCTGCCACACTAGCTGCCTGAGGTTGCACATGATCCTGCTATCTAGCTGCCACACTAGCTCCTTGAGGTTGCATCATCTCTTGAAGTCGCGCCTATTGGTTCATAGCTAACAAAATTGCAACACCTGAAGATGCATTCTGTCTATTGATCTGATTCCACAGTTCAACAAACTTCTCCTCAAACTGCTGTGATTGCTGAATCAATCGATCAAATTCTTTTGATCCCGCTCTAGCTGTAATTTCCGCATTCGAGTGAACATTTCCACCATTCGATTGCTCAATTGATAAGCTGTAACGAACTCAGCACCTGCTGCAGCACTGGCACCAACAACTAAAGCATAAGTTTGATTTGTAGCAGCATTTGCATTTCCTAATCAAGTTGTAACACCACCAGCCATTGATTCTTTCTCTTTGTGCTATGCCAGCTCCAATTAACCAAAATTTGCTTGATCGGCAACAATTAGGCTCTGATACCAATTGTTAAGCTTTAAGATCAAACTTGAACTTAACCTAGAGGATAGAAGAGAGTTTAGATGAGAAGAGAAAGGAAAGAGTTGAGAAATTAGAGAGAATTAGATGAGAGAGAGAAACAAGATATTTTGTATTTCATTGAATGAATCTCTTACAAGAAGATCTAAGATATTTAAGCAAAACAACTAGACAATCGACTAAGGCAAGCAGCCGCCATATAATTGACTAGAAACAAGACTAACCAAGCTCTAACTGACTTCCTAACTAATATCTGAATTTTGGACCTAAAAGCCTTAAGACTCTTATGCTAAGAATTACAACAAAATACAGCACTAAATTAAGCTATATGAAGCTTATTACAGTTGAACTCAAAACCAAACAAGACGTAAAAGATGAATCATAACAGATTCTTATCTTCAGAAACAACTGGTTTACCACACTTGCAGTCGACGTACTTGCCAATGTTTTGGAAGACTGTTCATTTGAAATATCAATTCGAACAGGTGCATTCATAGCTGGAACAAATGACTTTGTCACTCTTTGTGTATCAACGAATGCATCTGATAATTAGTTTGCAGTACTTTATAAATGGATAATTTTCTGAACTTCCAATTCACATTGATTTGTATGGTGATCAAAATGTGATATTGATGATGCATTCCACACAATTTCACTCTTTTCCAGCTTTAATTTTTCTCCCCTAATTTTGGGAATTTTGTTATGTCAAATTTACAATATGCAAATCGTGCAGTAAAAATATCTCCTATCAGTGGTTCAAGATATTTTATAATTGACGGGGATTCAAACCCAACATAAATTCATAGTCTCCTTTGTGGACCCATCTTTGTGCACAGGGGCGGAGCAATTGGAACATATATAGCGCAACCAAAAATTTGTAGATGTAATATATTTGGTTCTTGACCAGAAACAAGTTGCAATAGGGAGTATTTATGATAAGCAGTTGGCCTAGCACGTATCTGTGTTGCAGCATGTAATATACTGTGCCCCCATATAGAACTACTCAACTTTGTTTTCATGAGCAATAGTTCTAGCAATTAGTTGTAGACGTTTGATCAGAGATTCTGCAAGACCATTTTGTGTATACTAGTAGGCCACAGGGTGCTCAACTATGACCCCAACTGACATACAATAGTCATTAAAAGCTTAGGATGTAAATTCTCATGCGTTATTAAGACATATCTTTTTGATTGTGTAAACTGGAAATTGAACTTGTACTGGGATTATTTGTGCAAGGAGTCTCGCAAATGCCACATTATTAGTAGATAATAGACAAACATGTGACCAATGGGTTGAGGCGTCTACTAACACCATAAAATATCAAAATGGTCCATATGATAGAATAATAGGCCCACAAATGTCTCCTTATATTCTTTCCAAAAATGTAGGAGATTCAACCCTAATTTTAGTTGGGGATAACCTGGTAATCATTTTGCCTTGAGTACAAGCAGCCCATAAAATTTTATCAGGTGAAATAATCTTCTGGTTCTTCAATGATTGTCCATGAGAACTTTCAATAATTTTTCTCATCATCATTACACTTGGATGGCCCAGAAGGTCATGCCATACGGTGAATGTTTTGTAATCAGTTAACTTCTGGTTAGCCTCTGTATTTGATTCAATCGGGTTTATATAAGTATAATATAACCCAAAAGAAAGTGCCAATAGTTTTTCCACTATTTTCTTTCTTCCTGAGGTAAGCAACGTAATATAAAGATATTCTTTATCATCCCCATTTATTGTCTCAATTTGATAAACATTGCATCGAATATCTTGAAAACTGATCAAGTTTCTCTGTGATCTACTAGAAAACAGAGCATCGCTTATGTTTAGTTTTGTTCCTCCAGGAAACATAACACGTGCTCTTTCCGGAGCCTTCTACCAAATTTGAAACAACCGAGTTTATATTAACATTAGCTTTAGCTAATCGTAGCTGAGAAATATATATTTTGCTTTTGAGAATAGTCTGTGTCATTGCACTGTTTGCTAGACATAAATCTCCATCTTTGATCAAATGTTTCTTCAAATATAAAATATATATGTATTAGTAGAACTTTATTTATGTTACTAATTAATAAACTTACAAAAATGTAATGAATAAACTATTTCAAAGTGACTATAATAATAGTTTTGAATTTTACTTTATAAATATGGTTGATCAAGCCTAATTTTATTAAAAATAATTTATTAAAATAAAATATTAAAAACATAATATTGTATTAAGTTACACACACCAAAACAATCTATTACATTAAAACTAAGACAAACTTTAATGCAAAATACATAATTTAAAGCAAAAAAACTTTGGTTCAGTTTAACACTTCCATCGCCTATCAAATGATCAATTCTCTCGTTAGCATCTTCAAATGAATCAGAAACATCAAGATGCATTACATTTATTAGAGAAGGATCTTTAGCAAAATTTGTTTCTGCATGTTTGCATTTTGCTTTCAACCATGCTTGATAGAAGTTCATTAGATGTTCAGCCGTATGACAGGTGCGCGACTAGTGACCTTTCATACCACAGCGGTAGCAATTTGTTTCCATGTCTTTTGATTAATTCGATTGATGGGTTTTCTCCCTTTTATATTTCTCTTTATTGTTGCAAGACTTCTTAAATCTCGGTCTATTTTGATTACCATAGTGCCAGTTATTATAACCACAACTATAACCTGGACCACGACCACGACCACGACCATGACCGCGTCCACGTCTGCGACCACGATCACGGCCATGTCTATTTGTATCATTTTCGTGGGATGCAACATTTACTTCAGGGAATGGCTCTGACCCAGTTGGTCATGACTGATGAATTTTTATTAATAATTCATTGTTTTGTTAAGCAATAAAAAGACATGAAATTAACTCTGAGTATTTTTTAAAATTTCTCTCTCGATATTGCTGCTGCAGGAGCATATCGAAGACATAAAAAGTAGAGAATGTTTTCTCTAACATAACTTCCTTAGTAATATTTTCTCTGCATAATTTAGTCGGGAGATAATACTAAACACCGCAGAGTTATACTCGTTGACAGTTTAAAAATCTTGCAACCGCAGTTGAATCCATTTATAAAGAGATTTAGGGAGGATCAAATATTTTTAATGATCAAACCCCTCCTTTAAATTCAACCAAAGGACAAGCGGATCCTTTATAGTAAGATAATCAGCTTTCAATCCTTCATGGATATGATGCCTGAGAAATATCATTGCTTTTGTGTGATCCTGCAAGGATGCGCTATTTCCCCTTTTAATTATATCTCCGAGATCCATAGCATCAAGGTGAATCTCAACATCAAGGGTCTAAGGAAAATAATTTTTGCCAGTTATATCAGGAGCAGTAAACTCACGTTGAGTTAGATTAGCCATTGAAAATTACAAAGGTTACGAAATAATAACCTGAAACTTATAATAATCCTTGGCTGGCCATAGACTCGTGCTTGATAACGTATTATAAAACTTTAGACATATTATAATCAAAAGGAAGAGAATAAAAATAAAAACCCAAATATGTTTGAAGAAAAATAGCAAGTATTTTATATTATAACTAAAGAACCAGAGAAGTTTTTCCTTCTATTCCAATAATTTTTTAAATATTTTATTATTTAAAATTTTCTCTCAAATCTCGCTCTAACTCTTTCATTTCTTATGCGTGCCTATTTATAGTGTAATGAGGCGGTGAGAATACTCAATCGCGAAGCAAATGGCGGTGGGGGATACACATATTATATTTATATGTATATGTGTACATAAAGGTCTTTTACATAATTTCTAATTTTTTAGGATATTTAATAATATTTGAATCCGGCTACAAAAATTGTACCCAAAAAATATCCAGTATTTATAACACTGAAAGTGATTTTAAAATATTACACCATATTAAATAATAGAAATTTAGGGACCAGAATTTGGAAGAAATAATGATAATTCATAAATAATCAAGTAATGTTAAATTATAAAATTGATTGTGCATAATAAAATTGTATTTGAGAATAATTAATGAGATTAATGCACCACTATTTATAGAGAGTACAATGGTATTATAACGACTAAAGTAACCCTAAGTAGATAATACAAGATGAAGATCTGAGTATAGAAGTACAGTATGAATCATAAACATTAATTATAGCGAATGCGGATTTGAATACTCTAAAATGCCTCCTCTATCTGAATGAGGAGGGCTCATGTAAAGATTACTCTTGTAGTGGCGGAACTTGTTAGAGGAGAGGCGCTTGGTGATGAAGTAATCTGACAAGCGGTAGGCATGTATCGAACCTCGATATCGCCTTTGAGAACTTTCTTGCCGTATAACAACAACAACAGCAGCAGCAATAAACCCAGTGCCTCAAGGGCTCCCGCATAAGCAGGGTCGAGGGGGTGGTATGTGCACAGCCTTACCCCTTTAATGTGTTACTTTAAAGGGAGGTGGTGTCCGAGGACCCCCAACCTGAAAAGCTGAGAACTTTCTTGCCATACATAGTGAAAATCCACATCTATGATCTTATTTCGATCATTAGACACGGGGTTTGCTACTAAGTAGGTAGCAGAAACCTCATCACAAAATACCACAATAGGACCAGAATGGTGAAGATCAAGGTCTCGCATTAGATACCGAACCCAATTACTTTTAGCAACATCATGATATTCTGACTCATAGTGGACTTGGAAATAGTGGGTTGTTCCTTGGCATGCTAGGAGATAAGATTGGGATGGAGAAACAGGGCATAACCTATGGTGGAATGGCAAGTGCCTGGGCAACCACCCAAATGCGCATCAGCAAAAGCCACTATGGTGGTATAGGACTTAGGAAGAATTGATAGACCGTGGTAGGGAGTGCTTTTGAGGTAGGGTAGAATCCGCTTCACAAACTACTAATGACTAGATCTAGGATAATGCATGAACTAAGAACCAAGGTTAGCAACATAGCATATATCAGGTGTGATGTAGTTTTAAAGAGTGATTTAAAACCGTACACTCGCAAAAGTATGAGATCGTCGTAGCATAGTTGGGTATGGTATTAAGCTAGATTCAGTCGCTAAAGAGTGATTCAGATTGAGCTTTTTTTGGCTGTTGAAAAATTACAGAAAGCAAAGCAATGAAAAAATATGAAAGGGTGTGAATTCAATTAAGGATAGTTTAGGGAATGAATTCAGGATAGCTTATCTCGTATCCCATCATTATATTCTATTTATGATAAAGATTTAAGAGGCTTAGGCTACACACACTAAGCCTGAGTTAATATTTAAATTAAGGCTTAGGGTAATAAACTAGTCTAAAGGCATAACTTATCTTATCACCCTAACTGTAGTATAGGTTATCTCGTTAACAATACTTAATTCCTTTCTTGCTCCTAATTCAATATTAACTTGTATAAAAGATTGTGTTCAGAGTTGAGCACAACCTCAACCCTGACCACACATGAAAACTTGTTATGTTATGGTCTAGGCTACAAGCTCATAGACAAAATGATAATACATTGAAAATTTAAACATGGCCACAAGCATATCCAAAGAAAACCAAGTAACATTAATAATTTCCCAGAGAAATGCTAAAATAACATAACAAAATTATCGTCAAAGTATAATACAAATCTGGGATACGGACGGCTACACGTCCTTCATCCTTAAACTAAAAGAGTCTACTCCTCGATGGGAGTTTTACACATCATTAAATTCAAAAGAAAGAAACAATGAAAAAAATAGGAAACGAAGACTCCTTCAATTGGTGCCAATGTTGATCCTAGCTTTGATTCCTAAGCACTCTGACCACCTACACTTAGGCGTTTAAGAACCCTTGGATCTCGTAGCGGCTTCAGGAAGAAGAGGAAGGGAGGAGATGAGGCAAAAAGATGGGAAAAATTAGGTCTCCTCCTCTATATTTTTACGAGCGTGACCTAGGGTCCGCTGCGGGTATTTGGCCGATCGATCGGCAGTCCTACCGTAGGTTCCGTCCCATAATAGGGTGCTAATCGATTGGTCCTTGTACCGATTGGTCGATTAACTCCCGAAACCTTACGAGATCTATTTGAGATGCCAAATGACAACCCGATGGGTCCTTCTTTTACACACGTGGTCAGGTTTCTCAGTGTAGTCTTCAAATACGCCAAAATTTTGCTTGGTTTCACCAGTTTTCATCCTTTGCTTGCTTCGATGTATTTTAAGCCTAAATGTACCTAGATTGCAATAAAACACACATGTAAAGGTTGAATATGTCGCAAGGTGAGGTATAAAATATATAAAAATAAGGCAGATTAGGTATTGAAGTGCCCACCCAACACTCCTGTATTCGGTAGGATCTGCAAGTAGATCCCCTTCACTTACTGAACGATGGGAACGAGTGGGCACTGGCGTTTTGACAGGTTTAGCATCAATAGCTCATGGCACACACTCACTCAGGGGAACTATGGCATCAATAGCCAGGTTACTTAGGCAGTTACTTTGTGTAAACACAAACTCCTCTCTCGTTCTAATTTTTCGCACATTTCCAGATCTTTTTGCTTAGGAAAGTCTCCTCGTTTGCCATTGAACGTGTTTTGTATAACACTACAACTCACTTACAATTTATACATTATGATGTTTGACAATCCTTTGTTTTTTCTACTCTTGATTTCAAATATTAAGTGATTTTCATTAATGACTTCTCTCACTTTTCTTGATCATATCCAATGTTATGAAAATATGATGTTTTTGAAAATTACACCACTTCCAAAACCCTTTATATGTGAAATAATAAAATTGCATGTGTAATAAATAAAAAGTTGATTTTCAAAGTGATAGTGGAGGTGAATATGATCATCATGAATTCTCTGTGCAAAACCTATGGTATTCACTTCTATCTATCGTGATCTAATACTATTTGAAATAATAAAATTGTATTTGTAATAAATAATGATGTCACATCCACAACTATATATAAAGAATACAATAGTAACCTAAAGGTTAAAATGACCCTAATTAGATAACAAAATATAAGTATGAGCATAGTAGAAAGTAATAGTATAGCATATGTGAATCTAAATCGACAATATGTATCATTGAGGGAGTAGAGGCTGCGAAATCTTGTTCACTCACTAACGCGAATGTCAGGCTTTTTGCATTCACTTCGATATAAATATCTTTCCGCCATAAATACTTCACTATTTTTAGAGGACAAATTGTACTTCAATATTTTAAAATATTGTAAAATTATTTAATACGAATTTAATTTTTGATGGGGAATTCTATATTAGTATTGTGAGTTTCGGTGGATTGACTTTTGAGTTTGTAAATTTTGTAAACTAATATTTAATCCAAAAGTAATATATATTTAATAAGATGGTCTAAATAACAATATGAATGAGTGTAAAACTTGTTGTTATTTGTTGGCAAAACCACTATTTCCTCGTTATTTTCCCCATCATATACATGAATTATAATTTTGTGACACTGCAAATAAAGAACCCTATTTTACACCATATTGATGCAAATCACGAAAGAAAACTTATTAATAAATTAGCTCTGATACCAACTAATGCAAATCGCCAAATTACCAGAAGAGAAAAGGGAAGGATTCAACAGCCTTCCTCAATTCATTTGCATCAGTGGGTATAAGAGCATAGAATGTTTGTGTCATAGCCTGTGGGAGACCGATGTATGCCTTCGTCAATCAAGTGTATGAGAGAAACGACTTTGATGACAACTATGCTCGTCGAACCAAGAGGAGGTTTGGACAGATCAAAGCGAGATTCCATTGACTCGAGTTGAAGATGAAGAATGTAATTATCGAGCTTTGTCATCTACCTCAAACGCGCGTGTTTATAATATAGGGGGTAGCTCGCTAGGCAAGAAATTTGTATAAATCAGCTAGTTATAAAAGGATTGAAGGTTATACTTACTTTAAGTTATTTGCCTAGTACTTACTGTCCCAGTACCTACACGCACTATACTCATAGCCTTAGCGCTACACGTATATTAAGCAGGTAATTACTATATCGAGTAATAATAAATTGGACTTAAATTAGAAAACTGGACCTCGAATGACCAAATATACGGACTAATATTCAATGAGGAAATGTGTCACTAGGTGATACGTGTCACCTCATCTCCTTCCCACCTCTTTCCCTATGTGTAAGAAGAAGGAAAAAGGGCAGGGGTTATAAAAGAAGGGGAAAATGGGGATGAGGAGGAGGGAAAAGAGGAAGAGGATGATGATGACGTGGAGGTGGAAGGTGGTGTATGAAGATGATTGCATGGTATATGATGATAGGTTGATGATGAGAAGGATGATGGAAATCACCTCTCAAGTTAGTTATTTTGGGATCTCTACTCATCTCGAGCTAAATATTTTACGATTATTTTGCTTATTATCAAGTAAGGCTCATGTTAGCCTATTCATTTTACTAACCTATGACGGGCCTAGCTAGCCATTTTTGCTCTTGCAAGAAATATCAAGTCATGCGTGTAGCTAGAGGTTGAGTTCAGCTCATCTTAACGAGCCCCACATCATACATAACTCCTAAAATTATGTTTAAGCACGCTGAACCAAAACATATCATAAATAGATTGGAGCTTGGTGTCCCCTGTAAGACTCAAGCATTTTTAGTATCAATTTAAGTTAATTTTGAACATCTTTTGGTCTCTTTGGCATTTTTTCTAATAAGAACGATCCTGCTCAGGCAAAACATATAAAGAGATTGCTTGAATAAGTTAAGTATTGCTATATCCTCTTTACCTCTTTAAAGCATATCCTTGAACAAAAAAAGAAAATTGCTTGAGTGGAAGTCAAGTACTTTTACATCCTCTTTACCTCTTTGGAGCATATTCATGAAGAAAAGAGAGATTTGCTTTAGTAAAATTCAAGTACTTTTGCATCCTTTATACCTCTTTTATAGGCTTTCTTTGATGAAAATTCAAAAAATCATCATAACTCTATAGAACTCTTCAAGAGCTTCTTTTTGATATATAATTCAATTCGTAACTTTTCATGGATTGAAAGTTATGCTCGTTTTAATTTATAAGGTCAATTTCCTATCCGCCACTAGGTGTCTGTTATGAATCGTTAGAATTTAATTGTAATTTCTGTTATTAGTGGCTGGGTATTGTCCTAAGTGTTGAGTTGTATAATTTTAAATGGTAGTTAGGTCGGTTTTAGGCTCCAAAAAAGGTTGCTGGTCAGCGCAGGTCAAATTTTGGTGGCGGGCTGCTGTTTTGGCCGGAAAGGTAGTTTTTTGGGGTTAAGTCGGTTAGTCTTGATGCATTGTATCCAAAGGTCTATAAATAGGTCCTTAAGCTTGTAATTCAAGTATTCAATGAAATATAAACTGATTTTCTTTTGGAATTATCTCTCTTTTCTCATCTCTTTCTCTATTTCTCATCCCCTTTCACTTCTCTTCTCACCTTAACTCCTTCTTCTACTAGGTTAGACTTTCAATCCTTAAATGGAAGCTAACAATTGGTATCAGAGCCGGTTCAAGCAATCAATTGGTTGATTAAGGCTGGCAAAATCAAAGGAAAATATGATCGAAGGCGTGAGAACCAGATCTGGAGCTGGAGGTGCCAATGCGCCAAGTTCTAGATTGGATTTTGTTGCTGCAGTTACGAGTTCTGGTGCTAATGTATCAAGTGATCATCACTGGGATTTGAATGACAAGTTAGAACAGCTGAATGCTAAGTTTGAGCAACAACAAATCGAGCTCAAAGCTAGGTTTGATTAGCAGCAACTCGAGAATACGCAGAGGAGTGATAGCATTCAACAAATGTTGAAATTGATTTTGGACAAAGACTCGAATAAGGAAGTGCGGCTGAAACAAATTGAAGATAAAATTAAAAAATTGCAAGATCAGGTTAATAAACAAAAAGAATCAAGTGTTGATGCGATCTTGAAGGCTGCAAGTTAGATCTTTCAGCAGAGGGAGACCGATCAGTAGCAAGAGAATGTGGACAGGCCTGAGATTCTGGTGAGGAACTGTGGCAAATCTCCGATAGTGCAGGCGACTGTAGGACCTTCAATTAACATTAGATCAGCTGAAAATCAATCCTTGCAACCTGAATTTGATGTAGATAATCAGGATCGAGCCTCAGAATAGGTACATTGTAGACCTGAGCCTTTGAATACAGAGCGCAGTAGCAGGCCACAGATTTCAGCTGGGCAGCGCAGGACTGATTTTGATGAGCTCGAACATCTGGATAGACCTCCTGAGCGTCATTACCAGAATAGAACAGTGAGTAATGACATTATATCTGGTGGTAGGAGTGGTGATCACAGGCAGCCAAGAGTCGAAATTGATCCTTTGGATGGAAAACTACCGGAATCATGGCTGAGAAGGTGTGACCGGTATTTCATGTATTACAGCATACCTGATGATGAAAAGCTCCAATTAGCTGCAGTGCATCTACATGGTGAACATGAGGTTTGGTACTATAGTCTGTTGAAGAGCAAACCAAACCTTTCTTTGGACCATTTCGTAGATGAAATGTGTGAACGCTATGAAGAAGGGGAATCAACGGATGTTGTGGATAACTTTAACAAATTATCCCAAACTACAACCGTGAAAGAGTATACGCTTAGGTTTGAGAACTTAAGAGCCCATTTGTTATCCGTTTTGACTATAGCTCCCGAGGATGCCGAGTCATATTATGTTTCTTGTTTTATAAGTGGATTAAAACCTAGGATCAAAAACATGGTGAAAGCTATTGGTCCTAAGACCTTGTCAGGTGCCTATAACAAGGAAAAATAGTTGAGGCTACTCATGTCCAATCGAGTGACAATTTCAAGCAACTGAGCAACAAATTCAGATCACAACCGAGAGCAAGTTCTGGTATAGGTTTTAAGCGTGCTATGGACAGAAGCTCGGTAAGACTTTGCTTTCGTTGTAACCAGCCATATCAGCCTAGACATAGGTGCAAAACACAAACATTAATGTGTGCTAAAGGGATCCGTGCTGAAGCTGAATTAGACAGTGAGCAATTGGCAGCAGAGATTGACAGTGTTGGAGACTCTTCACAAGAGGATTTGAGTGAAGATGAAGTGAAAATATCAATGAAGGCTTTAACCGAGAGTGGAGCTCATAACACTATCAAAATCAGAGGCAAGGCTGGAAAACATTCCATCAATAACCTCATTGATAGTGGAAGTACACATAGCTTCATCGATCCCAAGTTGAGTAAGAAGGTTAGGCATGAAGCAATAAAGACTCATCCTTTACAAGTGATGGTGGCTGATGGCAATTTGTTAACAATTCATAACAAGTGCACAACATTCCCATGGTCTATGCAAGAACATCACTTCACCTTTGATTTCAGAGTTCTTCCTTTGGGTGGTTGTGATATGGTGCTTAGGGTGGATTGGATGAGGACCTTCAACCCGATTATATTTGATTTTGATAAGATGACCGTGGCATTTGAGGTTCATGGCACCAAAGTGTCCTTAAAAGGTATGTCAGAGGAGGCTCATCTCAAGTTAATTGATGGCAAAAGTGTGCACGATGGAGTTAAGAAGAAGGCAATACAATGGATTGGTCAATTGTTCATGTTATCTTCGGTTGGGCTGCAGCAGGGTATTCAACAGGAGGTGCAGACCTTAGTTGATGAATTTGGGGTAATGCTGAAGAGTCTTCCTCCTCAAAGGAGCGTAGACCATGCCATTCCATTGGGTGGTAATGCTGAGCCGTTCAAGATTAGGCCATACCGATACCCACACGGCCAAAAGACAGAGATTGAGCGGCAGGTTGAAGAGCTTCTTCGCATGAGTTTCGTTAGACTGAGCCGTAGTCCTTTGGCTTCACCTGTGATCCTCGTGAAAAAGAAGGATGGGTCGGCCATAATGTGTATTGACTACCGTCGATTGAATGCTTCAACCGTGAAAGACAAGTTTCCTATTCCGGTCATAGAAGACTTGCTTGATGAGCTACATGGAGCGTGCTTCTTTTCAAAGCTTGATTTGAGGCAAGGATATCATCAAATCAGGGTTCTCGAGCCGGATATCTACAAGAAAGATTTTCAAACTCATCATGGCCATTTCGAGTTCGTTGTTATGCCTTTCGGTTTAACCAATGCCCCGGCCACTTTCCAAGCGGCCATGAATGACATTTTCAAGCCTTTTCTGAGGAAGTCAATGCTTTTTTTCTTCGATGACATACTGATTTATAGCTCAACATATGAAGCTTATATCACTCACCTCAGACAAGTGTTTGTATTGATGTGGCAACATAAGTTCTTTGCAAAGTTGTCCAAATGTTCGTTTGCTCAAAATAAGCTCGAGTATTTGGGTCATATCATCTCACAAGAGGGAGTATCTACTGATCCTAGTAAGATCCGTGCAATGCAAGATTGGCCAATTCCGATCACCTTGAAGCAATTGAAGGGATTTTTGGGATTGACCGGGTATTATAGAAAATTTATTAAGGGTTATGGTTCTATTGCCAAACCCCTAACCGAGATCATGAAGAAGGATTATTTTAAGTGGAGTGAGAGATCTCAAGCTGCTTTTGAAGCCCTTAAAGCTGCTATGTGCGCTGCACCAGTTTTGACAATGCCGAACTTTACCGAGAGCTTTGTTTTGGAGACCGATGCAAGTGGTACTGGTATAGGGGCTGTTCTTTCTCAAAAGGGAAGGCCTATTGCTTACTTGAGCCAAGCTCTAAGTTCCAAATATCAAGCCATGTCGACGTATGAGAAGGAGTACCTTGAAATTCTCTCAGCCGTGGAGAAATGGAGGCACTATTTGGAGGGTCACAAGTTCATCATTCGAACGGATCACCAAAGCCTCAAGTATCTCCTTGAACAAAAGATCGTGACGAGAATTCAAAAGAAAGGTCTCATGAAGATGCTAGGCCTTGATTATGACATCGAGTATAGAAGTGGCAAGGAAAACGCAGCCGCGGATGCACTATTAAGGCGTTTGGAGGATGCTGATCAGGGCACTTGCATTGCTATTTTCGTGGTAGTACCTTCATGGGTGGAAGAGCTACATAAGTCCTATGAGGGAGATATTTTTTCTCAGGAGAAAATAGCTGTTGCTGTGCTTAGTTCAGATGCACAAAACGCTGCTGTAGACACTGATATTACAGTACAGAGAGGTTTGATTCGAATTCAAGGCAAGCTGTTAGTGGGTTATGCCACTGATTTGAGAAAACAAGTCATCCAAGCCTCACACGATGCTGCTTAGGGAGGTCATGCTGGTGTAGAAGGCACCTATCAAAGAATTAAAGCATACTTTACATGGCCGAGCATGAAAAAGGATGTGAGTGATTATGTGAAATCCTGTGAAGTGTGCCAACAAATGAAATTGGGAGATCATCGTTACAAGGGTCTACTTCGACCTCTTCCTATTTCGTATGGAGCCTGGATTCATATTAGCATGGATTTCATTGAAGGACTGCCGAAATCCAAAGGCAAGGAGGTTATTTGGGTAGTGGTGGACCGTTTCACCAAGTCTAGCCATTTCATTGCTCTCACTCGACCTGTCACGGCTGAAAAATTGGCTAGGATTTTCTTTGATAATATTTACAAATTTCATGGATTGCCACAATCCATTGTGTTGGATCGAGGCAAGATCTTCACAAGCACGTTTTGGAGGGAGTTGTTCAAGTTGTTGGGCACCACATTGGCACTTAGTTCCTCTTATCAACCTCAAATGGATGGCCAAACCGAATGAGTCAACCAGTGTTTGGAACAATACCTTCGAAGTATGGTCTTCTTAAGGCCCAAAGAGTGGAATCATTGGCTCTCGTTGGCTGAGTTTTAGTTCAACACTCACTTCCATACATCAATTGGCACTTCACACTTTCAAGCTTTGTATGGCTGCCCACCTCCTTCACCTTTGCTGCTGCAACAACCGGGCAAGATCGATTCAACAGCTACTGATTTAGTTCAGCAGAGGAAGCACTTTATGCAAGTGCTTAAGGACAATCTCCAACAAGCTCAAGCTCGAATGAAGTACTATGCAGATAAGAAAAGGGTAGACAAAAGCTATGACGTTGGTGACATGGTCTACCTTAAATTACAACCGTATAGACAGTCCTCCTTGGCTGTCAGGCGTAATGTCAAGCTAAGTGCTCGATACTTTGGCCCGTACAAAATTTCTGGAGAAAGTAGGCAATGTTACTTATAAGCTAGACTTACCTTCGCATTCATACATTCATCCCGTGTTTCACGTGTCCCTACTTAAAAAAAAAGGTTAAAAAAGGAGCTGCAGCTGCCCAGGAACCACCTGCTGCAGAAACGAGCGGCCTGCTGGCGTTGCAACCTGTTGCTGTAAAGGCTCGGAGGAAGCTGCAGCACGATCACGGTGTGGTGCAGGAGGTATTGGTGACTTGGTGTAACTTGAACAAGAGTTTAATGACTTGAGAAAATTGCAATTTCTTGAAGAGCCAATTCCCAAGATTCATTTCTTGAGGACAAGAAGCTTCTGAAGAGGGAGGGATTGTTATGAATCGTTAGAATTTAATTGTAATTTCTGTTATTAGTGGTTGGGTATTGTCCTAAGTGTTGATTTGTATACTTTTAAAAGGTAGTTAGGTCGGTTTTAGGCGCCAAAAGAGGTTGCTGGTCAACGTAGGTCAAATTCTAGTGGCGAGCTGCTGTTTTGGCGGGAAAGGTAGTTTTTTGGTGTTAAGTCGGTTAGTCTTGATGCATTGTATCCAAAGGTCTATAAATAGGTCCTTAAGCTTTTAATTCAAGTATTCAATGAAATATAAACTGATTTCCTTTTGAAATTATCTCTCTTTTCTCATCTCTTTCTCTATTTCTCATCCCCTTTCACTTCTCTTCTCACCTTAACTCTTTCTTCTACTAGGTTAGACTTTCAATCCTTAATTGGAAGCTAACAGTTTCAAATTACACGCCCACTACCATCGGGCATCAACCTACACGCCCACCTCAAAAAATCATATCATAACTACATCGAGCTCTTCAGTAGCTTCATTTTGATATATAATTCGACCCATAACTTTTCACAAATTGAAAGTTATATCTGTTTTAAATTACAAGGGAAGTTATATAACCAACATGCAATGTAAGTATACGCCTTCTTTCACCACAAAAGGTTTGAAAAAGCATCATAACTGCTTAGAACTCTTCAAGAGCTTCATTTTGATATACAATTAAATCTATAACTCTTTACTGATTAGTATTAGGATGGGTGACCTCTTGGGAAGTTCTTGTGTTGCCAACCCTATAAGGTTGAGGGTTCTTTGAAACAACCTCTCGGCAGGGTTACACCTTAAAGGGGTAAGGCTTCGTAACCCTCCCCATAGACCCTGCTTAGACGGGAGCCCTTAAGGTACTGGGTCTATTGTTGTTGTTGTAACTCTTTTCGGATTGAAAGTTATGCTCGTTTTAAGTTACAAGGTCAGGTTACATAAAAACCACTGGTATAAACCATGCCCACCATTACACGCATACCACTACACGCCCACCCCAAAAGGTTTGGAAAAACATCATAACTGCATAGATTGAAATTTAATTCATAACTTTTCATAGATTGAAAGTTATGCTCATTTTAAGTTACAAGGTCGGGTTACCTAACCACTACCGGCGTACTACATGCCCACCATTACACGCCTACCACTACACGCAAACAACAAAAAGTTTAAAAAATCATCACAACTATATAGAATTCTTCAAGTGCATCGTTTTGATATATAATTCATTCTGTAAGCCTTCACATATTGAAGTTATGCCCATTTTAAGTTATAAGGTCAAGTTACCTAATCACTATTGGCGGTACATGCCCACTTCATCCTTTATATACTTTCCTCGATCAAAGGCTTATACAATCATCATAGGAACCTAGGGCTTTTCAAGAGCTTCATTTTGATATGTAACTTGATCCGTAAGTCTTTACGGATTGAAAGTTATGCCCATTTTAGATTACAAGGTAAGTTACCTAGCCACTAAAGGAACATACCCAGTGCCTCAAGGGCTCCCGCCTACGCAGAGTCGGGGGGGGGGGGGGGGGGGGGATGTACTCAGCCTTCCCCCTTTAGGGTGTTAACCAGAAGAGAGGCTGTTTCCCAGTGCCCCTAATCTGAGGGTGCGGACTTCCCAGGAGGTCACCCATCCTGGTACTACTCTTGCCCAAGCACGCTTAACTTTGGAGTTCTAATGGGATCCGGTGATGGCGTGTTGGCACCTTCTTTGGTAAGTTACCTAGCCACTACGTGTGGATAATGTCCACCTCATCTTTTTATCATTTCTTTGGTCGAAAATTGAAAAAAAAAAAAAAAAAACTATTATGGCTGCATATAGCTCTTTAAGATCTTTATTTTGATAAGTGACTCGCTCTGTAACTCGTTAGGACAAAAAGTTATGTCCGTTTAAAATTACATGATACCTTATACATTTAAACAAAATAAATAAATAAATAAATGAGTGGGTAAACGTTTGACCACCCATACAATTTGACCACCATCTTCAACTTTCAACCGCTATGGTTTTAACAACCACCCTCAATGCTACTAGCCCACCATTATAACCACCAAAAACACTATCAGACTACCATTAACACTATTATCAACTACCCGCCTACCACGCTACCTGCTGCCTCATTACCCGCCGTGTACTATGTGCCATGCGTTACGCGCTGTGTTGTATTACCCACCGTGTCACCCTGTTCACAAACCACCACCACGTGACATTTCTATAAAATAGTAGCCACACAATAATTGGTGCCCTTTGTATTATATTTGTAGTGAGTTATATAAAATACAATAATTATTATTGCCAACACTCCCCCTCAGTCAAAGCAGGAGAGGAGCAAACACGAAGACTGGACCTAACATCTAAAAATAACACTCGAGGAAGAGTTTTTGTAAAGATGTCTGCTAACTATAGAGAAGAAGGAATGTTTAGTACTCAAACTTGCCCAAGCTGAACTCGCTCGTGCACTAAATGAATGTCAAGTTCCACATGCTTGGTGCGGGCATGCTGAACCAGATTTGTCGAAAGATACATGGTAGAAATGTTGTCAAAGTATACAAGAGTAGAAGCCTTAGGTAACATAACATGCAACTGAGGTAATAGATTTCGCACCCAACAGCATTTAACTATTGCATTAGCCACAACTCGATACTCTGCTTTAGCACTAGATGGAGACATTGTATGTTGTCTCTTAGAATACCATGAGATGACATTATCTCCTAGAAGAACACAATAACCCGAGGTAGGGCGATGAGTGTCTGGACATCCACCCCAATTAGCATATGAATATGCAGTAGATTCGCACGAGAGGAAGAAATAGTTAATCGGTAGTCAAATGTCCCCTTAACATCTCGAAGTATATGTTTAACTGCCTTCCAGTGGGGCTCATGAGGATCATGTAAAAAGAGGTAGACTTGTTGGACAGCATAAGAGATATCCGACCGGGTAAAAGTCAGATAGTGAAGAGCACCAACGATACTGCGATAAAGACTTGGATTAGAGACGGGAGCACCATCATTAGTAGATAACTTTGACGAGGAATAAGTAGAAGTGGCAGTTGAATTTATGTTTCGAAATGACATCGAGTGAGAATATCTCGTGCATACGTGCCTTGTGATAGAAAAAGTCCTGCTGATGTTCGAGAGACCGAGATGCCAAGAAAATAGTTAAGTTCTCCGAGGTCAGTCATAGCAAATTATTTTTGCAACTGAAGGAGTAATGACGAAAGAAGTACAATAGAGGAATCAGTTAAAATAATGTTATCATCCACATAAACCAAAAGAATAGCCATATCACATCTATCTGAGAGAACAAACATAGAGGAGTCTGATTTACTCATTTTGAAATAGAGAGTGGCAAAAATGGAAGCAAACCGTTGATACCAAGCTCAGGGAGCTTGTTTTAACCCATATAAAGCACGATTTAGTTTACATACATAATTGGGTTGTGCGGGGTATACAAAGCTAGTAGGTTGAAGCATATAAACTTCCTCAAACAGATACCCATTCAAAAAGGCGTTCTTTACATCAAGCTGATTTATAGGCCAACCCTTAGAAATAACAAGAGAGAGTACAGTACGAACCGTTGTCGATTTAACAACAGGGCTAAAGTTCTCATCAAAATCAATGCCATAATGTTAAGTAAAGCCTTGAGCAACTAGTCCTGCTTCGTACCAGTTAAGAGTGCCATTTGACTTCTGCTTCTTTCGAAATACCCATTTGGAACCCAATACATTAACATGAGATGGCCGAGGAACAAGGCTCCTAGTGTGATTGCGCAAAAGAGCATCTAGTTATTCTTCCATGGCGTTCTTCCAAAGAGGATCACATAATGCATGTCTGTAAGGGGAGGGCATTGAATCCGAAGAAGAAGAAACATTAGTGATCATGGATGGAAGAACTTTAGGTTTAAAAGTACCAACTTTAGATCGAGTAATCATCGGATGCATCGAGTGATTCGAAGCAGAAGCTGCTGCAGTGGGTTTGATGGCTGAATCTATAGGTGTTGCAGTTGAAGAAGCTACTGCAGGTGTTAGAGATGAATCAATAGTTGTTGCGTGGGCTGGAGAAGAAGCTGCAGTGGGTTCTATAGCTGAACGGATAGGTGATGCGTTACCCGTAGGAGGTGATTTGAGCTATCCACTTCCAAGATCATGAGGCACGCAGTTGAGGATGGACAGAAAGGCAATGGAAAGATCTGACATAGCTTTATCAGTGGCGTTCCCGAGCATGCTAAAAGAGAACTATAACTCAACAAAAACAACATGCCGCGAAATAATTAATTTGTTAGTAGCAAGATCTAAACATCGATACCCTTTGTGATGACTAACATACCCAAGAAACACACAATGAGTGGATCAAGGAGAAAGCTTATGAGGGGTAGGAGCCAAAAAATTTGGATAGCACACACAATCGAAAGTGCGTAGATGATCATAAGTAGGTTTAGCACCCAACAATATTTGATGGGGTGTACGCCCTTGAATCGTGCTAGAGGGAAGAATGTTGACATTGTGCACAGCAACCTATAAAGCTTTAAGCCAACACTCAAGTGGAATTGAAGCTTGAAACAAAAGTGTACGAAACATGTTACTTAGAGCATGATGCATCCATTCCGCTTTACCATTATGTTGAGAGGTGTGAGGACATGATGCTCAACAGTGAATACCGCGAGCATCAAATAGCTCATCACAGCTCATGTTCATGTATTCTTTGCCATTATCACACTGAAATTGCTTGATCTCTGTGTCAAACTCATTTAAAGTAAAAGCTAGAAACTTGAGAAATACACCAAAGACATCCGACTTTGCAACAATAGGATACACCCAAACATAATGTGTAAAATCATCCAAGAAAAGCACATAATACTTAAATACACTAATACTAAAAACATGAGATGTCATAAATCGGAATGAATCAATTGAAATGGTTTATTTATTCGCGTAACAGATGAATGAAATGGTAGGGGAGTATGTTTGCCTAACTAACAAGCACGACAAAAATCAAAATCTAGAGCTAGAAACAAGTTTATTTTTGACTAAAGAAGCTCAGATAGAGAATCCAGGATGTTCCAACCGAGAGTGCTAGATACGTGGTGAAATTGGAGCAGCTGTGAAAGCAAACTGGGATTTTGCAAAAGATTGTGCAGGGACGGTGTACCGAGGACCCATGCTACTACAATTGATAATTTCTTGACTCATCCCAAGCACCTTAACAAAAAACCCACATAAATTAAACTAAACAATACATTTATTATCAAGAACAAATTGGAGGACAGATAATAGATTTTTAGTGAGACCAGGGACAAGAAGAACATTATCAAGAATGAAAAAGTCAATTAGGTGTTTGATATGGCAAGTACCAATCCCAGTTATTTTAAGATATGCACCATTTCTGACTTGAACTGAATCACAATCGTGGTAAGGAGATAGCAATGTAAAGATACCTGGATTATATGTCATATGAGATGAAGCTCCACTATCAACTACCCAGCTCTTGTCTAGAACAGGGGAGGTATAAGCAATATAAGACCGAGGAATGACTTGAGATAAAAGGGTGGTTATAAGAGAATGGACATCATCAATTTTAGCATTAGAAGATAAAGTAGTAGTGCTACCTAGGTAGGGTCCCGAAATAGACTGTTGTGGACCATAAAACTGTTGAGGAGCATGAAACTATGGGTATGCAGGTGAAGGCCCATAACTAGGCTATGGTCCAGCCCAATATCCAGTATGAGAGAAGCCTTTGTTATAACTATACTGCAGAGGACCTCCATAATTTCCACATGAGTTGTTGTTGTATGATCCATGACCATTATATCCATTCCAACTCCCACGGCCTTGACCACAATTGCGACCACCTCTACCCCCCCGACCATCACGACCATAATGACTATGACCACCTTGTGTATTACCTCGATTTTGTCTTGAATCGTGCTGCTATATGAAATAAGCTTGCTGTTGCACACTTGTAGCGCTGCTGTCACCCACACCAGCGCTATGTCCCACATCCCCAGTCTTCGTATCACTAGGTTCAGTGGTAGTAACAAGAACAGTAGGAACATGAGATGATTTTTCTTCTTCAATAAGGTTTCCTTCGAGGAGAAGTAAGGAGTGAGCTTTAGCAAATGTAGGAAAGGGGCGTCGAGTAGCAAGATTAGATGACACAATCGCATAACCAGTGTCGGATCCAAGACCATGAATAGTACCAAGCACAATATCTTCATCTAAAAGAGAACTCTGAACAAAAATTAAGCAATCAAAGACAGTCTTAACACGTTGAAGATAAGTAGTCATGGAAAGGACACCTTTCTTTAAGGTAGACAGTTCCTTCTTATACTAGAGTTCCAGTGCTTGAGTATGATCATGAAAAAGTTCCTTAATGGTTGAATATGCCTCGGCAGTAGTAAGAGAGGTGCCCGGAGATATGAAGACGCTAGCAATATCAGAGGAAACAGTAGAGAAGAGCCACGAGAACACTAGACGGTCAATACGCACCCAAGATTTGTAGTTTGCATCATCCTTAATGGGAAAGGGTGAGGACCCATCCAAATGTCCATCAACATCATAACCAATACACGCAGATGTAAATAACTGATCCCATGTGGGGAATGTGGAGGGAGTTTCCAAATCAATAACAATAGATACACTGTTTCGAATATTCGAAACACCAAATTGTGACGACGCTAGTATTAGATTTGAGGTTTGAGAAACATTAGCAACAGAGGTAGGTACAATATTCATGGCCATTGCAATGTAATCTTCCTCGAAATCTTGGGTTTGAGAGTCAAGATTAAAGTTTTTTAAGCGAGAAGGAAGATCGAACACGAAGAAATGCACATTTGGGGTTTTCGGGCGTGATTCTATTTAAGAAGAGAAGAAACGCAGAGAATAGGTGATGAGAGAGTTGACATTGAAGAATTTGTGTGTGGTGAGAATCGGTAGAGAGAGAGTGGCGTAGAGAGGCATAGATGAAAGAGAGAGATTAGGGTTAGGTTTAAGTTTAGGTTTTTTTTTGGATCTGGCTCTGATACCACACAATAATGGGTGCCCTCTGTATTACATTTATAGTGAATTGCAAGCATATACATGTAATATATAAAAAACAATAATTATAATTGCTGACACTTTCGTCTTGATTACCATCACCACCTTTGGAAATGATCGCTTGACGTTTGAATTCCAACCACCGCCACCGTGTGACTTCAACCATCATGTGACGTTTCACTTGCCACCACCTCTGTACACAGTTCACGACTTTTTGTATTTCAGTATTGTCATTCCTCTTATGTGTCACCACCATCCAACGCGTAGCTGTGCCACCACTATCTTAATCCCTGTTGCTCTATTTTTGTCATCACTAACGTGAGGTCATATAGCCACCATCACCACTGGCTCGCACCACCACTTTTGTGTGCGTCGTTCACCGCGAGCAAGGGTGGCCTACCACCAGTATCCCTCTTTCCTCCATTAAACCCTAAGTGGGACCATTTTTATTACAATTTCAATTTAGTTCAAGCCTAAAAGGGTTAATTTTCATTACAATCTTAGCTTAACTCAATCCTAAAGGGTTAACTTTCGTTACAATCTCAATTCTATTCAACCCCAATTTGGGTCAATTTTAATTATAATCTTAGTTTAATTCAAACCTAATGGGTCAATTTTTCATTACAATCTTAGTTTAACTCAACCCTAAAGTGTTAACTTCTATTACAATCTCAATTCAATTCAACCCTAATTTCGGTCAATTTTAATTACAATCTTAGTTTAATTCAATCTAGTGGGTTAATTTTTCATTACAATCTTAGCTCAATTCAACCGTAAAAGGGTTAATTTTCATTACAATCTTAGTTTAACTCAACCCAAAAGGGTTAACTTCCGTTACAATCCCCGTTTAGTTCAATCCTGCCTGAACTAACTTTTGTTACAATATCAATTTAACTCAACCCACGTTGAGCAGATTTTCATCACAATCTCAATTTAACCAAACCTTGATTAAACCAATTTTCGTCACAATGTCAATTTAGTTCAACCCTGATTGAAAAAATTTTCGCTACAATCTTAGGTTAATGAAATCCCAATTTGGTCAAATTTTGCAACAGTCCTTGGGTCGACTATGGTCATAATCTCAATTAAGCTAAACCTTGCTTCAATTCAATCTTTGTTGTAATTCATGTTGAACCAATTCTCATTTGATTAAGTTATAATCAAGTATATTTTTTGAAAATTTCATTCTTATTCAAGTAAAACCCAATTGAATCTACTTTCCTTGACTTGTTCTTGCGACATTTGAATTCATTGATTCTACTTGTGGTTCTAGCTTTGCTTGTCCATGAATATGATTCGTTATAATTTCTTATGTCTTAGATAATCTCATTCGAATCTCTCTTATGTTCTTATTAAAATTAAGGCTCTTTCAATTGTTGTTTTATACCTTAGCTCTGCCAGACAGTTTATTCTACCAACACACTAAGCTATTATATCAAATCAAAAGCTACCCACTTTTTATACCTAGAGCCTCAATTAAAGCAATTTTTTCTCTGTCATTCACAAATGACTAAGTTCCTTTATACGCACAATTGGAAATGAATTAAGTATCTATTTCATTTTGTTAATCTCATACAAATCAAAAATTCATCAAGTAATGCCGATGTTGGTTCGCCAATGTAGCTTAGGAGGCATATAAGTTAAATTTAAACGAAATGGAAAAGCCATAATAAGGTGGTCAATTTGTACATTGTATTGCAAAAACAATGTATTAGGACTAGGGGACTTCGCCTCAGTCATGAATTAAATTTTCTTTTCTTATCCTGATGGCATGAATAATGTTAGGGCTAAGGGACTTCGCCTCAGTCATAAATTAGATTTCTTTATCTTGGCGGCTCAAATCATGTTAGGACTAGGGGACTTTCAGTCATGAATTTATCTTTTGGGGGGGGGGAATCATTTTAGGACTAAGGGATTTCACCTCAGTCATGAATTAGATTTCATTTTCTTGGTGGTGCAAATCATGTTAGGACTGGGGGACTTCGCTTTAGTCATAAATTATATTTCTTTGTCTTGGTGGCGCGAATAATGTTAGGGCTGAGGGACTTTGCCTTAGTCATGAACTAGACTTCCTTATAATGGTGGCGTAAATCATTTTTGGATTGGGGGACTCCATCTTAATTCATAGCATAGACTTTTTTATTTTGGTAGCATAAATCTTTTTCATGACTAGGGGACTTCACCCCCATATCACAGGCTCGACGTCACTTCCTTCACAAACAATACCCATTCCAAAATTGAGAGGCTTCACAATCAACAATGAGTGCGAGTGCATTTCTTTCGCACGATACAAATCATGTCAAAACGACTCCAGGTCTAGAATTACTCATCCATGCAATACAATCCCTTTTAGGTTGGTGGGCTTTGCCCTCAATCATGCTGTGCCATACAACATTGCGACACATTTAGGAGATTTTACTATTCATTACAAGTCGGAGATCAAACTATAATTAAGAAACTTAGCCGCTTATTGCGACCCAATAAAACATTTATAACTTGAAAGTCCAACAAGGACCATGCACATTACCATGCTTGAGCAACCCACACTTTAATCAACTTTTTGCTAGTCGGGTACCATTATTAGTCAATAATGTTATAAGAGTAGTGTAGAATGTCGCTTCTATTCACTCAGCTTCAAGCATATATTAACCACTATCATAATCACATACATAGTGGTCAAATGTTGTGTTTAGCGAATACACCTTATCCTTATACTCCTTGTTATTCTTGTTCATTAACTCGCAAAACCATATTATGCAAGGAACTATGACAATATCTTCCCTCACTAAATCTCTCAGTTCTTCCTCTTCTCTTAAACGTTTGATACTTAAGGAAAAACCATCAGAAAAGGATATAGAGATATGCATAGAAAAAGTTCAACGTGATTTTGGTACCCTGGCTCTACAGATCGAACTCTTTGAAAAATAAAGATTTCGAACTAAATCCTTATTAACTTAGTTCAAGGAGCTAAGTGTTACATACATTCTGTTGCAACACCTAATTGATAACTGTGAACCTCATAAACAACTTCTCGACCATCACAAAGGATGCCTGACATGAGAATTGGCATTAGAAAATCAAAAATACTTCCTCAAACTTCTTAAAGATAGTAAAGGTAGCTATAAGCGCCTTACTTAAGATGAATAATCAGAAGATAGTGACATACGGGCATAAATGACAATTCAATAGTGATGAGCTAGTTCAATACCTACATTAACCTATTTCAAAACTATCTTGAACTTTCTTACATATAGTCTAGAATTCCTTTCATGGCCTATTCGATCTAGCAAGGGTTGCTATCAACCAGATAACATACAATAAAGGATGACCGAGTCCTTAAAACTTATTCGCTACTCTAAACCTAGAATAAGATGATTAATATGTACTGAAAAACTTTTACACCTTGACAATAGTATCCTTGGATGCCTTTCATCATCAATACAGTACAAACTCACCTTGTTGAGTGTTTGATATTTGACGTTAGTATAGGTGAGGCACTGTAAACTATCAAAGACTCATCATTATTAAGCCACACATTATGCATAAATGCTTGTCATCCAAATATTAACAAATATTCATACAATTAGTTATGAGTAGTAGTGTGTGAGTTCATTCACTTATGAAATGCATCTTATGAATGCTACTAATGACTATATGTGCAATTGTCTACTTACAACCACTCAGCATAAGTCATACCACGCTTATCATTTCATAGATGAATGCCGGGGATAAAATAATGTTAGCCATGAACGTCCTTTAAGGATGATATACCGTATGATCGATGAATTACTTAGCATATAATAGCCTAAAAGGTGTGTTATTTCTAACAAGTTCTCTTTATTTTGATACTTATGCTCAACATATTCATTATCAAACAAGTTTATTATATTGACCCATTTGGTTTTGCTTGTTGCCCCGATTATGCTCGACTTTATGCAGGTATTTTATACATGACACTTGACGGCTATCCAAGTACATACATAATACCATGTTCCGCCCTGATGCAATCTGATGCAATCACCCGCAACGGGTGCAATATCTATCTCATCAAAGCGTGTTACACCTATCACCTATATACTAATTGGTTTTATGGATTCAACCACCTTTGGCTCCGGCTAGGTGCTCCCTTGCTTATCATGGTAACATGAGCTAAATGCAACATACTTGTCACTTTATGGATGTTACTAGCTAAATGCACATATACCTAGTGGCTAGTCAAAATAGTGATATCCTTACATGCTTATCACATAGAGCCCAAATCGCCATGAACGCTTGTAGGAACAAAAGAGCAAAATGCTAAAAATACTCTAAGTTCTAGAAGGCTTCAAAGGCCCAGATTCCTTTAAACATTCTTACACAAATAAAAACTGCCCCATTCAAACAAACAAAGAAATAAAACTCTCTATTAAGATTCACAATGGGCTAAACGACCTGTTAAGATGAACGATGTTTTAAACACCCAACTAAGACCCACGATTGGGCTAAATGCCTTGTTAAGGTTCATGACGGGTCATGCACCTAGTTCTGAGTCATAATGACTTAAAACATCTTCTTAAGTGTACAATACCTCGTTACAAATCTTATTTAGGTCATACGCTCTATTAAATTCGAGTAAAATTCAAAGTACACATGAACAACAACTACGAAGGGCAAAACATAACGCTAAATACCTCCTTCGCTCGGGTAAACATTATGCATTAGCAGGCTACAGTTAAAAATTGACGTGTAATATGCTCCATGGCCGAACTTGTAGTGATTGAAGTTCCCACACTGTGCAGAGAGTCTATATGTTTATAATATAGGGGGTAGGTTGCTGGGCGAGTAATTTGTATAAATTGGCTAGTTATAAAAAGGATTAAAGGTTATACTTATTTTGAGTTATTCTCCTGCTACTTATCTGTCCGGTACCTACAAGCCCGTTACTCATAGCCTCGGTGCTACATGTATATTAAGCAGGTAATTACTATATCAAAAAATAATAAATTAGATTTAAAATAGAAAATCGAACCCTGAATGATCAAATATATGGACTAATATTCAACGGTGACACGTGTCACCTCATCTCCTTCCCACCTCTTTCCCTACATGTAAGAAGAAGGAAAGAGGGGAGGGGTTACAAAAGCAGGGGGAAATATGGGGATGCGAAGGAGGGAGGAAAAAAAAATAGGAGAGGATGATAATGATGTAGAGGTGGATGGTGGTGTATTAAGATGATGGCATAACGTATGATGATAGGTTGATGATTAGGAGGATGATGGAAATTACCTCTCAAGTCAGTTATTTTGGGATCTGTACTCATCATGAGCTAACTATTTTATTATTATTTCGCTTATTATTAGGTAAGGCTCACGTTAGTCTATTCATTTTACTAACTTATAACGGGCTTAACTAGCTATATTTTCTCTTGCAGGGAATATCAAGTCATACATGTAGCTAGAGTTTGAGTTTAGCTCATCCTAACGAACCTCATCTCATGATGTTTAAGCACGCTGACCCCAAACATTATAAACAACATGCTCGATGTGAGGGTCACGAGACAAGCACAGATTAAAGCTTCGACAACCATTGATGGTCCTCCAAAACTGTTGGGAAAAAGTAATTTCTAAAACTAAAATTTTCCTAAATTGGCCAGATCAGGCGCAGCGGGAACTTTTTCAAAATTCTTTAATTTTAAATCTAAGGACCTCTATTCTAATATATACATAATGACATAAAATATCTAAACATAATAAACATTAAATTAAGGGCATAAATAGAAATACGAAAATTAAAGGAAGGCTTAAAAGAAAAAAGAACAAGAAATACTTGAATTGCATACCACAATTGCCGCACGGGAGGAATCATCAAAACCAAGATATCTTCTCTGTACTAACCCCTCGACACATAGAAAGTGGGTTCCAAAAATATTTACTAGGAAGAATTTTAAAGAAATACCTCTTATTAATTTTTCAAAAAATCAAAACTTTTAGAAAATCATTAGATGCTAAAGCTCAATTTCTAAGACCCATATTTACAATATGGTACTAGGCGGAAAACGATCAAAATCCTCGTTGTGGGATACAAAATTTCAAAACAAAACGATGCCGTATGCTCAGCTAAACGCATTAAAAAATTTTCAACTAAAACCCGACACATGTCATCACACTATTGGTAGAAAATGTTGCATGTGGATAACAAACATTCGGGTGTGTCACTTGCTAATTGGCCGCCCTGCGCCTGAGTGGATCAAAGGGCTGCTGTGTCGTGCTGCGATTGTCTGCTCTGAGATGGCATGTATCTTGACTAGGGATGGCAATGGGGCGGGGCGGGTACGGGGGGTGTCTTCTCCATACCCGTACCTGCCATCCAAATCTTATACCCGTACCCGCCCCATTATCCGCCACGGGTATGAAGTGGATACCCGTACCCGCCCCGGCAGGTACAAACTCATACCCATACCCGCCCCATTACCCGCGGGTATCCAACGGATATGCATTACCTGCCCCGTACCCTCTATAATATGCGTAGAAAACGATTATCTATACCGGGTTATATTAGTTATTTAATACTACTTTTAAAAATTAATTATATTTTTTTATAACATTGATAAACAATTTGAGTTATTGAATTTAAACAAGTATTTTTTTAATTTGAAGGTTAATTATGTACAAAATAAAGCGGATATGGTGGGTATGAGGTGGAGCGGGTCGGGCATGGAGTGGGGCGGGGCGGGTACAAAACTATACCCGTACCCGTACCCACTACCCGCCCCACTTATACCCATACACGCCCCAAATGGGGCGGGTACCCGAGGGTAGCGGGTTTTACCCGCCCCATTGCCATCCCTAATCTTGACCTGTATGCATGCGCTTTCCCATTTTTTTGAATTCCGACATGTAAATTCATCTCAAGAATTTTACTTAGTAAAATAAATTTATTCTCCTTATGAAAAAAATAAAAATAAAAATTCATCTAATGTATTTTGTTTAGTAAAATTAATTTATTTTAAATATTTTTTCAGTTGGTGTACTTTTAGAGGCTTGCAGAGGGACCCCAGGGACAACTTAATTCTAGCTCCAAATGGTCAAATCTAATTACCAACCCTTTTATAATATTGATTATTATTTAGTATTATTTAATTTCTTAAAATAAATATTATTGCACTCTAAAATTAAACATAATTATAAAATAATTTCCAAATAATTTCTATTGTGACAATCAACCCCTCTATTAGATATCCATGAGAAAATTAACTTTAACTACTATCGTTATTTTTCTCAAATATTTCACCGTAGTTCGCGACTCGCCCTTCTCAAACAATCCAATATTACGTAAAATAACTTCGACACTAATTTTAAATGTCAAACATATGGAATACTTTGACCAAAGATTCTCAAATCTATTTGTATATTTGCGAATCAACTAGGGCGACATCTTTATCTGATAAGAGACTATCGATTTCTTGTAAAATATTTGTTCGCGCTACCCTTTATGCCATTCCTCAACACACTTAAGATTTAATTCACATGTTGTGACTAACCTTTTTAGCACATCAAAGTAACAAACAATCTATGCAAGAGTACATACTATTTTCTAGATTTAGAGTTATCGTCTTAGAGAATTAATTATTTCTGATAATAATTAAGAACTAAATAATTCAGGTGCTCAACCTCAGTGTTTCAATCTTATAGACAACACTAATTGAAGGCCCAAAAAGCAATCTAGGAAGGGCAAGGGGGTGAATTATGTTGTTTCCTGATAAAATAAAAATTTATACTTTAAGAACCAAAAAATATATTGAAAGCTAAACAATGAATATGAAATGTAAAAACTGAAGGTAACAAGAAAAATAATGCACAAGAATTTTTATAGTGGTTCACTTTCAACCCGGAAGCTAGTCCACTCCTTAAGTGACTACTCTTCGTCACTTTATTCTTTAACCAAGTTTGATGATCCTTTTTAAAACTAGGCTCAGGATCCAACACTTACAATCAATCTTTAGTACGTATGCTCAAGACCCAACCTTTACAACTGACCCTTTTGTAACAGTAGGCTCGGGATCCAACCTTTACAATAAAAAGAATTAAAGCATTGAAAGACTTAAAGCAATGAAAATTTTCACTCTTTTAAGAGTGAATTGACAGAAATCAAGCTTAGCCAAAGTTAAGAATATGCCAATTAAGGTCATTGATTAACAATAAATAAAACTTGTGGTGCTCAAGAAAAAGGCACAATAGAACAATAGCTCTTTAATCGAAGACTGCTTCGAGAGAATTGGTTGATTTAAAAACAAAGTATTCAAGCCCTATTTATAGGTAAATGAGGGGCTTGGGGACGTTCAAATTATTAAAGAAAAGATTAGAAAAGAAATCAAGTAAAAAATTACTGTTTGGAGCCTTTTCTAGGCTGTGGGTAGCACAAAAAAATTATGTCGACACACAGCAACTCCGGATGGCTACTGTATGTCTTTGTGTCGACACATCCCTTTTGTGTGTCGACACATAGGATGCCTTGGTGAATTTGAACGTTTCAATTGTTTGGCTTGGCTGATTGATTGATTTGGCATAGTAGCTAAGCAAAATTGATTGATTGATTTACCATATTAGCTTATATTTTGAATTAATTTCCTTTTTTGCTTATTTATTTGAATGAATGGTTGATTTAATCAAGCTAAAATATTACCCCTAATAAAATTTTGATCTTGTTATTTTTGGGCATGCTTTTCATAATGTGAATTTAAAATATTTTTATTGACGCACTTGATTGGCTTGAATTTGACATGAATATTTTTCAAGTAACATTTGAAAATTATATTTCAAAAATATTTCAAAAACTGTTTTGATAGAGCATGACATGTCAATGTTGAGATTTGACTCAATTGACATATCTCGATTCTAAGTCCTATAAAATAAAAATATACAACTTGAAGTGCCTAAGGTCGGATCTCATTTTCTTGATTTAGGATCAACTTTCTCTTGAACTCTACTCGGTTTTCTCTTGATCCATCATCTTGGAAAGCTTGATATCAATATGATTAATCTTGATGTTTTCTAACTTTCTATTAGTCACTTTCAAACAAGATTAGAGCAATTAAATACAATAACCCACTAAATGATTGTTATCACAAAACATTACACTGTGAATGGCCTTTAGAGCCAACAATCTCCCCCTTTTTGATGACGGCAAACATTTGGTATTTTCTCTTGAAATTGTGAAAGTTGAAGTATCGAATTTACCATAAAAGTATTGATTAATCAAATCATATAAATACCCATTTTATATCAAGTCATGAAGCATTGTCTAGCATGTTAAAGATCAATCTCAATTGTCTCCCCCAATATTGATGCATTGTAGGAATCAGACATTTAGTAGCTCAATATCAACATCAATTTTTACCACAATTTAATATCAAGATCCTTTTTACCACAACTCGGGCAAACACCAACTTTTCTCCCCTTTTGTCATCAACTAAAAGAGAATAAATCAATTCAATGCAATGTGTTTAATATTTCTCTGTCCTTTATGATATAGCAAGTATTTGAGAAAGAATAATTTGTGCAATATTCAAACTGACATAAACAACACAAATCTCTCTTCTCCTTTCTCATCAACAGGAAGCAATAAGTGAGGGAATTTATATATTAAAGTTCAAAATGTAAAAGTAGTTTTTACACATGTAGCTCGATATGTTAAGGATAGTTTCACCTCTCTCTCTCTTTTTTTGATATATTGTTTCACCTTTTTTTTTATTAATATTTCTATATGTTGTAATGAGGTGAGCATGAATAATTTTTCACAAAGCAAGATTTTTAAATTTGCTTGAAGTTTTACAATTCCCATACAACATTTACGACTTTAAATATTAAAGAGATTTTGTTCAAAATAGAGATGGAAGTCATGTTTTTAATGTTTCTCATAAAAGAGAAAGGTCACCAAGCACTAATATCCATTAGATTGGACATGAATACTTGGACAATTGAGCACAATCCCAACGAATCTTTAAGATCGATCTACAATGTCACACATATGAAATTAATGCACACAAGTAATGATATTTCACCATGTCAATCCTTCTTTTAATGTCATCAAATAGTTCTATAAATGTAAAAAGAGTGTACCGAATGATTGTTTTTGGAGACAAATTTTACAATGACATCTCCTTTAAGTACATGATCACGAATGATATGATGTCTACCTCTATATGATTGGTTCTAAAATGTTTAGTCAGAGTATTGATTAAGCACATTGTACTAGTATTATCACACATAATGGGAACATGGTCAATATCAAAGCCTTAATCAACAAATTCATGCATTAATCACACATAATGACTTCCACAACCAATGTGTTTGACTTCTAAGGAGAATGAGGCAACATTTTTTATTTTTTTGGCTAAACTATGGCATTAAAGCGTGACCAATAAATAGACAAGTTCTACAATTTTATTTCCAGTCCACTTTGTAACAAGTAAAGTCCACATCACTATATCGAACTAGATCTGGGAAATCACACTGAGGACAGAACAAGTCTAACTATTAACTAGGCTTCGAAAAAATTCTTTTCAAGACACATTATTGGGATTCTTTTTGGACATGCTTGAATTCTACCACGTAAGCACACACTAAAAAAAAAAATAAGGCATACTAGTGGTAAGGTAAAGAAGGGATTCAATCATACCTCTATATAATTCACATTTTTACCTTTTTCATCCATGTCGAGCTTGAGTGTTGAGCTCATCGGGTTTGCAATTTTCCTTGGGATTTTCCATGCCAAACTTCTTATGCATTTCCTTAATGTACATGGCTTGGTTGATGAAAACGCATTCCTTGCCTTGTGTGATTTGCAATCCAAGGAAGTTGTTGATTTCTCCCATCATGCTCATTTCGAATTTCCTACTCATAAGATTTGTAAATTCTTCACAAATAGATGGGTTAGTAGCACCAAATACTATATCTTCAATATATATTTACGCAGTGAGAATATCATTTCTAGAGTGTTTGATAAAAAGTATGGTTTCAAACTTCCTTCTTAAAATTCATTTTGCTGTAGAAAAGAACTCAAATTTTCATACGAAGCTCTAAGTGCTTGTTTCAATCTATAAAGAGCCTTTTTGAGTTTATCAGCATGATTGAAAAATTTGTCATCCTTAAAATCAGGTGGTTGTTCACATAAACTTTTTTTTTCAATAAAACCCTTGAAACATGCACTTTTCACATCCATTTGAAAAAGTTCAAAATTTTTGAATGAAGTAAAGGCACATAGGAGTCTAATGGCTTATAATTTAACAATGGGTGCAAAGGTCTTTTCATAGTCTATACCTTCTTGTTTATAGCATTTAGCTATTCACCTTTCCTTGTATCTTACCACATTGAGAGGGAAGTTTATTGATTTGATTGCTATATCATTATCATCAAAAGGAATTCTAGAGGACAAGTTGTTAGTTTCAACAAATACGACATGTATAGACTCATCTACTGCCCTTGACCTTTTATTATAGATTCTATATGTTTTGCTAGTAAAAAAATAGCCAATGAATATGCCTTCATTCATTTTTGGATCAAATTTACCTAGATTCATTTTACCATAGTCGTGGATGAAGTATTTACACAGAAATGGCTTCAAACATGAAAAATTTGCTTTCTTCCTTTGTAAAAGTTCATAGGGTGTTTTCGTCAAAATTGGCCTTATTAAAGCTCGATTTAAGATGTAGCGAGAGGTGTTAACACCTTCAACCCAAAATGAATTTGCAAATTGTTTTCACAAAACATGGGTTTCGCCATTTGTTTATAATATATATATATATATATATATTTCTTTTTTCAACCACTCTGTTTTGTTGAAAAATTTAAGGAGTCAAAAAATTATGATGGATTCTAATTTAATCACAATATTTTGCAAAGTTGTATTTTTCAAATTCCCTTTCATGATCACTTCTAATTAAAATGATTTTCAAATATTCTTCTTTTTGCACTTGTTTGCAAAACATTTCAAAATTGTCAAAGGCTTTACTCTTATAAGAAAGAAATAAACACCAAGCAAAATGGGAGTAATTATCAACAATTATAAGTCCATACATATTTCACTGTGGCTCAAATGTCTAGTACGATCAAACAAGTCCATATGTAAGAGTTCAAGATGCCGTGAGATAGAAACTACATCATTAGGTTTGAATAAAGATCTTGTTTGTTTCCCATATTTAAATGTATCACGAATATGATCTTTTTCGAATTAAGTTTTTGGCGGTCATCAAACAAGATTAACTTTTGAAAGTTTTGCAATTAAGTCCACACTAGCATATTCAAATCTTCTAGGTGAATATTGAGGATCATTTTCATTCAAGAAACTAGAACATTTTGTCAAAATTTATACATTCAAGATCAATCCTATAGACATTATACTTCATTCATCTAAGTATACACCATTGTATATTTAGATGACATGAAAATGCACACAATAACCTTTATCCTATAGTGGACTAATGTTTAGAAGATTACGCATAAGACCATCAGCAAGTAAACCATCATCTATGCAAGGAGAAGAGTTAAGAGCAACAATACCGATACAAGGAATTTTTCCTTTCTTTTTGTTGAAAGTGAGATTTCTTTTTTTGGTTTCATAAAAGTGTTTTTCTATTGTTCTCTGATTATATAAATTGTGAAACCAATATCCAAGCACCACTTTCGATTTTTATTCTCAATCTTCAAGAAAACCTACTCAATCTAGTGAACTTTATGTACCCATATTTTCTTGGGTCCTTCATTAGTAGTCCTGACCTTTGGTGGTCAAGATCCCTTTGGAACCCAAACTATCTTAGTTTTTTTCAAATTATTTTTAAGTTGACATTGACGCACAATATGACTGTGATAACCACAATAATGACATGTTATAGAGTTCATCGGTAGTAAGGAGGTTTTGACAAAAAGTACATCCAATTTTTCCTTTTGAGCATTTCGATTATAGCCAATTCCCTCTTTATTATAAGTGGGTCCTTGAGAAGTGAGTATTTTTTTTAAGTGCTTCTTGCCCCTTAAAAAACTTACTTGATATTTGTGAGAATTCTTCTAATTGTTCTCTCTAATACTCGCTATTTTTAAGCAATAATTCATCTTCCTTAGATTCTTTATTTTCACTATTGTTTGAAAGAAGCTTTTCTTCTAAGAATTGTTTTTAATTAATTAACATATCAACTTGATTATTCAATGACTCTATTTTGTTTTCAAAAATTCATTTTCAAGCCTAAGTACTAAACATTATTGTGAACCTTTTGTAGCTCATTTATCTGAGAAGAGTACTTGGTTCCCAATTTTTCAAATGCACCATATAAATCATGAAAGCTAGCCATGAGCTCATCATAAGATAAATCATTTACCTCATCTTCCTCAAGTTCTTCTTCTTCTTTAGATTCAATCGCCATGTGACATATATTAACTTGCCCCTTTTCACTTGTATCAAGAGATATCCAACTTTCTCTCAAATGTGGCTTCAAGTTTATCCCAAATCTCCTTTGCAATCTTGCAATTTTTAGCATGATTAAATATGTTGGGAGTAATAGCACATAATAATTTGAAGTGAGGTTTAGCATTTTCTCAAGTTTTGTTTTGTCATATTTGACAAGCTTATTTTCAAATTCATCAGGTATTGCATTTCCTTAATTCATTGATGGAAAAAAAAATTTACCATTTTTTTGTGATTAGCCACAAGTCAAAATCAATAGATGTAATAAAATGTCTCATCCTAAGTTTGCAATAGAAAACATATTTGCCATACAAAAGTGGAGGCTTCTCGGTTGATTGATCCTCGGCCAAATAGGTGCAAATGTTGCCATAAGGATAACTCTGAGGTTGTTAGACCAAAAAAAAAAAAAAAAAAAAAAAAAAAAAAAAAAAAAAACTAACTACCTGTAATACAAATTGAAGGCCCAAACAGCAACGTATGGGGGTATGGAATTAGATTCTTTCATAATAAAATGAAAATCTAAACTTTAAAAACCAAAAAATAAATTGAAAACTAAACAATGAACATGAAATGTAAAAAATAAAGGCATAAAGAAAAATAGTCAAAAGGATTTTTATAGGGTTTCACTTCCAACCCGGAAGCCAGTCCACTCCTCAAGTGACTACTTTTCATCACTTAAGCCTTTAAATAAGCTTGATGATCCTTTTTAAAACTAGGCTCAGGATCAAACTTTTACAAACAATTTTTTTGTGCATAGGCTCAAGACCCAACTTTCACAGCTGACTCTTTTGTAATAGTAGGCTAAGGGTCCCATCATTACAATAAATGAATTAAAGCAATGAAATAATTAAAGCATTGAAATTCTTCACTCTTTAAATAGTGAATTAACAATTAATCAAGCACATGCAAAGCTAAGGGTATGCCAATAAAGCTCAATGATCAACAATAAAGAGAAGTAGTGATGCTCAAGAAAACTTTAAAAGAAATTAGAAATTAAAACGTTAAAGCACAAAAGAACAAGAGCTTTTTAATCAAAGAATGTTTAAAAAGAATTGGATGATTAAAACCAAAGCATTGAAGGCCTAGAGGATGTTCAAAATGTGAGAGAAAAGATTATGACAGAAATCAAAAGTAGCTATTTAAAGCCTTTTCTGGGCTGTGTGTCAATACATAGGGGTTGTGTGTTGACACAAAGGAGTTCCGGATTGCTACTGTTTGTCTGTCTGTTGACACATCCCTTCTGTGTGTTGACACTTAGCATGCCTGGGTGGATTTGAACGCTTTTGACCTTTTATCTTGATTGACTGATTTATTTACGATATTAGCTTACATTTTGAATTAACTTCCATGTTTGCCTTAATCATTTGAATGATTGATTGAATTAATCATGCTAAGATATCACCCTAATAAAATTTTTATTTTGTTATTTTTGGGCATGCTTTTTATAATGCCAATTTACAAAATATTTTATTAACAAACTTGATTGGCTTTAATTTGACTTGAATATTTTTTCAAATAACATTTGAAAATCAAATTTCAAAAATATTTCAAAACCATGTCTTTGGAGCATCACTTATCAATATTGAGATTTGACTCAATTTGATATATCTCAATCCTAAATCCTAAAAGAATAAAAATAAACAACTTAAAGCGCCCGGACTCAGATTTTGTTATCTTCAATTTGGATTAATCTTCTTTTTAACTTTTATCTCTTTTCTTCTTGATCCATGGTCTTAGAAAGCTTGGTATCAACTTGATTAGTCTTGATTTTTTCTAGCTTTATTATGAGTCACTTTCAAACAAGATTGAAACAATTTAAATATAATGAGTAATTAAATGATTGTTATTATCAAAATTACAATATAAATGGCCTTTAGGGAAAACACTTTTATAATTGATTTGTGAATATTCTAAGTGTAGATTACCAAATGGATGAGTTTAAAAATAAGGATTCGGGGAAGTTCCCAAGGGCTTCAAGCGAATTTGAAAATAGAATGCGAGAATTTGTTTCGTATGCTCTTAATATTGTTGGTGAAAAATCGTTGTTACCTTGTCAATGTAAGTTATGTGCTAATTCATACAGTAAAGACAAACTCACTGTGGAACGCCATCTTTGACTTAAAGGCATGAATTCTGATTATGCTCATAACAAATGGCAAAGGCATGGGGAGAGTTAGAAGTTTATGAGGCCAATGATACTTCTTGCGAGATGGAGATGAATGTTTGTGATGATAATTATGGTATTTATGAGATGATCGAAGATGCATATGGGAAATGTAATCCAATTAATATGCCAAAATCAGCACAACCACCAGTGAAGGACCTAATGTCAAAACTATAAGCTTTTACGAATTGCTTAATGCTGCATAGCAACCCTTATATCCTATTTGTGAGGAGTTCAACAAGCTCTCATTTACTGAAAGCTTTGTCAACACGCTCATTTTCAATTCTATCAACCATTGCATTTCCTTCATTCATTAAAGAAACAAAATCACTATTTTTAGTGATTAACCACTAGTCAAAATTTGTAATAAAAAGTCTCGTTCTAAGTTTCCAAAAGCAAAAGTTTTCACCATAAAAAACAAGAGGTTTATTGACCCTCGGTTAAGATAGGAGTGAATATTGTCATAAGATCACTCTAAAGTTGTTAGACCAAAAAAAAAAAAAAAAAACCAAAAAAACAAAAGAATACACGCTCTGACACAAATTGAAGGCCCAAAGAGCAACTTAAGATGAGCGCGAAATAGGTGTTGGGACAAATTTCAAAATTTTTTCCTAATTTTATTAAATTAATGCAGCGGAAGAGTTTAAAATTCCAAATTTTATACTTACAGTTGATTTAAAATTTCTAATTTTAAATCTATAGATTTAAATTCCTAATTTAAATCTATAGGCCTCTACTCCAATAATAATACTGACATGAATATAAAACTAGCATAATAATACTGTAAATAAATAGAAAAGTGAAAAAACTTACAAGAGAAGGGAGAGAGAGATACCTGGAATTACACCAAATAAAGAAAACCAGAAAACTAGAAAATAATCGAGACTGCGAAGCCTTCTACGCAATCATCTCGAAAATACCCAAAGTGTGGGCTTTGAAAAATATAAAACTAAGGAGAAAAAATTTCACCAGAAATTTTCTCTCTTATTAGATCTCCGAAAGTCAACACTTCCAAAAACCTTTTAATTAAAATCGATATGGGATGCCTACGAAACAAAGAAAAGCATAAAAAATGACTTCATTTCATTATAGCTCAAATCACGTCCCTTTTTTTAATTCTTTCTGCGTGCCATGTGTTAGCACCCATTGGTTCGCGCCAGAGCGTGCGTGGTAAGTAGCGATTGGTCCGCGCCCAAAGGTGCGTATTGTCACCTTAGGTAGCTGATTAGTTGCCAGCGTTTAACATGGATTGCAGTAAATTTTTTACATCTTTTTAATTTAAATTTTTTGGTTTTTGTTTTATTCTTTACATGTAAAAATTCATCCTACGAATTTAAATTTTTTTAAAAAAAATTTTATTTAATAATTTTCAACTTTTATTTATCTTATGAATAATATTTAGCAAAATTAAATTTACTAAGGAACATACCCAGTGCCTTAAGGGCTCCCGCCTACGCAAGGTCTGAGAGGGCGGATGTACGCAACCTTCCCCTTTCAGGGTGTTAACCTGAAGAGAGGCTGTTTCCCAGTTCCCCCAACCTGAGGGTAAGAAATTCCCAGGAGGTCTCCCATCCTAGTACTACTCTCGCCCAAGCATGCTTAACTTCGATGTTCTAATGGAATCCGGTGACGGCGTGTTGGTGCCCTCTTTGGTGGCAAAATTAAATTTACTCATCTCATAAATAGATAATTTGTCTCATGAATTCTTTAGTATTTTTCAATGGTAATAAAAATGGAGACTTACCCAGGGACCTGAGGGATAATTTAAATCTAGTTTTAAAAGGGTTCAATTAATTGCCATCTTATGATAAAATTTAATTACCATTTAATGATACTTAATTCCACTAAATAAATAGACTTAAATCATTTGTTCGGTAGTTCCCCAATAGACTATTCTTACAAGAACCCCTCCATGAGACATCTATGATGAAAAATAATTAGAACTACTACCCTTATTTTTCTCACAGCTTCTCCATTAGTTAATGACCTGCCTTTATTAAAAACTTTTTTTATACTTGAACATATTAACATTATGAATTCCAAATGTCAAACACTTGGATCACTTTGGCCAAAGTTTCTGAATTAATTTAAATACCTGCAAATCAACTAAGGGGACATCTGTATCTCGCAAGAGACTATAGATTCCCTATCGAATATTTAATCCTTGTCAAACTTCAGGCTGTTATCCAGTATACGTGGGAATTTAGTCATTTATCAAGACCTTACTAATAGTACACCAAAGTAATTAACATTCCATGCACAAGTGTAGAATACTCTCTTGATGTCGAATCATCGTTCAGAGAGTGCAACATGATTCACTCATTTCCGATAGTAGTCCAGAAACAAGTAACCCACATGGTCCTACTCAGCGTATCAATCTTATTAAGAAAACCAACCTAACACCTTTGGATCGCCATTCACATGACCAAGACAAGTCATCTAAAGTGTCAAGTCATAGTCTTAAAAGACAAGTAGTCCAAGCTCGTCACCGACTATGAGTCTTTCAAATAACATTTCATACCATTTGCTCAAAGTCTATCTGTGGGTAAATCTTATTATCCTTTTAGAACAAACATGTAAAATGTAATCTGAGGACTATATCCATCTCATAGACGTAATTTAAAAGAAAATCACAAGCAACATATATGCTCACTTACACAAAGTTAACAAGGAAACGACTAGAACTTTAATCATATTCATTAATAAAGTAACATTTGCAGGATAAATTTGGATTTCCAAGATACTATTCCTAACAATCTTCCACTTGTCCTAAATCTAGTTTAGTACACACTTTATACTCATCCCATCTAAATGTGAATCAAAAGTCTTCCGAGTCAAAGTCTTTGTAAAAGAGTCTACAAGGTTATTATTCTATAAGATCACTATCTCACCTGAGTTTCCATAAAAGATGGTAATTGGTGTTAGACCAACTCTAACAACCTGAAGATCCATCAAGAACTTTCTGAGCCAACTAGCCTCTTTTGCAGTTTCTGAAGCTGCAACATACTCGGCTGCCATGGTTGAGTCAGCAATAGAAGACTACTTAAAACTCCTCCAACTGATGGATCCAGCTCCAAGGGTAAAGACATGATCATACATTGAACATCAAGCATTTATATCTAAATTGAAGTCTGAATCAATATAGCTGACTAGAACCAGCTTGTCACTTCGAAATATCAGCATATAATCTCTAGTTCTTCTCAAGTACTTGAGAATATGCTTCACTGCCACCCAGTGCATCGGACCCAGGTTAGACTGATATCTGGTTACCATACCATTAGCATGGTAGATATCTAGTCTCGTACACAACATGGCATACATGAGGCTACCCACCGCCGAAGCATAAGAAACATTCCTCATCTGCTTTTCCTCTTGAGGTGTCTTAGGACAATGCTCTAAAGAAAGAGGGACTCCATGCTTAAAAGGTAAAAGCTCTTTCTTAGAGTTCTCCTTGTGATACCTTGACAGCAACTTGTCAATATATGTGGCATAAGAAAGACCTAACATCCTACTTTTACGATCTCGCTTGATCCCAAGGATACAGCTGGCTTCTCTTAATTTTTTCAAATCAAACTGGCTTTACAACCAAATCTTTACAGCTGATAACACCCCTACATCATTCCTTGTGAGTAGTAAATCGTTCACATAAAATAATAAGAAAGTCACCACTTTCTCTTGATGTCATTTGTACATGCATGGTTAATCAACCAATTACTCAAACCCATAGGATTTGATCGCCGTGTTGAAGCTAATATTCCTTGAGCACGATGCTTACTTCAGTCTATATATGGACTTCTTCAGTTTGCATACCATATGTTCCTGATTTTGCCAATTAAACCGTCTGGTTGTACTGTATAGATGTCTTCTTTAAGACGACCATTCAAAAAGGCCATTTTGACATCCATTTGCCAAATCTCATAATCATAATGAGTTGCAATAGATAGCAGTATCCTTATGGATTTTAGCATGGCTATTGGTGAGGCAATCACATCATAATCGAATCCTTCCTTTTGGGTAAAACCCTAAGCAACTAGCCTTACCTTGAAGGTCTCTACTTTTCCATCGACTTCTCTTTTCGTCCTGTAGACCCAATTACATCCAATGGACTTAATGCCAATAGGCACCTCTATTAGATCCCATACCATTAAGACTAAGACTCACTGGTCAGCATCCTTGTCTTTAGTTGCCTCATTGTAGCTGAGAGGATCAGATTCAATGTTATGGTCAACCATTAAGGCTCCCTCTATGAACCTGTCAGGTGCCTTGACAATTCTCCCAGTACGCCTAGGCTCTCGTGTACTTGGAACATTCTCGGCCCTATTAGTAGGTGCATCTAATGCATCCACTGTGTCTGGAGTTGTGTCTAGCTATTCATTTTTTTTCAATTACTGTAGCACTACTTTGCTTTTGCTTTTGTAGTCTACTACAAAATCCTCCTCTAAATATTTTCAATTCACACTTAGAAAAACTTTTTTAATTAGAATGATAGTAGAAAAGACCACTCCTTATTCCTTTGGGATAACCAACAAACATGCACACCTCCGTCCTTAATTCTAACTTGTTAGGATTCTTTTTGAGCACTTGTGCTAGGCACCCCCAAATTCGAAGGTACCCTAGAATTGGCTTTCGCCTAGTCCGTAAATCCACAGGTGTTTTAGGAACTGATTTATGAGGAACTAATTCAGGAGATATGCTACTGTTTCCAAGGCATAACCCCAATAAAAGATTGGAAAAGTAGCATCATTCATCATGGACCTTATATCTCTAACAATGTCATATTCCTTCTTTCTACAATACCATTCTACTACGGTGTACCTGGAGCAGAAAGCTGAGATCTTATCCCATTTACAGTTAAGAAATCCAGAAGTTCGGTAGAAAGATATTCTCCTCATCGATCTGATCGAAGTGACTTTACTTGTTTACCTAATTGCTTTTCAACTTCAGCTTTGTACTCTTTAAACTTTTCAAAAGAGTCCAACTTATGTCTTATTAGGTAAATATATCCATACCTTGAGTAGTCATCAGTGAATGTAATGAAGTACTCATACCCACCTCTTGCTTGAACATTCATAGGTCCACATACATCCATGTGAACCAGCTTAAGCAAGTCACCAACCCTGTTGCCTTTACTATTAAAGACAGACTTGGTCATCCTATCTTCGGTGCAAGATTCGTAGATCGATAATGACTTCAATTCCAAAGACTCTATCGGTCCATCTTTTGCTAGTCTTTAGATCTTGTTAGAATTATTGTGACCTTAATGTTGGTACCATGTGAACACATTATCCCTTTCAGGTCAAGGAGATTGAACAAGTGAGCTTGTGTTAGATTCATTTAAACAAAAAGGAGAGTTTTGATTAGGAAATACCATGAATAAACCATCCACACATGTACCTTTTCAAATAAAAAATTTATTTCACTCAATAATAGGTTCACAGCCAAAATTAACTAAACAACCATTATCCACCAAACGAGACATATAAATTAAATTTATGCTAAATGCTAGTACAAATAAACAATCCCTCAAAATCAAAACCCTACCACTAAAGACTAAGCTAATATCTCATACTTCTAAGACTGCTACTCTTATACCATCTCCAACTATCAGGTACACTTCTCTATCATTCAATCTCCTGGTTAGACTGCCCCCCTGTAGCATATTATAGACATAGTTAGTTGAACCTGAGTCTACACACTAGGATCCTGGTAGACTCTCAACTGCGCATGACTCAAACACACCTTCACTAGATGGCTTAGCAATCTTTGTATGAATGGAAACTAAGTCCTTAGTGTAGTTTCCTTTCCAGTGGCTCATTTCTTCCTGCAAAAGAAATACTTTCCTTTTGCTGACTTCTTGATAGACTTAGCTACTACACTAGCAACCTTACCTTTGCTTTTCTTTCCAGTCAACCCCTTGTGCTGCTTACTCCCACTAGCCCTTGTTGTCTGAGTCAAGTGGACACTACCCTTTGCTCACATCACACCCTCTGCAACCTGCAACTCCTTCATCAGCTCAGGCAATGAATAATCTTTATTATTCATTGCGTAGTTGAGCCTGAACTAAGTAAAAGAGCAGGACAGAGAGTTGAGTTTGATGTCCTGTTGAGATTGACTATCAATCTTAACACCAAGAATCTCCAAGTCAGATAAACACGCCATCATTTTCATGATGTGCTCCTGAACTGGTGACCCTTCTGACCTCCTCATACTCTAGAGCTTCCTCATCAGCTCTTGCCTAGCTGCCCTATCTTGGCTACCAAATATTTTCTTTAAATGTTTGATCATCTCAGCTATTGTTTCCATCTCAAGCATCTGATGCTTGACAACATTTTTCAATGAAGCCAAAATATAGAATCTGGCGAACTCATTAGCATTTACGCTAGTATTCATAACATTCTTTAATAGTAGTTGTAGAACTATTAGCGAGCATAGTCGGTCGAGCATTAGTGAGAACAAACTTATAATCCTCATGTATTAACAATATGTCCAAGTTCATTTTCCAAGTGAAATAATTTGGTTCATTTAAAGCATTATCTTTTAGAATTGAATGAAGTGCACCAGTCACAGCCATTTCAAAACACTGTAAATGCAAACATTTGTGTAACTATCTAATATGACTCATGTATAATGCAGTGGTAGCTATTCTTTTAATTTACAAACACAATAAGTCAGGTATCCACAAAATTGTACTATCATGCATGCCATGATGACCAAAACACACCACTCATTAGTCCCCGGCAACGGGGTCATATGAAATTAGTTTGGGTTAGAACTATTCTCAATTAACAAGTTTTATTATAACTTTTACTAAACATGATTAACTCAACGCTTTACTTTAGTCTCTAACATAACACAACATAGCTCCTTAGGGAGGCTAATGTATCACGCTAGTCAAGTGTAAACCATTACTTAAACCTCCATACACATACACATAATACTCTATGGCATTGTGGTCGCATCGCTTCTTTCCACTTTGGTTTATCCTCATAGAAGTCTAACCCTGTAACCTGCAAACCGGCAACCTCCGAGGGAAGCGATGCCAATTCACTATACTGTTAGATCGGTAATGGAGACCATGAGGTTTCAACAACTGAACCTCGCTTCCACTTGAATTTTACAAACTAGTGGTTTTAATTAAATTGTATTCACTTCTTAGATTATCTCCTAATCTCAAGTAGAATCCCATTTTGAAGTTAAATTAATTAATAAAAATTAATCTTTAATTATTATTAAAAACAGTACTGATGTCTACACGTCCCAAAATATATTTTATATATTAATACAAAATTGCCACGTCAGCCACTAACGTCAGCGTCAGCAAATATATTATTATTATTATTATTTAAAATATAAATGAATCTAATCTCATTAGATCAATTTATTTGATTTCACAAATCTTGATCAATCACACACAATCTCATCATATGAATGTATTTTTAGTGAATCTGCATTGATAGATCTAAATTAATTTATTAATTCATTATCGATTTAAACAATTTAAAATTGGTACTATGATTATTATTTTAGTCAAATTAAACAATCTTTCCTTTTTATTTAAATCTGTGTTTTATTAAATCGTAAGTCTATTTATTTCAATGTTATATACCAATAATGTATATTATGAATGTAATTAGGCATTGTTGGGATAAATTTTAAAAATTTTCCCTAAGTTTATTGAACTAGCGCAGTGGAAGGGTTTAAAACTCCTAATTTGAAACCTACAGTTGATTTAAAATTCCTAATTTTAAATCTATATATTTAAATTTCTAATTTAAATTTACAGGCCTCTACTCTAATACATTCATAATAATGGTATGATATAAAACTGCAATAAAGAGAATACTGTAAATAAATAAAAAAGTGAAAAAAACTTAAAAGAAGAGGGAGAGAGATATACCTGGAATTGCTTCAAGTAAAGAATACAAGAAAACCAGAAAATAATCGAGATCGAGAAGTCTTCTACTCAACCATATCGAAAATACCCGGTGTGTGGGCTCTGAAAAATATTAAACTAAAGAGAAACCTTTTTTTTAATTCTTTCCGCATGCCATGTGTCGGTACCCAATTGTTCCGCGTCCGATGGCGCAGAAAGTCAACGCATGCTGCCTTAGAGCATACCACATGACACGCGTTGATTGATCAACGCCTAAAGGGGCGAATCATCACCTTAGGCAGCCCAACTCATGAAATGTGTCATGTTGTGATTTGCTGCCAACTTTTTACACGATTGCGGCTATTTTTTTGGCATTTTTTAAATAATTTGTTTTTACTTTTGTTTTTATTTCCACATGTAAGAATCATCTTATGAGTTTTAATTTTTCCTTAAAAAAAGTTATTTTATTTAATAATTTTTAACTTTTAGTCATCTTATGAATAATGTGTAATGACATTACATTTACTCATCTCATGGATAGATAATTAATCTCATGAATTCTTTAATATATTTCAATGGCAGTAATAATAGAAGTTTGTGCAATGACCTCAAGGACAATTTAAATCTTGCTCTAAATAGGTTAAATTAATTACCATTTTATGATAAAATTTAATTACCATTTATTGAGACTTAATTCCACTAAAAAAATCTCACTGCACTCTAGATTTAAATCATTTATTCGATAATTTCCAAAGAGACTATTCTTACAATAACAACCCATCTATGAGACATCCATAATGAAAAATAATTAGAACTACTATCATTATTTTTCTCACAGCTCCTCTATTAGTTACCGACTCACCCTTTACTGAATAATTAATTTATACTTGAACATATTCACAGTATAAATTCCAAATGTCAAACACTTAGAGTACTTTGGCCAAAGTTTCTGAATTAATTCAAATACCTACAAATCAAATAAGGGAACATATGTACCTCGTAAGAGACTATAGATTCCTTATTGAATACCCGATCCTTATCACATTTCACGCCACTCTCCAATGTACGTGGAAATTCAGTCATTTATCAAGGCCTTATTTATAGTACACAAACTAATTAGGAGAATATTCAAAAAGAAATCAAGTCAAAAGTATCCATTTGGAACCTTTTCTGGGTTGTGTGTCGAGAAACAAGGGCGGCATGTCAACACACAGTAGCTCTAGATAGCTACTGTATGTCTATGTGTTGACACATCCCTTATGTGTGTCGACACTTAGCATGCATGGGTGGATTTGAATGTTTTTGATCATTTAGCTCAATTCATTGATTGATTTACCATATTAGTTAAGCTAAATTGATTGATTTACCATATTAGCATATATTTTGAATTAATTTCCACGTTTGCTTATTCATTTAAATGAATGGTTGATTTAATTAAGCTAAGATATTACGCTATTAAAATTTTTGATCTTATTATTTTTGGGCATGCTTTTCATAATGGCAATTTAAAATATTTTATTAACAAACTTGATTGCCTTGAATTTGACTTGATTATTGTTCAAATATCATTTGCAAATCAAATTTCAGAACTACTTCAAAGATATTTTTGATAGAGCATCACATATCAATATTGAGATTTGAATCAATTGATACATCCCGATCCTAAGTCCTATAAAATAAAAACAAACAACTTGAAGTGCTTAGACTCGGATCTTGTTCTCTAGATTTAGGATCAATTTTCTCTTCAACTTAGCTTGGTTTCTTCTTGATCCATCATCTTAGAAAGCTTGATATCAACATGATTAATCTTGATTTTTCCTAGCTTTCTTATGAGTCACTTTCAAACAAGATTTGAGCAATTAAATACAATGGCCTACTAAATGATTGTTATCATCAAAAACTACAATATAAATGGCCTTCAGGGCCAACACCAATATAACACTTTTGGATCCCTATTCACATGGCCATGACAAGTCATCTAAAATATCATACTATATTCTTATTAGACATGCTGTCCAAACTTATCACCGACTATGAACATTTTTTGACAACATATCACTATTTTGATTTAAGTCTATCCGTTGCCCAATCTCATGACCACTTAAACCAAACTTGATTCATAAAGGATCACACATGTATTTAACTCGTAAAACATAATTGGACAATAAATAAATAAAACAATGTCATCTATTTAATATTTAAATATGATAAATGGGTTTTTCAGGACATCGATTTCCAGAGAATTCATGGGATGAATTATTTACTCAAGAGTTTCATTAATTATTTATTTATTCTTACTAAACCCAAAATTCATGAGATAAATTTATACTAGAAGAAAAGCATTGTTGGAAGGAGAATTTTAATTACGTAAACTAAAATTTCCTACAACTATTGAATCAAGCGCAGTGGAATTACAATTTAAAATTCTAAATTTTAAACAATTAAATGTCTTTACTCTGATTTATATATGACAGTGCATAGCAATGATAGACTTAAAATGAAAAACAAATTAAATACAAGCTTAAAAGAATTAATTAAGAATTACATACCTTGATGTAGGCCGCAAGTGTACGATGATGCGAGAATTTACAACACCAAAGTCTTCTTTGCAATTCCTCTTAACACCGAACATGTGGGCAACGCAAAATCAAGAGTTCTTGAAAAAAAAACTATTTTAAAAGAGCTAAAATGGGAGAAAAGATTTGCCTCTTTAATTCTCTATATTGGCCCTAAAGACCATTTACACTGTAATTTTGATGATAATCATCATTTAATGAGTCATTGTATTTAATTGCTTCAACCTTGTTTGAAAATGACTCATAAGAAAGCTAGGAGAAATCAATATTAATCATGTTGATATCACTCTTTCCAAGATGATGGATTTAGAGGAAACCGAGCCAAGTTGAAGAGAAGGTTGATCCTAAGTCGAAAGGGCAAGATCTAAGTCCATGAGTTTTAAGTCATTTATTTTTATTTTTTTAATATTTAGGATTGGGATATATCAATTGAGTTAATTTCAATATTAGTTTCTGATGCTCTAACAATAATATTTTTGAAATTTGATTTCCAAATGTTATTTGAAAAATATTTATGACAAATTCAAGCCAATCAAATTTTCAGAAAGGATATTTTAAATTGGCTTTATAAAAAGCATGCGTAAAAATAGCAAGATCAAAATTTTATTAGGGTAACATTTTTGCTTGATTAAATCAATCATTCATTCAAATGAATAAGCCAAACATGGAAATTGATTAAAAAAAAAAGCTAATATGGTAAATCAATCAATCAATTAAGCTAAATGGTCAAAATTGTTGAAATCCACGCATGCTGAGTGTCGACACATAGAAGGGATGTGTCAACACACAAAAATACAATAGCCATACCGAGTTGTTGTGTGTCGACGCACAGCCCTGTGATAGCTCTAACAACTACATTTTAAATCCAATTTCTTTCTAAGTTTCTTTAAAAGTTTCTCAATGGCTCCTATGTCTATCTGGCCTATAAACAGTGCATAAATTATTTGATAAAATCTTCTAATTCTTCATGCTTCCATTGATAATGAAGTTCACGTTCAACTTGTGCTTTAACATTTTTAATCTATTGTTTTTCTTGAAGTTTCTTAAGCATCACTTCCCTTAATTGTTGATTACTTGAGCTTAATTGGCATATCCTTAGTTTTGGTTAAGCTTGATTTATTGTCAATTCACTCTTAAATAGAGTGAAAAATGTCATTGCTTTAATTTTTTTTTTGTTGTAAAGGTTGGATCTTGAGCCTACCGTTACAAAATGGTCAATTGTGAAAGGTTGGGTCTTGAGCCTACGCGCAAAAAGATCGATTGTAAAGGTTGGGTCTTGAGGCTAGGTACAAAAAGACCAATTGTAAAGCTTGGATGCTGAGCCTAAATTTTTAAAAGGATCATCAAGCTTAGTAAAAGGCTCAAGTTACAAAGAGTACTCACTTGATGGGTGGACTAGCTTCATGGTTGGAAGTGAACCACTATAAAAATCATCGTACATCGCTTTCCTCTTGCCTTTATTTGTATATTTTACATTTCTTGTTTATCTTTTAATTCATTTTTTGGTTCTTAAAGTTCAAATTATTTAAAGAACCTAGTTCACCACCCTTTTAGGTTGCTCTTCGGGCCTTCATTCTAATTAAAGTGCTAGGTCAAAAGTCTTAACAAATTGCTAAACCTTAATAAGTCAGTTTCTATTTATGCAGGAGGCACAAAACCTGATTTTTAATTTTAAGAAAATAAAAAAAGTTCTGGACATGTTAAAATACCGAGATATTTACCAAAAATAAAAAATAAAAAATGTTTGAAACTATCCCACAGGATTCCACATGGCACCTTGTGATTAGTCCACGTCGCATGACATGGATTGCAGAGGTTGGCGCCTCATCCTGTGACACGTGTCGCATAGTCAGCGAATCTTGTTGGCTCAAATCCGTGTTCTTTTGTTTTTCCATATTTTTATTTTGTTTTTCTGGCATAAATTCATCTCATGACTTTTGGGTTTATTAAAATAAAAAATAATTTATTCAACTCTTGAATAAATAATTCATCTTATAAATTATCTTAATTTCTTAAGGCGCATGTTGTAGAGGCATGCCCAGGGACCTTAGGGACAATTTAGTTCTAGCTCCAAATGGTTCAAATCTTGTTATCATCCTATGATAACAATTGATTACTATTTAGTAAAACTTAATTTTACTAAATAAGTTTTACTACACTCTAGAAATAAATATATTTACTCCTTAAATTCCCTATGATTGTTTACACATAATTGACCCCTCTATTAAATGTCAATATGAAAAATAATTTAAACTACTATTATTTTTCTTCCTCACATTGCCTTCTTAGTTCCCGACTCGACCTTTTCAAATAACTACTAATACAAAAGAGCCACTTCTGTACTAATTTTAAATGTCAAACATATGCAATGCTCTGGTCAAAATCTATAGAATCAATTTGAATGCTTTCAAATCAGCTAAGGAGACATCTTATGTTGTAGATTCCTTGTAAAATATTCGTCCCGTGACCCTTCATGCAATTACCCAATGAACATAAGATATGAGTTACACATTGTAACATAATCCTTTTAGCTCATCAAAGTAACTAACATTCCATGCATGAGTTAAGAGAATTTCTAGGTTTTAGAGTAATTGTACATACATAATAAAATTTGCTGCTCATTTTGGTAGTAGTATAGATACGAGCAAATCACATGGTCCAACTTAGTGTTCCAATCTTATAGATAACATTAATATAATACTTTTAGATCCCTATCCACATGACCAAGATAAGTCATTTAAAGCATCGTATTATAGTCGTATCAGATAAGTTGCCCATATTTATCACCGACTCGAAACATACTTTAATAACATCTCATTAATTTGATTTAAGTCTATCTGTGGGTCAATCTCATTGACCACTTAAACCAAACTTAACATATCATCTTGCATTATGTCCATCTTATGGAATATTGTAGAAAACAACTAGTCGTATGTTTGACATGCAAAAATATAATAAGACAATGAATATAAATAAAATAATTTATTTAATAAATATTTAAAACATGATAATTAAGTTTTTTAAGACATCGATTCCAGTGATTTCCCACTTGTCCTAAACCCAATTAGCCCTATATTGACTAACTAACCACTAGAGATCTGTCAATTCAATTGATATAAACTTTAATACCGGTATCTCACTGTACCATTCTTTTGCTCACAAGCTTTGACTTGTCAGGAACTTTCTGAGTCAACTAGTCTATTTTACAACTTCATGGCTATCAAGTACCCGACTTCTATGGTGAAGCAAGCAATGTAAGACTGCTTCACACTTCCCCATCTAATGACTCCCACTCCTAAGGTAAACTTTAGTTCTAACATCAAACATTTAGAATCAATTTAAACTACACCACCCATGATAAATGCAACATTCTTTCTTTGAATCTCACAAAATCTTGTGTCAAAGATCATAGTGTGCTTAACTTAGTACTTTCACTTTTAAATAACTGGACAATAAAATCTTAACAACTTATAATAATTCTACACTATTCTTAATGAGTAGAATGCCATCTATAGACAACACTTAGAAAGTCACTACTTTTTAGCCATGTCACTCGTACTATCATGGTTCACTAACCAGTGGTTCAATTCCCTAGGATGTTATGCTCGTGATTGAATCACAATGCATAAGCTAAGTAAATTTAGGATATATGAGAGTATGAGATGAGAAAGAAGTGAAATTAGATGAGAAGTTAGAGAAATATAGATGAGAAAGTAGAGAGAGTTAGATGAGAGAGAGAAAGTTCATCTCAAAGAGATATTTTGTTGTATATTTGGTTAAATGATCTGAATTATTACACTTGACTACTACTTATAAGCAATCTAGAACATTGAATCAAGTCACAAGCATCTAACCGACTTAAGCTAACAATTGGCACCAAAAAACTAACTTCCTAACAACAACTGAACACAACAGCAGCACATCAGCAACATAACAGCAACCGCAACCCCCTAGATCCTTCACAAGCCCGGATCATAACATTCCCTTCCCCTTGAGAACATTCTTGTCCTCAAGAATGCCAACTAGTGATCGTCCATGCCTCGTAGTGTGACCCTAGATCCCTGGCTTTCAAAGGACACAGTTTGCTTAGCATAATAAAAGGACACCGGGGTTGAACGAACGCATCCAATCAACTCCAAGCACCATATCACATCCACCCAAGGGAAGGACTCTGAAATCGTATGTGAACTGTTGCTCCTTCATAGTCCATTGAAAAAATCGGCATTTGCTCTGAGTAAGGGTAGAGTTTCCGTTAGCCACGGTCACTGCTAAGGGATGAGTCTTAATCACCTCATGTCCCACTTTCTTCACAATTTTAGGATCAATGAAACTGTGAGTGCTCCCACTGTCAATCCAGATGACAATAGATCTCATGCCTGCTTTTCTTTTGATCCTAATTGTGTTATGAACCCCTTTCCCCATCAAAGCCTTCAAGGAAATCTCCACTTCATCCTCAATAAAAAGTTCTCGATCAGAACCCTCATCTTCAATTTTGGCTTCATCACTATTAGACTGCCCTTCAATGTTAACTCCACTAACTGTCGTGAGGAATTTAGAATTACATTTATCGCCAAATTTATAAGGCTGATGGCACTTAAAACAGATCCTTTGAGGCCTCTTCTCAAAGGTATTCTTCTCAAAGGTGCGGTTCACCTTGGGTTCATCTACCCCTTTTGGATGTTGTTAGGAGCTTTCTCCTTTGTGCTTTGGCCCATCATTGGATGTTAGAACCGTGGCCTCAAACAATTTAGCCTTTGCACAAGCTTTGGTTAAGGAAGTAGGGTCAATTGCCTTCACTAGGTTCTTGATTTTAGGCCTTAATCTACTGATGAAGCTTGAAACATAAAATGACTCAGGGGCTTGAGGATAAACATTTATCATACTTGCTCTAAGGTTTTCAAGCCTTTTCATGTACTTCTTCACAGTTGTAACTTGAGTCACCTTGTTGAAGCTATCAATTATGTCACTTCAATCTTCATCACCATATCGTTCACAAAGCTCAACCATAAATTGAGCCCAAGTAAGCATTGAATTACTCTTCAATAGACTATGGAGCCAAACTTCATGATCTCCTTGAAGATAAACCGTAGCCAATTCCACCTTTTGCTCATTGGGAATGGAATAAAAGTAGAAGTAATGTTCACATCTTCTTAACCAAGAATGGGGCTGTTTCCCATCAAAGTTCTCAATTTGGACCCTTGGTTGTTTAAATCCATTGCCTCTATTACCACTTGTAACATCATTGCTATGAACAGAACCAATTTCAAATGAAGTTTGTCCCGACACAACCTGATCTAGTGGCCTAACAAGGTGTTCTGCATTCAAGCAAACAGGTCGCGTGTGTGTTGGATCAAGATGTCCTACACTCAAGGAGTTTGATCTGAGGTGTATTGAATGATCCTGATGATGCATATTCTGTCAAAGATTCAAGCTGGAAGACTAAATTTGCTCTTGAACAAATGGTTTTTCATGCGGATTTACAGTTATTTCAGCATCTGGAACCATATTCTGAGGTCTGTCTTCATCTGATTAAAGATAAACTGAAGGACTAACATTCTCATTAGCAACTTGAGGTCCAACTTGTGGATTAGCAGCAGCATTTGGTACTTGCAATTGAGGTAGATTAGGAGGTCTCCCGAACTGACTTGCAGGCAACAAACCACCAACACCAGAATCTGTTTTTTGTTTTTGCATTTGATTCTGCAGCATAGCAAAGCGGTCCTCAAATTTATCCTCAATTCTTTGCAATTGTTGAGACAATCAGTCTTCAATCGTTTGATTGCTATCCAGCTGCACTTGCCTCATCATTTGAAGCATTCGTTCTTCCCTCCTCTGATCATTTTCTAGCTGACTTTGCTTAAGTTGATTAGACATTTCATTCCATTGTTGATCACTTTCCTTCCTAAATTGTTCGAACAATTCATTCATCCTTGCATTCAATTGATCCTTCATAACAAACTGCTCTTCTTTTGCTACACTTCCATCAACAACCTCAGCATATGATGGATTTACAACTCCAGATCATAACAAACTGCTTTTGCAGCTCTAGATCTTGTTGTGACTCCACTCGTCATTATTGAGTGATGAATGTTAATGCAACTAAAATGGCAGATGCAACTCAATCTGAAATGATTCAGCTCTGAATTGATCAGCTCTGAATTGAATCAACGAGCTCAACCTAAGCTTGATCAGCTTGCACTGCAGTAAATCTCAACGAACTTATAGCAACACTTAGATCTTCAACTAATTGAGCAGATCTGCAAGGCTTCAAACTGAAATTGTTCAAATTGATCTTGTAGTTGTTCTTGCACTTTGAATTGCTGGAATGAACTAAAAATCAGTAGTAAAACCTATTTTTTGGTGATCAATTGTAGCCAACACTAAAAACTTGACACAATACCACTCAATTTAGCTGATTTTGATTAAAGTAAATCATTTGCAAAGAATCTTGACTCTTGCATAGCACAACAACCAGATTTTGAATTTGTTTCTTGATTATAACCACGATTAGAAGCCAAACGAGGCTCTGATACCAATTGTTATGCTCGTGATTGAATCACAAAGCATAAGCTAAGCAAATTGAGGGTAGATAAGAGTACGAGATGAGAAAGACGTGAAATTAGATGAGAAGTTAGAGAAATATAGATGAGAAAGTAGAGAGAGTTAGATGAGAGAGAGAAAGTTCATCTCAAAGTGTTTTTTTTTTTTTTGGTATATTTGATTGAATGATCTGAATTATTACACTTGACTACTACTTATAAGCAATCTAGAACATTGAATCAAGTCATAAGCTTCTAACCAACTTAAGCTAACAATTGGCGCTAGAAAACTAACTTCCTAACAGCAACCGAACACAACAGCAGCACATCAGCAACACAATAGCAATCGAAAACCCCTAGATCCTTCACAAGCCCGGATCATAACATAGGACTTGATAGCTGTCATTGAATCTACTATTCCATGAACAAGATACTTATTTAAATATACAAATGGACTTGCCCAGTTTGCATGCTATATGCTCCCGACTCTTGGCAACAAACTTTTTCTAGTTGTATCGTATACATACCTTTTCAAGATGACCATTTAGAAAACATCATCTTCATTTCCATTTTCTATGTTTCATCACAATGAGATATAGTAGATTAGAGCATCCTTATGGACTTTGGTATAGTATTTGGCTAGAAGGTCTCATCAAGGATGATTCCTTCCTTTAGGGCAACAATTTAAACCTTCTCGTTCACTCAACTCTATATTCTTGTGGGTCCATTCAGAATCTTATCTAATTGACTTAATGTCTTTTTGCACATTTACAAGATTCCATACACAGTTAAAATAAAATTATTTTAATTTATCTTTTATTGCCTTGACATATTGGTCTGCATCTTAATTATTAAGATTTTCATTATAGTCTAGAGGATCAGATTCATTATCATGCCCAATAGTTAGGCTTGAAGACATGAATCCGTCAAGTGGTCCTGACTATCCTCCCACCACACCAAAGCTCTGTTGTACTTAGTGCAAATTAACCTCGTTAAAGATATATCTAATATATCATCTAAACTATATTTTGTATCAAGCTATTGAGATACAGTATCTGATACTATCAATTTATCTAACACAAGCTATCTACTATACTTTTAGGACACTTTTTAAAATCTTTTACCTAGCAAACCTATTTATATCTGAACATGATTCATCATATGAATCTAACCATATACAATAACATATTATTGATCCTTTCTACAACACTTTAAAGTAAGAAAAAAAATAACAATTCTCCAGAAATTCCCAAAGTAACTTGATATAGTTACCTAACTGATTCTAACTTTATTCTTTAATTCTTTGAACTTTTCAAAAAACCATGACCTTAGTCTTCATAGGTATATACATACATCAACATATTGAGTGGTCATTCATAAACTTTTATGAAATACTCATCGCTTTCGTTGACTTGAACTTTTAGCAGTCCATAAACATTTTATGAATAAGTTCTAGCAGCTTAACGGCTCTATTGCCTTTACTCTTAAAGGCTCTTTCAGCCACCATTAATTCAAACATGATTTTCATACACGCTCTTGAATTCAACTTTCTTAACAAAATATAGTGTCTATTACCTTTCTCATAAGCTATTCTCATGCTACTAGTTCTCTCCTCAAACACTTCTTTCAAATATCTGATCATTTCTATTATAGTTGACATTTCAAGTATCTAATACTAGAGCACACTCAACATCTAATGTCTGAATAGGTCATCCGACTAACTCATTAGTCTATTCTAACATTCTAAATGCTCTCTTCACCTTAGTAGATATAATAGAAGCGAACTAGATAACTCTAAACATCTACGAGTGCTTCATATGTACTAAGACATATTATATATCAGGGAGCTTAATAGAATAGGCAAGTAACATATATCTCAATTGATTGTAAAGTAGAAATATAATAACTAGTATGAAATCGAAAGTGTAAAAAAGTTATGTTACATGCAGGATTACTTTTCTAACTTTTAAAACACAATCAAAGTATGGAGTTCACAATCCGACACTTACATTGTATGCCAATTCGACCCAACCAAGCTACCCAACACTCCCCTTTAGCGGGGTCGAAACGAGATATAAAAGGGTGAGAAAATTTCGCGATAAATATGTTTTCTTGTAAGCTCTTACTAAACATATTTAATACACCACACTTCCCTCGGCCTCTAATTTCATACAACAGACATCCGCAGGGAGGCTAATGTAGTACCCTAGTCAATTGTACACGGCTACCTAGACATCCAGACAAGTCCACGAAGTACTCCATGGCAGCGTGGGCATAAACATTTTCCTGCACTTCAGTCTATCTCTAAGAGATCTAACCTTGTACTCTGCAAATGAATGCCCTCTTTGGAGAGTAGCGCCCACCTACTATATTGCTGGACTGCTAACAATGGCCATGGGCATTCATTTACAGAAGCTCGCTTCCACTTGATATTGCGAGTCTTGTGAACCTTTTTAATTCAGTTTTAGCTAATGAACAAAGCATGGAATCCACCTATCTATTCTCTATGTGTGCAACGATGAGCTAACCAATCTATACGTTACTCTCCTAGGAGTGGGGTGGCAACAAGTTATTAATGAGGTGAGAACTATTATCAATTAATATGTTTTCTGAACATAATTAACTCATCATTTGTACCTTGGCCTTTAAGACAGTATCACAATGTTCCCTAGGATACTAATATATTATCCTAGTTAAGTCTATACCATTGCCTAAACATCAGTACAAGTAGACAAGATATTCCACTGCAGCGTGGTCGCATCTATTTTCATGTACCTGTATTTATCATAAAGAAGTCGAACTCTTTATTCTGCAAACAAATGCCCTCCTCTAGGATTAGTGCATATCCACTATACTACTAGACTGATGATGGAAGCCATGAGGATTTAATTCCCAAACCTCACTCATACTTGAAATTTTAAATGGTAGATCTTTTTTTATGTTTGATCATCTCATAATCAATATTAGAATAATATTGTAAATTTTATTTAACTATTAAATAATGTCCTAATCATATTAGATTCCTTTAATTATCCAACCTTTGTAATCTAATCTTATAAGACATTTTATAAGAATTTTCTTTTTAAATAATTCAACTTTTGAATTTTTTAATCTCATAAGACCTCTTTGAAAAATTCTTCTACTCAATGAAAGTAAATATTTTATAAAATATCATATTTAAATGGCATTCTAACTTTATTTATATGACACAAAATATTTAACTCTTGACATAATATTAAATATGTGAATAAAATTTAATAAGTATCATGTTATCAAACTATTTTGCATAACATTACTTAAGGCTTGAAATGGTTGGTACAATTAAATGTATTTCTAAACATATAGAATTAATTATCACATAGATCCAATTAACATCCCATCCCAATTAAATCATTTATTCATTCAAAATAAATAAAATTAAAATAGTAAAGCAAAACTGACATTGCGTCGATTGGTAAACACGCTCCGCTGATGTACTGAGTCAATGCGCCACGTGTCATCTAGTTATTGGCTACATCCATTAAATGCGAATTGAGTAAAGGCGCGAACCATCTGGCTGTGCCAAGTAGCGATCGCGGATTAGGTAGAGGCGAAACGCGCGGATACGTGACTGGCTTTACACTACTGAATGACACATTGATACAGGATATATCTTAGGAGGATGTTTTTGGCGGGTGAATAACAACTTTTTAAAGTTGGCGGGTCACGTGAGAAGCACGAGCGGTTTTTTAGTCGAGCCATGTGCGAGGCACGTGAGGCGAGGAGCTCTTTTTTCTTTTATCAGCTGGGGGTGTGTGTGTGGGCTGTTAGTTACTTGCAGTAACTAACTCTGCAATTCTATCATTTTATTTTTATTTTTATTTTTCCTCAATTGCTTGTAATCAGCTGCTATATATTGTTTTGCTGTCTTTTAGGGTTTCCATCAATGAAATCATACTTATCTTCTCCTTATCCTTTCTTCCATCTTCAATTTTCTTCTAATTCTTTTCTCCCTCATACTCTATTTCTGATTTCTATCACTAATTTGAGGTAATTTGAGCTTCAGTATCACTGATATCAGAGCTCCAATCCTCGGCTGTAGTGTGTGCAAGCAATCATGGCGGATAATACACGGGTAACAGCTGAAGTTAGGCGTGTGGAAGAAAAACTTGATCATTCCATAGGCAAAGTCAGGGATGAGATCAAGGCTGCTGTTGAGACCCTTGCGACGCAGATGAAAAACCTCCAGGATCATGTGACAGCAATGTCTATGCAAGTACCTCAACCAGAAGTGAGGGCAAGGGCGACCAATGGAGCTTCCAACTCTTCAGCTATAAATCCGACCCAAAGAGCCCCTCAACAGGAGCTTCAGGGTGGTAATAACTCTTTTGCTACTCGATTAGGTATAATGGACTTCCCACTTTTTGATGGTGAAGATGTTAATGGCTGGTTGTTCACTTGTGAGCAATTTTTCATGATTGATAATACTCTTGAATACGATAAAATTAGAGTTGCCTCGATCTATTTAAGAGGAATTCCTCAACAATGGCATAGGCAATGTGTCAGTACCAATCCTGATTTTCTTACTATGAGATGGCCTGAGTATGCTAGAGCGGTGAAGGGAAGGTTTGGCAATGCATATGAGGACCCAATTTCTGATTTGATGAGCCTAAAACAGATGGGTATAGTGGGGGAATACTTGGGAAAATTCGACCAAATATCAGTGAGGTCTGACTTAAATGAATCACAGGTTATTAGTTGTTTTATGGTTGGTTCGAGAGAGGACATAGCTCCAGAAGTAAGAGCATGGCAGCCTACTACCTTGCAAGATGCTGTGTGTTTGGCTAAATTGGGTGAATCTAAAATTGAGGCCCTTGCTAAAAAACTTAAGCATAGCAGACCCCCTTTATTGCCCACCCCGAGTGGTCCTAGGCTAAATCCTAACAGTTTTAGGCCAATCCCCAACCGACCTGGTGCTGTAACTCAACCCCCTGCACAGATAAACAGAGCCCAAAGAACACTGTCGAGAGTTGAGCTGCAGGACAAGAGAGCTAAGGGATTATGTTATTTTTGTTATGACAAATTTGAGGCAGGAAATAGGTGCAAAAACAAGGGAACTTAGCTGTTTTTAGTTGAAATTGATGATGAATGGGAAGAAGAGGCAGTGGAGGCACCTCAACCTGAATTTGAGGAAGCTAGCTTTCCGGATCCTGCTGCACACATCTCTCTGCATGCGTTGGCTGGTGCAACCTCCTACCAGACCTTAAGAGTGACTGGGTCCATAAGGAGGAAGCTAATACATATCCTAATAAACTCTGGCTCAACCCATAACTTTATGGATGTTCAATTGGCTCGAAAACTTGGCTGTAGGTTGAGACAGGTGTCGGCTCTATCCGTGACAGTAGCAGATGGCTGTAAGTTGGAGTGCAACCAGTAGTGCCAAGGTCTGCAATGGAAGATGCAAGATTCATGTTATACATCCAATTTCCTTCTCATTACCTTAGGAGGGTGTGACATGGTACTAGGAATTGAGTGGTTATCCTCATTAGGAGACATTCAATGCAATTTTTAGCACTTAACCATGACCTTCTCGATGAAGGGAGAGACCAAGGTGCTCAAAGAGGAAGGGACTAATGTATGCATATTAGTGAGTGCCAAAGGATTGTCCAGAGCTATGGCTGGCACTCCAGTTATAGTCTTGCTGCAGGTGACATCAGAGTACAATGAGAGTGATGGGATTGAGCTGCAGATGGTCCAGGCTGCAGCGACAACAGACCTTCAACCTGAGCTATTTGCTGCAGTTGCAGCTCTGCTGCATCAGTATGATCCCCTTTTTGATGAACCTCATCTGTTGCCTCCTAGTAGACCTCCCTTCGATCATAGAATCAATTTGAGAGAAGGAACTCAACCAATCAACAAAAGACCTTACCGTTACCCTTCACTCCAAAAGGATGCCATGGAGGAAATTGTCCATGAGTTGCTTAGAAAGGGGTATATCCAGCATAGTAACAGCCCATTTGCTTCAGCCGTGGTCCTTGTGAAGAAGAAGGATGGCACTTGGAGAATGTGCGTTGATTACCGTGACCTTAATAAAGCAACCATCAAGGATAAATTTCCAATTCCTTTAGTGCAAGAGCTGTTTGATGAGCTGGGGGCTGTGAGATACTTTACAAAGCTTGATTTGAGGTCTGGTTATTATCAGATCAGGATGGATGCTGATGATGTCCAAAAGACAGCCTTTAGAACACACTTTGGACACTTTGAGTTCTTGGTGATGCCCCTTGGTCTCACTAATGCTCCTTCAACATTTCAGGGCCTTATGAACTCTGTGTTTACTGCCTACCTTTGAAAATTTGTGCTAGTCTTCTTTGATGACATCCTCATTTATAGCTCGAACCTGGAAGATCACATCGAGCATCTGTAGGTAGTGTTTTAATTACTGCAGCAGCACCAGTTATTTGTGAAGAAGAGCAAGTGCAATTTTGCAACAGATCAGATTAAATATTTGGGTCATATTATTGCAAATGGGAAGGTCTCAACAGATCCAAGAAAGCTTTAGGCCCTGCAAGAATGGCCCCTTCCCACTACCCTCAAACAACTCAGAGGTTTCCTAGGCCTAACTGGGTATTATAGGAGGTCCATCCAAGGTTTTGGAGTGATAGCCAAACCATTAACTGAGCTCACGGGAAGGGTTAAACTGCAATGGAGTGACAAGGCTCAATCTTCCTTTGATAAATTAAATGAGGCACTCATGAAGGCCCCTGTTTTAGCCTTGCCTAACTTCATCAAACCTTTTGTGATCGAATCTGATGCAAGCAATGCAGGTTTGGGAGCTGTTTTATTGCAAGAAGGGCACCCTTTGGCTTACTTCAGCAAAAATCTCAGCCCCAAACAGTAGCAACTGTCAGTTTATGAAAGGGAATTACTTGCAGTGGTAGCAGCAGTGCTTCAATGGCAACAATATCTGCTCAACAATAGCTTTGTTATTCCCACAGATCAAAGAATCCTCAAATATCTTCTGGAACAGAAAATTCACACCCATTTCTAGCGTGTGTGGCTCTCCAAGCTGATGGGGTTTAGCTATGTGATAGATTACAAGAAGGGCAAGGAAAATATTGTAGCTGATGCTTTGTCAAAGGTCACAAGTCATCAAATCTCTTGTCATTTCCTAGCAACAGTAGACAATGATCCGTACAACAGAATTCAGCTTCTCTGGCAAAGTGATGCAGACCTGCAACTCCTGATTCAGCAGCTACAGTCAAACCCTTTAAGCCATCCCAAATTCAGTTGGCGTGATGGACAATTGGTCGTTGGTAAGGACGCCTGTAGCAGATCATTCTCAAATGGATGCATTCATCTCCTAGTGGTGGTCATTCCGGACGAGATGCTACATATCAAAAGATGAAGTCCTTATTCTTTTGGAAGGGCTTGCATCATGATGTAGCTGATTTTGTGAGGAAGTGTCCTATCTGCCAGGCTTGTAAGCATGATACTTCAGCCTATCCGGGACTCCTTCAGCCTCTTCCCATCCCGGACACGGTTTGGACTGACATCTCCATGGATTTCATAGAGGGTCTCCCTAACTCCTTTGGGAAGGAGGTCATTTTTGTGGTGGTGGATCGGCTAAGTAAGGCAGCTCATATCATGGCCCTTTCTCACCCTTACACTGCTTTTACCGTAGCTCAGGTATACATGAAAAATGTGTATAAGCTACATGGGCTTCCCAGCACTATAGTCAGTGACAGAGACGCCATTTTTCAGAGTAAGTTCTGGCAGGCCTTGTTCACTATTCAGGGGGTGGAACTCCACATGTCAACTGCTTATCATCCTCAAACGGATGGGCAAACCGAAGTAGTTAATCGAGGCTTGGAAACTTACCTGAGGTGTATGTGTAACAACCATCCTCATTTATGGTCGAAATGGTTGCCTTTAGCAGAATGGTGGTACAATACCACCTGGCACTCAGCCACCCAGAAAACCCCATATGAGATAGTCTATGGACAACCTCCACCCTTTCATATTCCTTATATACCAGGGGAAACACAGGTGGACGCTATAGACTGAAGCTTGAAGGCGAGAGAGGACATGATTACGGTGATTACGTACCACCTCGCCCGAGCTTAGAATAGAATGAAGCAATTAGCTAACAAGAGACGGTTAAACTTTGCATTTCAACCTGGTCAATGGGCCTACCTCAAGTTGCATCCTTATAGACAGATCACCGTGGCACACTGGGGTTCACAGAAGCTATCACCCAAGTACTATGGCCCATATATGGTACTAGAAGCTATTGGTAAGGTAGCTTATCGGTTGCAGCTGCCTCCTTCAACTAAAATTCACGATGTTTTCCATGTTTCTCAGCTGAAGCGACATGAAGGACCTCTGCCCGAACAAGCAGTGCACCTTCCAGATGACATAGATGTAGTTTTGGTAAAGGATCCTGAGCAAGTTTTGGAGAGGAGGATGGTCAAGCATCATAACCGGGTAGCTACAAAGGTACTGGTGAAATGGAAAGGCTTTCTAATCGAGGAAGCCACTTGGGAATTTCTCTATGTCCTACAACTCAAATTCCCTCACTTTCACCCTTGAGGACAAGGGTGATTTTGGGAAGGGAAGTAGTTGATACAGGATATATCTTACGAGGATGTTTTTGGCGGGGGAATAACAACCTTTTAAAGTAGGCAGGTCACGTGAGAAGCACGAGCGGTTTATGAGTCGAGCCATGTGCGAGGCACGTGAGGCGAGGGGCTCCTTTCTCTTTTATCAGCTGGGTGTGTGTATGTGGGCTGTTAGTTACTTGCAGTAACTAACTCTGCAATTCTATCATTTTATTTTTATTTTTATTTTTTCTCAATTGCTTGTAATCAGTTGCTATATATTGTTTTGCTGTCTTTTAGGGTTTTCATCAATGAAATCATACTTATCTTCTCCTTCTTCCCTTCTTCCTTCTTCAATGTTCTTCTAATACTTTTCTCCCTCATGCTCTATTTCTGATTTCTATCACTAATTTGAGGTAATTTGAGCTTCGGTATCACACATGGCATCGCCTCATTAGTTCATGTTGAAACACATTGATTGAGGCATGTGCGTGTTATCCCCCCCTTTTTTTAATTTTGGTTTAAATAAATAAGTAATCCAAATATCGAATCCTATTAGATATTGTTTGTGATAATATATATATCTAAATCATTCAACTAATTTATAATCTTATTAGATTATTTGGAAATATACTCCCACTAACTTTATAATTTATTGATCGTAATTGTATTAGATCAATTAAATTATCTAATCTCATTAGATAACATAAGAAGTAATTTAGTATGAAGTGAAAATCTAACTTTCAGAACAAAATTCAAATCAAGGTTAAACATTGATAAATACATTTCCTTCAATTGAGATTTTAAACGACTTAAAATAATCAATCAAACATATAATAACTTGTACGAACATAATCCACCACCATTACATCTTTCTTTTAACATGATCTTATCATTAATTCGTATTCTAAGTTTGGTTTCTCAATTATGCCAAATAATGTCCTCAAACATATTATGAATAATTAGATACCGCCCCTGATACCAATTGTCGGGAGGAGAATTTTAAATGCGTAAACTAAAATTTCCTAAAACTATAGGATCAAGCGCAGTGGAATTATGATTTAAGATTCTAAATTTTAAATAATTAAAGGTCACTACACTAATGTATACGTGATAATACATAGCATGGATAAACATAAAATGAAAAACAAATTAAATATGAATTTAAAAGAATTAATTGAGAATTACATACCATGATGTGGACCGCAAGAGTAAGATGATGTGAGAACGACATCCTCTTAACACAAGACGTGTGGGCATTGTAAAATCAAGGGCTCTTGAAAAAAATATTTTAAAAGAGCTAAAACGGGACAAAATTTTTGCCTCTTCAGTTCTCTATTTGAAGTGCTAGGTCAAAAGTTTGAATAAATTGCTAAACCTTAAAATCTAGTTTCTATTTACATAGGAGGCACATAATCTGACTTTTAGTTTAAAAAAAAAATAAAATAAAATAATAAAATAAAGTTCTTAGTAAGTTAAAATATCAAGATATTTATTTTAAAAAAAAGTGTTTAAAACTCTCTCATAGGGTGCCATGTGGCACCTTGTGATTAGTTCGCATCGCACGACACAGATCACACAAGTAGGTGCCCCAATTCATGACACGTGTTGTGCGTTGATTGTTAGAATCGGTGTCCTAAAAACCCAATTATTCGGTTAAATAAATACAATTATTTTATTTATTTATATTCTGATTATGTTTTACAAGTCAAATCTACATGTGATTGGTTTCTAAAACGTTCTATGCGATAGATGTAGTCCATGTTGACATTTCATGTTTGATTTATGTGGTCAATGAGATTGAACAATAAATAGACTTAAATCAAATTAGTAATATATTTTCAAAGTATGTACGTAGTCAGTGATAGGTTTCGATATCTTGTTTGATAATGCTATAATATGATACTTTAGAGGACTTGTCTTAGTCATGTGGATAGGGATCCAAAAGTGTTATATTACTGTTGTCTATAAGATTGGAACCCTGAGTTGGAGCACTTGAATTATTCGTTACTTAACTGCTATTAGATATAATTAATCATGTAAGATGATAACCCTAAATCCAGAAAATGGTATGAACTCATGCATGGATTCTTTGTTGCATTGACGAGCTAAAAGAATTAGTCACATACGTGACCTAAGGGTTGTTAAATAGTAATCAAAGTCATGAAGAGTTGATGACTATATTTGACCCATTTGGAGTTAGAATTAAGTCTTGAAGTCATTTTGCAAGATTTAGCTTAAGCAACATTTCAAAAACACATAGAATGAATTCATGAGATTAATTATTTATTGTGAGATAAATCAATTTTATTCTAAGAAAAATTAATAAGATGAGTTATTTATTAATTATATGAATAAATTAGATTTTACTAAACATAAAATTCAAGAGCTGAATTTACAATAAATTAAAAAAGGGTGAAAATGCACACGCCAATCTTTTTTTTTTTTTTTTTGGGTCATATGCCTGTAGAAATAAGAAAAGGGGAAAGAGTCAACGCTGGTATCATGATGATGTCAGCAACAACCGCGTTAACAGGGGTAAAACCTGACGCATGGTGCTAACGTCAAAGTGTCATTAGCATATATATATATATATATATACAACAGCAACAACAACAACAAGCCAAGTGCCTACACGGGCCCCCGCAAAAGCAAGGTCTGGGGAGGGTAGATAGACGCAGCCTTCCCCCTTCAGGGGGCAACCCTGAAGAAAGGCTGTTTCTGAGGACCCCCAACCTAAAAAGCCTGAGAGCTGGTCCATAGCATAGAGCATGAGACGTGGCAGCATAGTGTCATTAGCATACATATATATATATATGCGCGCATGCACGTGCGATTACAATGCAAAGCAAAAGTAGAACACGGTTTTCACCCGTGGTAAAAAAGCCAAAAAATTGTTTTGGGCATTTTTCAAAAATATAGTTTAGCATAATTTTCGAAAAAATTATTTTTCGAAAGACTGAAAGGATAAAATTTTGATTTTGAAATTTTTTTCCAAATTAAATATTTAGTTGACGCACCTTGTGCAAAAAGAGGTCATTGCGAATGAAGGTCCAAAGGGCAACCTAAGAGGGGGGTGAATTAGGTTCTTTATTGATAAATAAAAAATTAAAGATATGAACCAAAAAATTCAATTAAAAACAAAACAATAAATCTTAAATGAAACAGACAAAGACAAAAATAAGCGAGATGCACAATGATTTTTAACCAAAGCATTCAAGCCCTATTTATAGGCAAATGAGGGCCATTAAGACGTTCAAAAAATTAGAAAAACGTTTTGGAAAGAAATCAAGTCAAAAGTAGCCGTTTTGAGCTTTTTCAGTCTGTATGTCGACACACAAGGTCTAGGTGTCGACACACAGCAGCTCTTTGTGGCTACTGTAAGTCTGTGTGTTGACACATACCGCTTGTGTGTCGACACTCAGACTACCCGGGTGCATTTACACTTTTTGATCAATTTGCTGGATTGGTGGGATAATTTTATTGCATTTCCTAAGTTAAAAATTGATTGATTGATTACTATATTTGTTCAAATTTTTGAATTTATTTCCAACTTTACTTGATTACAAAAATAATTAGTTCCATAAATCAAGCAAAATCAACACCCATTAAAATTTTATCTTTATTTGATTTGATCATACTTTTCAAAGTACCAATATTAAAAAAATATTTTAAATGATAAATTAGATTGGTTTAATTTTGACTTAAATATTTTTCAAATAAATTTGATAAATCAACTTCCAAAAATATTTTCCAAAAACATTTTTTTAAGAGCATCATATATCAATATTGTGACTTGGACTCAATTGATATATCCCGATCCTAAGTCCTAGATAATAAAAATAAATGACTTTAAGATGCTCGGACTCGGATCACGTTCTCTTCAATCTGAATAAATCTTCTTTTCGGCTTTTATCTCTTTTCCTCTTAATTTATTATCTTTTGTAAAGCTTCGTATCCATGATTAATCTTTGATGTGCCTAGCTTTCTTATAAGTCACTTAAAAATAAGATTAGAAAAATTTATATCACATGACTCATTAAATGCTTGTTATCATCAAAATTACAATGATATTGGCTTTAGAGCCAACAATCTCCCTCTTTTTGATGATGACAAACATTTGGTGTTTTCTCTTGGAAATGAGGTTAAGGCACAGATATCACCATAAAAATATCACACATTGAAGCATACACATGACTATAAACTCATGGAGCAATGTATATCATGATTAATATTCAAACGCAATTGCTCCCCCTAAGTTGATGCATTTTAGAAATCATACATTCGGTATGTCAACATCATCATTACTTTCGACATTTCTCAATCAATCAAACACATACATAAGTAGCATGAATACTATATATTAGTACACCCATTTTTCTCCCCCTTTGTCATCAACAAAAAGCATAAGGGGAGAGAGAGAATATGACAATTAGAACATTATTGCACACAAGAAGAATAAAAAAGAACATCCATAAAGTGTATAAGATTAAACATGATTGTACAATATGAAGTAGAAAAAAGGGTATGGCAATTTCTTCCTTGTGTGTCGACACACACGATCTGTGTGTCGACACACAAATACAGAGCAGCGGTACTGCTGCTCTGTGTGTCGACACACAGAAGACAGAGCGGTGCTCTGTTTCTCTGTGTGCGTTACCCCCCTTTTTTTTTTAAATAAAAAAAAATTGGTCCAAGTTTCTATATCCATGAATTGGATAAGAATACTTGGTCCATTAGAGCTCTTTTATGATGAGTATTAATACTCAATAGAAAATGCAAATCACTTATGTATGCAATCAAGGTCAAGATGACAGATTACACATGCCAATTTTACTTCTAATATTGCAAAAGACTTCTTCACTTAGAGGTTTAGTGAAAATGTCCGCTAATTGGTTGTTGGTGGGAACAAATTTCACATTGACATCTCCCTTAAGCACATGATCACGAATAAAATGATGTCTCACCTTAATATGCTTTGTTCTAGAGTGTTGAGTCGGATTTTTAGTTAAACATATAGCACTAGTATTACCGCACATTATAGGAGCATGGTTAATATTAATACCATAGTCATTTAATTGGTGCATTAACCATAACATTTGAGCACTTCAACTACCACATGCAACATATTCGGCCTCAGCAGTGGATAAAGCAATGGAATTTTGCTTTTTGCTAAACCATGACACCAAAGCGTGACCAAGAAATTGACAAGTACCACCAGTCGATTTTCGGTCCACTTTGTATTCGGCAAAATCCGCATCACTATATCCAACTAAATCAAAGAAATCACATTTAGGGTAAAATATGCCTAAAGTGAGGGTCCAACTAGGTATCGAAATATTCTTTTCACGGCACATAGATGAGATTCCTCGGGACATGCTTGAAATCTAGCACATAAACATACACTGAACAATATGTCAGGTCTACTCGCGGTAAGGTAAAGAAGAGATCCAATCATACCTCGATATAGCTTTTGGTCCACCTTTTTACCTTTTTCATCCATATCTAACTTAAGAGTTGAGCTCATTGGTGTTGCTATTGCCTTGGAATTTTCCATGCCAAATTTCTTGAGCATTTCCTTTATGTACTTGGCTTGGTTGATGAAAATTCTTTCCTTGCCTTGCTTGATTTGTAATCCAAGAAAGTAGTTAAGTTCTCCCATCATACTCATTTCAAATTCCCTACTCATAAGATTTGCATGTTCTTCACAAAGAGATGGATTAGTAGCACCAAACACAATATCATCAACATAAATTTGTATGATAAGAATTTCATGTTTAGAGTGTTTGATAAAGAGTGTGGTGTCAACTTTTCCTCTTGAAAATCCATTTTGCATTAAAAAGGAACTCAATCTCTCGTACCAAGCTCTAGGAGCTTGTTTCAATCTATAGAGTGCCTTTTTGAGTTTGAAAACATGATTGGGAAATTTGTCATCCTCAAATCCGGGTGGTTGTTCAACATAAACCTCTTCTTCAATAAGACCATTTAAAAATGCACTTTTAACATAAATTTGAAAAAGTTTGAAATCTTTAAACGAAGCAAATGCAAATAAGAGTCTAATAGCTTCTAGCCTAGCAACGGGAGCAAAGGTTTCCTCATAGTCTATACCTTCTTCTTGGTTATAGCCTTTAGCTACCAACCTTGCCTTATTTCTTACCACGTTACCTTCCTCATCCTTCTTGTTGCGGTAGACCCATTTGGTACCTATGATTTGATCATCTTGGGGTCTATCTACAAGTTCCTATACATCACTTCTCTTGAATTGGTTGAGCTCTTCCTCCATTGCCATTATCCAATTTGCATCATTAAGAGCTTCTTTTATGTTCTTGGGTTCTTCAAGAGAGATGAATGCAGCTAAATGACAATATTCCCTTAATGCATGCCTAGTTTTTACATCTTGTGAGGGATCACCAATGATTTGACTTGTTGGGTGATCCTTCAAGTATTTCCAATCTCGTGGTAAGTTTTCCTCTTTGGATTCTACATTTTGGTTATCTCCTTTTGATTCATTCATTTGAGCATTGGATATAACATTTTCTTGCTCATTGGATGAGTGTGTGATGTTTATAGGTTTGATTACTATGTCATCGTCATCACAAGGAGTTCTAGAGGACAAGACATTAATTTTATCAAAAATTACATGTATAGACTCTTCTACAACCTTTGTCTTTTTATTATAGACTCTATATGCTTTGCTTGTTAAAGAGTAACCAATGAAAATACCTTCATTAACTCGTGAGTCAAATTTTCCAAGATTTGTTTTGCCATTGTTGTGAATGAAGCATTTGCACCCAAAAGGTTTAAAATATGCAATGTTTGGCTTTCTGCCTTTATAAAGTTCATATGGTGTTTTCTTTAAAATTGGTCTTATTAAAGCTCCATTTAAAATATAGCAAGCGGTGTTGACGGCTTCGGCCCAAAAAGATTTAGGCAAGTTATTTTCGCAAATCATTGTTCTTGCCATTTCTTCAAGAGTTCTATTTTTTCTTTCAACCACTCCATTTTGTTGAGAAGTTCGAGGTGCCGAAAAATTGTGATCAATTCCAAAGTAATCGCAATAAATTTCAAAATCATCATTTTCAAATTCCCTTCCATGATCGCTTCTAACCGAAACAATTTTCAAATCATTTTCATTTTGCACCTTTTTACAAAATTTTTCAAATTTATCAAATACTTCACTCTTATGAGAAAGGAATAGGACCCAAGTAAAGCGTGAGTAATCATCAACAATTATAAGTCCATATCGCTTTCCACCAAGGCTCAAATGACGAGTAGGACCAAATAAGTCTATATGTAAGAGTTCAAGATGCCTTGATGTTGAAACTACGTTCTTAGGTTTGAATGACGATCTAGTTTGTTTGCCATATTGACATGCATTACAAATATGATCTTTTTCAAATTTTAACTTTGGTAAACCTCTAACAAGATCATTTTTTGAAAGTTTTGAAATTAAATCCATACTAGCATGTCCAAATCTTCTATGCCAAATCCAAGGATCATTTGCATCCATGACACTAAAACATTTTAATGAGTCTACACAATCAAGATCAATCATATAGACATTCTCACATCGTGGACCAACAAGCAAAATTTCATTTGTTTTAGTGTGTTTAACTATGCATCTAGATGATTCAAAATTCACACAATAGCCTTTATCACATAATTGACTAATGCTTAGCAACTTGTGCTTAAGACCTTCCACAAGTAAGACATCTTCAATGCAAGGAGAGGAGTTGCAAGCAACATTACCGATACCGATTATTTTTCCTTTCTTATTGCCACCAAAGGTGACATTTCCTTTTCTTAGCATTAGTGAAGTGAACTTGGATTTATCTTCGGTCATATGTCTTGAGCAACCACTATCCAAGTACCACTTTTGTTTTTTGCTTTGAATTTTCATACACACCTATCACAATTCAAACAATTTTAGGTGCCCAAATTTTCTTGGGTCCTTTGTTGTTAGCCTTTGCATTTGGTGGTTGAGATCCTTTTGGGACCCAAACCATCTTTGTCTTTTTCAAATTTCTTTTGAAAGAATATTGGTAAATGATATGCCCATGGTCACCACAATAGTTGCACCTTATAGAGTTTGTTGAAGGTGACGAGGCTTTAACAAAAAGAACATTCAAAATTTTGTTTTGGACATTTCCATTATAACCTATTCCTTCTTTGTTATAAATTGGCCTTTAAAATGCAAGAATTTTGTCAAGTATTTCTTGACCTTTAAAAAATTTTCTTGATATTTTTGAAAGTTCTTCCATTTTCTCTTTCAAAGACTCATTTCTTTTAAAAGTGATTCATCTTCCTTGGATTTTCCTTTCTCATTTTCCTTTAAAGAATAAAGTGTTTCTTCCAAGGATTTCTTTTCATTTGTTAATTGAATAATCTCATTATTCAAAGACTCGTTCTTTTTCTTTAGGGATTCATTTTCAAGTTCAAGCACTAAACGTCGTTTTGAATCCTTTTCCAATCCTTTCTTTTCAAGACCTCTTACAAAAGAATGTTGTTGTTTTTTCAATTTTTTATATTTCTCATATAACTCTTGAAAACCAACCACAAGTTCATCATAAGATAGATCATTTACCTCATCCTCTTCAACGCTATCGTCGTCAAAAGCCATGAGACAAAAGTTAGCTATTTCCTTTTCACTTTCTTCGTTGGAGTCATCGTCGCTATTTCCCCAAGCCACAAAAGCCTTCTTTCGTTCTTCCTTTTTGTCTTTCTTTTTGAGTTTGTTGAAGAACTTCTTATTTTTTGGCTTGGGACAATCTCTTTTAAGATGTCCGACTTCTCCACACTCATAGCAAGTTGGTTCATCTTTGGAGGAAGATGAACCATTTTTGAAGTTTTTTTGAAATTTTTTCTTTTCAAGACGTTTGTAAAATCTTTTTGCTAACATAACAATTTCATCATCACTTTCGTCACTTAGAGATGATTTAAATGTTATGTCTTTGTTTTTCTTTTGTTTTTCCTCTTCTTTAAACTCTTCCATGTCAATCTCATGGGTCATGAGATTTCCAATCAATTGATCAAGTTTATAAGTAGAGAGGTTATGAGCTTCCCGAATAGCAGTAATCTTGCCTTGCCATGAAATAGGGAGACATCGTAGAATTTTACTAACTTGCTTCTCATTTGAATACATTTTTCCAAGAGCTTGGAGTTTGTTAGTAATATCCGAAAATCTGGTATACATCTCTTTTATTGATTCCTCCGGTTTCATTTTGAAAAGTTCATACACTCTTACCAACATATTGATTTTAGAGGATTTAACTTGATCCATAACTTCATAGGTGATCTCTGGCTTGTCCCAAATTTCTTTTGCCGATTGACAACCGGACACATGGTTAAAGACATTTGGGGCAATAGCACATAAGAGTTGATAATGAGCTTTTGTATTTTTTGCAAGTTTTTCTTTGTCACCTTGCATAAGCTCATTTTCTTCTTTTTCAATGGTTTCCTCACCTTGTTTCTTTGAGGGTACGTAATCACCATTTTTTGTAATAAGCCATAAGTCGAAATCAATAGATGTAATATAAAGTCTCATTCTTAGCTTCCAATATGGGAAATTTTCCCCATCAAAAAGAGGAGGCTTGTTGGTCAATTGACCCTCGGCTAAGATTGGAGTGAAGGTTGCCATAGGATCACTCTAAGGTTGTTAGACCCAAAAAGAATAGAGCACTAGCTCTGATACCAATTGAAGGTCCAAATGGAAACCTAAGAGGGGGGGTGAATTAGGTTCTTTAGTGATAAATAAAAAATTAAAGATATGAACCAAAAAATTCAATTAAAAACAAAACAATAAATCTTAAATGAAACAGACAAAGACAAAAATAAACGAGATGCACAATGAATTTTAACCAAAGCATTTAAGCCCTATTTATAGGCAAATGAGGGCCATTAAGACATTCAAAAAATTAGAAAAAGGTTTTGGAAAGAAATCAAGTCAAAAGTAGCCGTTTTGAGCTTTTTAAGTCTGTGGGTCGACACACGAGGTCTGTGTGTCGATACACAGCAGCTCTTTGTGGCTACTTTAAGTCTCTGTGTCGACACATACTGCCTGTGTGTCGACACTCAGCCTACTCGGATGCATTTACACGTTTTGATCAATTTGCTTGATTGGTGGGATAATTTTATTGCATTTCCTAAGTTAAAAATTGATTGATTGATTACTATATTTGTTCAAATTTTTGAATTTATTTCCCACTTTACTTGATTATAAAAATAATTAGTTCCTTTAATCAAGCTAAATCAACACCTATTAAGATTTTATCTTTATTTGATTTGATCTTACTTTTCAAAGTACCAATCTTAAAAAATATTTTAAATGATAAATTGGATTGGTTTAATTTTGACTTGAATATTTTTCAAATAAAATTTGATAAATCAACTTCCAAAAATATTTTCCAAAAACATTTTTGTAAGAGCATCACATATCAATATTGAGACTTGGACTCAATTGATAGATCCCGATCCTAAGTCCTAGACAATAAAAATAAATGACTTTAAGATGCTCGGACTCGGATCACGTTCTCTTCAATCTGGATAAATCTTCTTTTCAGCTTTTATCTCTTTTCCTCTTGATTTATCATCTTTTGGAAAGCTTCATATCCATGATTAATCTTTGATGTGCCTAGCTTTCTTATAAGTCACTTAAAAATAAGATTAGAACAATTTAAAGCACATGACTCACTAAATGCTTGTTATCATCAAAATTACAATGATATTGGCTTTTGAGGCAACATTGAAGAAGTTCCTGAGGTATCAAGAAGTCATTCTTCTAGTTTAAGGTAATGAAACTCAGAATTAGGATTCATGCTCCAAGTATATTTTAACAAAATATTCGATTTATAATTTACTTTTGCTTTATTTTCTTTATTCTACATGCCAAGTTTATGCCTGTTTTATTTGATATTTTTATTTGTTATGCTATGAACCTATTAGAATAAGATCTAAATTTAATTAAATAGTTTAATTATTTCATACCTTTAAGTTTAAAATTAAGAATTTTAAATTTGTTTCTACTGCACCCACTCTGGTCAATTTAAGAAATATTTTTGAAATATTTTAAAGTGAGGTTTAGCTTAGAATTTTTCTAAAAAAATATTTTTCAGAAACATTGAAAGGAAAAATATTGTTATGAAATTTTTCCTAAATGAAATATTTTTGGAGCCCACTCTTAGTGTAAAAGAGGTCGTCACAAAGAAGACCTTGAGTTGTTAAAAATTTTTTATTCCAATTTCAGGCAATGAAAGTCAGAATTGGGTTTCATGCTCCATGTTTGTTTTCATTAAAAATTTGATATTTCATTTATTTTTTTCTCTATTTTGTTTATTCTACACACCATGTTTGTATCTATTTTGTATGATATTTTCGTTTGTCATATTCAATTAGATCAACCCTTTACGTTTAAAATAAATAATTTTAGATTTGTTTTCGATGCACCTGCTCTAGTCAATTTAGAACATAGTTTTGAATTATTTCAAACAATTGGTATCAGAGTTAACAATGAAAACGTTCATAATTGACATCAGAAAAATATCAGGTTTGATAAAATATGAGTATGTAAATTTTAAAAAAATATGAAATTGAGGATTTTATTAAAAAACAAAAAAGAGACAATCGTAGATATTTTTGTTTAAAAGGTTTAATAACAAGATTAAATTTTTATTAAGCTTTTAAATTGTTTAAAATTTATATGAGTCATAATTCAATCTAGGAATAGTTTTCTAAATCGTATCTAATGAGCTTAAAAATTTAAATGGTTGAAAGATTTAGATTATTAAATTTTGAATGAAGGTATGAAATATTCAATTGTTAAAGTTTTTATGATAATGTTATGAATTCTCTAGTTTGGTTCTTAATTGGCCTTGTATTGTTTGTGGTATTGTTGATTTGTGTTTGGGCATTGTAATGGGTAGTTAGTTGGTAGTTGATTTTGGCGCTTAAGTCGGTCAGGAGTCAAGCAAAGTCAAATCTGGCGGCTGCTGGTCTTTGGCTCCAAACTCTGTTATGAGTCGGTTAGGATTAGTTGTCTTGATTCAATGTTTTCGATCATGTATAAATAGGCTCAAAACTTGTAATTTCTTCATTCAGTCAGTAACAATCAGATTTTCCTTTGGAATTTCTCTCTCTACTTCTCGTCTCCTTCTCTATTTCTCATCCCCTTCACTTCTCTTCTCATCTCAACTCTTTCTTCTACAGTTAACTTTCAGTTTCGAATTGGAAGCTAACAATTGGTATCAAAGCTATTTCAAGCAATCAATTGATTGATTAAGGCTGGCAAAAACAAAGAAAATCATGACCGATGGTGTGAGAACTAGATCTAGAGCGGGTGGAGCAAATGCACCAGGTCCGGAGGTGTCCTATGTTGCCGCAGTTGCAGGTTCTGATGCACCTCATGTTGTGGAAGCTAGTGCAAATGCAACAATCGGTTGTCAATATCTTACTACTGATCATCTTTGGGACTTATATGACAAGTTTGATCAGCAGAATGACAAGATTGATAAACAGTTAAAAATGTAGCAGTTATATCTTGAAAAAGGTGCGAATAAGGAAGATCGGTTGCAACAAATTGAGGTGAAGCTTGTGCAATTACAGGATCAGGTTAATAACCAAGGAGAATCCTCAGTTAATGCAATCCTTAAGCCAGCTAGTCAGATTTTTCCACCTGTTGAAGTGGATCAGCAGAAAGTTAACATTGACAGAACTGAAAGCTTGGTTAGGAATCGAGGCAAATCTCTGGTGATACAACCTGAGGCAGGACCTTCAATTCAAATCAGATCAGCTGAGAATCGACCTGCATAGGCTGAAATTGATGCAGACAATCAGGATCGTGCCGCAGAACAAGCTCATTCCAGATTGAATGGATTGAATTCAGATAATAATTCACGGCAGCTGAATTCTGTTTTGCATCACAGAATTGCAGATAATGAGTTCGAGCATCTAGATAGACCTCCTGATCGACAATTCCAGCAAAGATCAGTGAGTAATGACAATTCCTCTGGCGACAGGAGTGGATCTTACAGGAAACCAAGAGTGGAGATAGATCCTTTTGATGGAAAACAACCGGAATCTTGGTTAAGAAGATGTGATCGGTATTTTTAATATTATAACATACATGAAGAGGAAAAGGTTCAGTTAGCTGCAGTACATTTACATGGCGATCATGAGGTATGGTATTATAGTTTGTTGAAGAGCAAACCTAATCTTTCTTGGGGCCAATTCGTAGAAGAAATGTGTGAATGTTATGGAGAAGAAGAGACAATTGATGTTGTAGATAGCTTTAATAAGGTGCGCCAAACCTCAACCGTGAGGGAGTATATGATCAGATTTGAGAATTTACGAGCGAACTTGTTGTCAGTACTATCCATTGCTCTGAAGGATACATAATCCTATTATGTCTCTTGTTTTATTAGTGGATTGAAGCCAAGGATCAAGAATATGGTGAAAGCCATTGGTCCTGAGACATTGTCTAGTGCTTACAACAAGGCGAAATTGATTAAAGCTACTTTAGTCCATACAAGTGACAAGAACAAGTTCCAAGGCAATAATTTCAGACCATAGCAGAAGGAGCAATCAGGTTCTAGATTTAAGCGAGTTTTTGATAAGAGTTCAGTGAGGCTATGCTTTCGTTGTAATCAACCATATCAGCCTGGTCATAGGTGCAAACCTTAAGCCTTAATGTCGGCAAAGGGGTCCCGTGCAAGAGTTGCTTCTGAAAGTGATAATTCAGATGCTAAACATGACAGTTTTGACTCCTCTTCACAAGAGGAATTGTTGGATGATGAAGTTGAGATATCTATGAAAGCATTGACCAGGAGTGGAGCACATAATACCATTCGTATCAAAGGCAAGGCTGGTAAAATCTCTATCATTATTCTTATTGATAGTGGGAGCACGCATAGTTTTGTTGATTCCAAATTGATTAAGAAGGTGAGGCATGAAGTGACAAAAACTCATCCTTTGGCGGTTATGGTGGCTGATGGCAACTCTATAACTACTCAAAATGAGTGCTTCCCTTGGGTTCTAGAGTTCTTCCCTTTTGTTGATCCCATGGTCTATGCAAGATCATCAATTCACCTTCGATTTTAGAGTTCTTCCCTTGGGAGGTGTTGATATGGTGCTAGGTGTGGATTGAATGAGAACCTTCAATCCGGTGGTGTTTGATTTTGATAAAATGACCGTGGCATTTGAGGTCCATGACACTAAAGTTTCTTTGCAAGGCATTTTAGAGGAAGCACAACTGAGGTTGATTGATGGTAAATGACTACAAGGTGGAATCAAGAAGAAAACAATTCAATGGCTCGGGCACATGTTTGTTATCTCTTTGGTTGAGCTGCAGCAGGACATTAAGACAGAGGTTCTTGCCTTGGTTGAGGAGTTTGTGGATATTTTTGAGCAACCAAAGAGTCTTCCTCCTCAAGGGAGTGTGGACCATGCCTTTCCTCTTCATGCAAATGCTGATCCGGTCAAGATTAGGCCATATTGTTATGCTCATGGCCAAAAGATAGAAATTGAGAGACAAGTTGAGGAGTTACTTCACATGAGTTTCATTAGACCAAGCCATAGTCCTTTTGCTTCACCTGTGATCCTTGTGAAGAAGAAGGATGGTTCGGCTAGAATGTGCATCGATTATCGACAATTGAATTCCTTGACCGTGAAGGATAAGTTTCCCATTCCTGTCATAGATGATTTGGTTGATGAGTTATATGGAGCATGTTTCTTCTCTAAGCTTGATTTAAGACAGGGGTATCATCAAATTAGAGTTCTTGAGCCGGATACATATAAGACTGCTTTTTAGACTCATCATGGGCATTTCAAGTTTATTGTTATGCCTTTTGGCCTAATAAATGCTCCGGCCACCTTTTAAGCAGCAATGAATGATGTTTTCAAGCCTTTCTTGAGAAGATTAGTGCTACTTTTCTTTGATGACAAACTGATTTATAGCTCCACTTATGAAGATCACCTCACTCACTTAGACAAGTCTTTGTGGTGATGCGGCAGCACAAGTTTTTTGCTAAGTTGTCCAAATGTTTGTTTTCTCAAACAAAGCTTGAATATTTGGGCCATGTCATCTCTCAAGAAGGAGTTTCCACTGATCCTACTATGGTCCAAGCGATGCAAGATTGGCCAATTCCAATAACCTTGAAGCAATTGAGAGGTTTTTTGGGTTTGACCGGGTATTATAGGAAATTCATTAAAGGATATGGTTCCATTGCCAAACATTTAACATAAATCTTAAAGAAGGATGCATTCTTATGGATAGGGAAGTCTCAGGCTGCCTTTGAAGCTCTCAAGTCAGCCATGTGTGTTGCACCCGTGTTGGCAATGCCTAATTTTGCTGAGAGCTTTGTGTTGGAGATAGATGCAAGCGGTTCAGGTGTAGGGGCTGTTCTTTCTCAACATGGAAGGCCTATTGTTTATTTGAGTCAAGCTCTTAGTCCCAAGCATCAAGCTATGTCGACATATGAGAAAGAATATTTAGCAATTTTTTTAGCCGTTGACAAATGGAGGCATTACTTGGATGGTCACAAGTTCATAATTCTAACGGATCACCAAAGCCTCAAGCACCTTCTTGAGAAAAAGATTGTAAAGAGGATTGAAAAGAAGGGTCTTATGAAGATGCTTGGCCTTGATTATGTCATTGAGTACCGAAAAGGCAAGGACAATGCTGCAGTCGATGCTCTGTCTAGAAAGTTTGAGGATGTTGAAAATGGTTCCTGCAGTGCAACAATCATGGTGATTCCTTCATGGATGGAGGAAGTTTATAAGTCAAATGAGGGTGATTCTTTTACCCGAGAGTGTGTGGCTGCTAGCCTTGTGAAAGATGCAGGAAAGATTGACGGTGAAGCTGGAATTTCAGTACAAAGGGGTCTGATCAGAGTTCATGGCAGATTGTATATTGGTTCTACAACTGAATTGAGGAATCAGATTATACAAGCCTCTCATGATGCAGCTTGGGGACGTCATGCCGGTATAGAAGGCACTTATCAAAGGGTTAAAGCTTGCTTTAGTTGACCGAGCTTGAAGAAGGAAGTGAGTGAGTATGTTAAGGCTTGTGAGGTATGTCAACAAACCAAGCTGGGAGATCATCGTTACAAGGGTCTTCTTCAGCTCCTTCCCATTCTGGAAGGAGCATGGATTTCATTGAGGGATTACCAAGGTCCGAGGGCAAGGAAGTCATATGGGTGGTAGTGGATCGTTTCACCAAATATAGCCATTTCATTGCTCTTACCCGACCTGTGATAGCTGAAAGATTAGCAAGAATCTTCCTTGAAAACATTTACAAGTTACATGGATTGCCTCAATCCATTGTTTCGGATTGGGATAAGATCTTGATAAGCACGTCTTGGAGGGAGTTGTTCAAATTGATGGGTACAACATTGGCACTTTGTTCCTCTTATCATCCCCAAACGGATGGCCAAACTGAACGTGTCAACCAATGTGTGGAGCAGTACCTCCGGAGTATGGTCTTTTCACAGCCTAGATCAATGGCTATCTTTGGCGGAGTATTGGTTCAACACTCACTTTCATGCATCTATTGGCACTTCTCCTTTCCAAGCCTTGTATGGAGGAAACAGATATTGCAGGTCCTTAAAGATAATCTCCAGCAAGCTCGGGCACGAATGAAATTTTATGCAGACAAGAAGAGGGTAGACAAAAGCTATGAAGTTGGAGACATGGTCTACCTTAAATTACAACCGCATAGACAGTCTTCTTTGGCTGTCAGGGGAAATGTAAAGCTAAGTGCCCGTTTCTTTGGCCCATACAAAATCTTGGGGAAAATTGGCAACGTTGCATACAAGCTTGACTTACCTTCACATTCATACATTCACCCGGTGTTTCATGTCTCCCTACTTAAAAGGCAGGTCAAGAAGGGAGCTAACATTGCATGGGAGCCACCAGAAGCAGGAACTAATGGTATGCTGTTGCTGCAACTTGCTGCTGTCAAAGCTCGGAGGTTACTGCAGATGGAACATGGTGCTTTTCAAGAAGTTTTGGTGCAATGGCATAATTTGGATAAAAGCTTTGTGACTTGGGAGAACTTCATATTCTTGAAGAGCCAATTCCCTAATTTTACTCCTTGAGGACAAGAAGCTTCTCAAGAGGGAGGGAATCTTATGAATTCTCTAGTTTGGTTCTTAACTGGCCTTGCATTGTTTGTGGTATTGTTGATTTGTGTTTGGGCATTGTAATGGGTAGTTAGTTGGTAGTTGATTTTGGCACTTAAGTCGGTTAGGAGTCAAGCAAAGTCAAATTTAGCAGCTGCTGGTCTTTGGCACCAAATTTGTTATGAGTCGGTTAGGATTAGTTGTCTTGATTCAAAGTTTCCGATCATGTATAAATAGGCTCAAAACTTGTAATTTCTTCATTCAATCAATAACAATTAGATTTTCCTTTGGAATTTTTCTCTCTACTTCTCATCTCCTTCTCTATTTCTCATCCCCTTCACTTTTCTTCTCATCTCAACTCTTTCTTCTACAAGGTTAACTTTCAGTTTCGAATTGGAAGCTAACAGATAATCAAAAATTATATATCTAATATGATTAGATATTCATATTTAATTCATTCTAATGAGATTAAAAATTTATTATTTATTTATTTATTGAGAGAAAGGAATTGACTATTGACATTAGGGTGGTCAATGATCACGCGTTAGAGTTTTTTAAAAATTTCTTTTAATTAAATAATTAATTAATTATGATAAGATCATAATTAGGATTACACAATAATCATTTCTAAAAGTGTTTAGAAAAATCTTCAATCATTCCAACTTTTTAGGCCTTAAGTGTTGTTATTTAAATAGTTTGATAACATGACATTTATTGAATTTTATTCACATGTTTAATACTATTTAAATGTGTTAATAGTATGTATTATATGAATAAAGTTAGACGGCCATTGAAATATGCAACATTACGAAATTTGATTTCATTGAGTTGGAGAATTTTTCAAATAGGTCTAATAAGATTAAAATTCAATAGTTGAATTATTTGAAAAGAAATATTTTCATAAAATATTTAATAAGATTAGATTACATAGGTTGAATAATTAAAGAAATTTAATATGATTAGGATATGATTTAATAGTTAAAGAAAATTAAGAACATGATTCTAATATTGACTATGAGATAATCAAATATAAAAAAAAGATCCACCATTTAAAATTTCGAGTGGGTGCGAGTATAATCTGGATTATATCAATGGAATCAGAAGCTAACAGTATATTTATTAGATAGATTTACCTCCAAAATGGAGGATTACAAGAGAAAGGGGGAGAAATAAGGAGAAACATAAGGGGAGAGAAAGAGAGCTTGAGTGTAATACTCACATTACATCAATGGCATGCCTAAAGCTATGACGGTAACCCCTTATTTATACTCTTAGGATGAGGTAGTATTAGGGCAGAGGTGGCGGAATTAAGGTGTGACAGGTATGAATCTCGGGTGTGGACCCAGTTTGCCGGTTAGGACTAGAGTTGGCGGTAGCAAAGATGCTTGGTTCGTATCAATATAGCCCCCTTGAAAAGATCCTCGTCCTCGAGGATCAAAAGTTATGGAACCACCATATCAACGTTAGCATGAGGTGCGGTTGGCGGGTGACGGTCAGGTAGGTTGCAGCCCAGGTGGGTAGGGACTAATGAGATGGCGTCCTTCTGTACGCCTAATCCTATTCTGGCTCGTATCACTCCTTTCCCCTCCAAAGACCTTTGCCCACAAGGGTCATGGGCAACGGGTGAACTTTGGAATGTAGATGATCCTCCTAGGTCAAACACTATCCTTGGGTATTCCAGCAAAGCATGAGCCATGAGCCATTTTTCTGGAAACGGCGAAGAACTATCCTTGAGGTGCCCTTGGTGCTCAATGGCCTGGTCAGATAATGTAAATTGGACAGGAACTATGAAAGCCTCCTGAGGCTTAGAAAGTAGCTGCTGAAGCTTTGGACGATCTGACCCGGTTGGTGTTGTATCAACTGAAAGCAATAGTGGCGGTGCAGCAATTTGTTATGATCATTGGTAGTTGTATCTAGTGTTGCTTTTGAATGTGTTGTTTGGCGGAAGAATCTGTTAGCATCGTTTGGATTAGTCAATCTTGGTCTTGTTTGGCGGCTAGTCTCTTACAATGTATCTAATAGATACAAATAGAAGATCTTAGCTTATATTGAGCAATTATTGAATATCAATTGATAACTTCTCTTTTCATCCCCAATTTCTCTCTTTTCCCTCATCTCTCTTACTTCTCTTCTCATTTATACTCTATCCTAATCTAAGTCATGATCCAAGCTTAGGCTTAATCATAACATTCGGTATCACAGCCTTTAAGGCTTCATACCTTGTGGTTGATCCTCGGTATTTTAGAGTTCAATAACCGCCTTATCCACAGTTTGTTGTGGAGCAAGTGTTGAAGAATTCAATCGTTCTTCAGCAGTATCAACACTAAGTCATTTCAGCTCGATCTTACGTCAGCAATTGTCATTGATCCTAGTGCAGGATCTAATACAGCTAAGTGCAAGACTTTTCTTTTGGACGCACATTCTTGTGAGTTTGTTATCTTTTTGTGCTATTGTAGAAGGTTATTGATCCAAATTAAGCCTATCCACTTGATCTTGCTAAAGTGTGAGGTCTGCGAAAGGAGTTGTGATTGCAACATCCGTATTGGACTGATCCATGAAGTTTCAGTGTGACACGTAGCAGTGGCTGGTGATTGACCTAAATCAAGCAAGAATTGAGCTGATCCTTCATTAAGGATCCTTATCCAACTGAGTGCAAAACTTAACTTTTGGCTAATAGATTTGTAGCTCACTTTCTCCAGTTCATACTTGTGTGTATTTTTTTGTCAACTATGCTAGGTGGAGTAACTACTTGTGCTGGAGCTGCTTCCTATGCAGCTATCTTGGCTGCTGGTACAACAGCTAATGAGGAAGGAGGGGTTGGAAGTGCACCAGTTACAGACTCAGCTCAGCTAATAACGAATATGTGCATGCAAATGAATAGCGTGTTCATGGCTATACAGCAGAATCACCAAGATTCACAGGCCTTGAGCAGGCAAGTCAGTGAGATGCAACAATTGTTGGCTAGACAAGGAGCTACTATTGAACAAACGCAAAACTTGTGTTTACAACTTTCTAATAGAGTACAGCCGGTGGAAAGGCCAACTCCTGCCACAGTTTTGCTTCCTACCAGCCAACTTAACTGTAATGCTAGCCCTCAGGTCTCTACCATCAGTGATGATTCTGCTGACAATACTCGAGGATTTACACATAGACAACCTTGAATTGATATGGACACATTTGATGGAACTCATCCACAGTCATGGATAAGGAGATGTGAGAAATACTTTCAATTTTATCGAATTTCTGAGGCAGAGATGGTGGATATAGCTGCAGTATATCTCAAAGGGGACTAGGAGGCTTGGTAATTTAGCATGATGCGGAGCAGGCATTCGATAACTTGGACAGAGTTCATCAAGGAATTTTGTAATCACTACGGTGATGAAGACATAGTGGATCACTTCAACAAAGTTACCCAGACCACCACAGTCAAGGAATACATGACACAGTTTGAGAACCTGCGAACAAGATTGCTATTGCTTACCCTGACACGGCAGAATCTTATTATGTATCCAGCTTTATCAGTGGCTTGAAGCTAAGAATCAAAAATCAGGTAAGGCAATTGAACCAACTACACCATCTTAGGCATATTCCAAGGCCTGGCTGTTTGAAAACACACTTGTGAGCTCCATAGAACATGCTACAAAAAGAATTGGAGCATCACCTGGTCGGAACACCAGCTCAATTGAGAAGAAGCCACAATGTTTATGTTACATATGCAATCAAAAATACTTTTTTGGACATAAGTGTAATCCAAAGTTTCTCATGGCTACGTCAAAAGTAGAAGGTGAGGATAGTCTAGCAGATGGAGATGTCCTAGAGGAAGAAGAGGAGGAAACTCTTGAAGAAATGATTGAGCCAGTGGAGCATGAGTTGGAGATTTTAGTATAGGCCTTAACCAGTGGGGGACATCACAACACCATTAAGATTTAAGGTGAAGTGGGAAAGAAATCTATCTTGATTCTGGTGGATAGTGATAGTACGCACGGCTTTATGGACCCAAAGGTAGTTAGATCAGCGGGTCATGAGATGATTAAGACTAATCCTATGGCGGTAGAAGTGGCAGATGGAAATTCAATGTTAACTCAGACCAAGTGCAGACAATTTTCTTGGTTGATGCAAAAACATAGCTTCACTTATGACTTTCATGTGTTGAGGTTAGGACGATGTGATACGATTTTAGGTGTGGATTGGATGAAGACCCTGAGCCTGATTGTGTTTGAGTTTTCTGTACTCACAATGTCCTTTGCAAATAATGGACAGCGGATTATGCTTCAAGGAATAAGTGAGCATGGTCACTTATTCCTTATGACGGGCAAGAAGCTGAAAGGTGTAATCCAGAAGCAAGCATATCAGTGGATTAGTCACCTATGCTCAATAAAGGCTGCTGCTGCTGATGAAGAGGGTGAGCATTCGCATCTAGAATTGAAGGCTGTTGCAGGAGTACTGGGATGTGTTTGATCTTCCCACAACTTTGCCTCCTAGAAGAGTATTGGACCATGCACTTCACTTGGAGATTGATGCCCAACCTAAAGGTTTCAGACCTTATAGGTATGCCCATGTTCAGAAAAATGAGATAGAGAAGCAGGTTGAGAGTTTACTGAAGACACATTTCATTCAACAAAGCCATAGTCCATTTGCTTTACCAGTGATCTTAGTGAAGGATGGAAGCTTCCGGATGTGCGTGGATTACAGGCATCTCAATTCCCTTATAGTTAAGGATAAGTTTCCAATTTCGGTCATCGATGATCTACTTGGTGAGCTTCATGGCTCCAGTTGCTACTCTAAATTGGATTTGAGACAAGGGTACCATCAGGTTGGAGTCATCCATGGACATTTCGAGCCTTGATGAATGAAGTTTTTGAGGCTTATTTGAGGAAATTTATACTGATTTTCTTTGATGACATATTAGTTTGTAGCACATCTTTGGAGGGCCACTGGGAGTATTTGCGGCAAGTGTTTGAGTTGATGAGACTACACAAGTTGTATAATAAACAATCTAAATGCACCATTGCAGCTTCTAAAGTGGATTACTTGGGACATATCATATCCAAGAATGGGTTTGCTACTGATCTGAACAAGACACAAGCATTGCAAGACTGGCCTGTCCTAACTACCATTAAGTAGTTAAGGGATTTCTTGGGGTTAACAGGGTACTACTGCAAGTTCATTGCAGGCTATAGCATAATGGCTAAACCTCCCACTAATCTCTTGAAGAAAGATGCATTTCGGTGGAATAACTTGGCACAGGAAGCTTTCGTTCGTCTTAAGGCTGCTCTATGCCCTGCTACAGTCTTAGCAATGCCGGATTTCACTCTTCCTTTTGAATTAGAGACTGATGCAAGTGGATTTGGAATTGGAGCAGTTCTGTCCCAAGCTGGTAAACCCATTGCATACTTGAGTCAGGCGTTGAATGTAAGGAACATGGGTCTATCAATCTATGAGAAGGAGTACCTCGCCATTCAGCTAGCTGTTCAGAAGTGGAGACATTATATGGAAGGTCATCACTTGGTTATTAAAACTGATCACCAAAGTCTTAAGTACCTCTTAGAGCAGAAGATAATAATGAGAGTGCAGAGAAACGGGCTCCTAAAGACGCTAGGCCTCAATTACTCTATTGTATTTAGAAGTGGAAGGGGGAACATAGCTGCTAATGCACTTTCCAGGAGCAAGGAAGGGGTTGGTTGGTCCAGCTGCAGTGCAATAACTGTTACTTTAGCTAATTGGACGTAGGAAGTAGTTCACACATATGAGGATGACCCCTTGGCTCAAGAGTATGTTACAGTAGCAAGTGTTCAACCTAAGTCCAGTGCTGCTCTGAGGTAACAGGAATGGCTTGATAAGAATTAGGGGAAAGGTCTATGTGGGAATTAGTATAGGATTGAGGAAGCAAGTCACTTCAGCCTTTCATTCCTGTGCCTGGGGTGGTCACTCCGGAATAGAAGCCACATATCAAAGATTGAAGTAGTATTTTTATTGGTCCGGGATGAAGAATGAAGTAATTCAATGTGTGCAAAACTGTGAAGTGTGCCAGCAAGTTAAGAGTGAACACATTCCATATCAAGGACTTCTCCAGCCCTTGGAAATTCTTCAGAGGCCATGGCAACACATAAGTATGGACTTCATTGAAGGCCTCCCAAAGTCCGAGAGAAAGGATGTGATTTGGGTAGTCGTGGATAGGTTCTCCAAGTTTGCGCATTTTATCGGGTTGTCTCATCCTATCACTGCTACAGAGTTGGCCAGAGTGTTCTTGGATCAGATATACAAGGTCCATGGTCTACCCCAAACAATTGTATTTGAAGGGACAAGCTCTTCATAAGCCATTTCTTGACTGAGCTGTTTAGGCTATTGGGAACAACTCTCTCCATGAGTTCATCTTATCATCCACAAACGGATGAACAAACTGAATGCGTGAATCAATGTGTAGACCAATTCCTAAGGAGTATGACCTTCTCCAATCCCAAGCACTAGTTTGGTTGGTTATCTCTAGCAGAGTTCTGGTATAACACTCACACCCACACCGCTCTGAAGACTACTCCATTCAAGGCAATGTATGGCTATGATCTGCCTTCACCAATTGGGCTGCAAGGAGTAGGGTCTATAGTCCCTCCTATTACATATTTACTTGAATAGTGAAGGCAGTTGATGTTGCAGCTTAAGGACCAGCTACACACAGGTCAATCACGCATTGAAATTCTTTGCTGATACAATAGAACCGAAAAAACCTTTAATGTTGGTGATTATGTTTATTTATATTTGCAACCTTACTAGCAAATTTCAGTAGCTGTGAGACAAAATATCAAGCTCTCAGCACTATAATATTGGCCTTATAAAGTCATACAGCGCATTAGGGTAGTGGCTAATAAGCTGAAACTGCCACCTGATTGCTTAGTCCATCCAGTTTCTCATGTTTTATTGCTAAAGAAGCAGGTCAAGGAAGGATGTTCTAGCTCTCAGGACCCTCCAATCGTGGCGAGTAATGGCTTGATCCTATAGGCACCAGTGGCTATTCTTGACACAAGGCAGCATTCATCTGGTTCAACAGAAGCATTGATTTAGTGGGCCAACCTGGAGCAGCAGCAGGCTTCTTGGGAAGATCTAAAATTCATTCGAAGCCAATTTCCCACCTCCATTCTTGAGGACAAGAATGTTTACAAGGGAAGGGAAATGTTATGATCGTTGGTAGTTGCATCTAGTATTGCTTTTGAATTTGGCGGGAGAATCTGTTAGTATTGGTTGCATTAGTGAATCTTGGTCTTGTTTGGTAGCTAGTCTCTTGCAATGTATCTAGTAGATACAAATAGAAGATCTTAGCTTGTATTAAGCAATTATTGAGTATTAATTGATAACTTCTCTTCTCATCCCCAATTTCTCTCTTTTCCCTCATCTCTCTCACTTATCTTCTCATCTATACTCTATACTAATCGAGGTTATGATCCAAGCTTAGGCTTGATCATAACACAATTATACCCAAAGAGATGGCGAGGGCTGGAGCTGTCATAGGGATCATCTGTTTCTCATCTGCCCCTGTCACGGAAGGGAAACTAATGCCATCAATGGAGATTCTAAGAAGTGGGGCAATGGCGGTATCCGAGACAAAATCTGGGCCCAGATCTAAAGCTGGTTGTGATGGAGGGGCATCGCCATGTTCGGCAAATGTCACACTTAGCTAGCCCTGAGGTGTGTTGTTGGTTAACGGAAGCTGCTGGGATGAAGGGTTGGAAGGAAGGCCTCTCATAGGCCTTGGTGTGAGCGTGACTAGTGCCGTGCTCAGAGACCCTTTGGCGGCTAACTTCTTAAGATAGGCAAGATTGCTCTCTTCCAGCTTGGCCAATACTTTAGCGTCATGCATTGTTTGGGGCCTGAACACGAGAACCCTTTTACCTACCTCTCTCCTTAACTCGCTTGTCATTAGTTTAACCTCTTGCTCTTCTGTTAACCCACCCTTGTTCGCTAAAGACTCAAACCGGCTTAGGTACTCGCCAACACTTCCCATTTGGCGGAGCCTCATGAGCTGTGTGAGGGAGTTGTTCAGGGTACCCAAATACCTCTCACTATGATGTAACCACCCCTCTATCCCTTCACTACTGAATCTAGAAAATTCTATCTGAATAAATTGGGTTGAAGTTCGGTAATTACCTCGAGCAATTCGTTAAAGCATTTCGATGAACACCTTGTGTGCAGGTCTGGGAAACCAGCTGTTGTTAGTGCTCGACCCAAATTAGACAATGCTCACATAAATTGATAATGTTCTGATGATACAAGCTATTGTTTTTTTATGCTCCGCTGTTCAGGATTTTTTGACAGTGAGGGATTTTTGATGTTAATGCTCTATTAATTGACGATGGTGACCATGGTACCAATTGATGGGAGGTAGATGTTGGTGGGCTATTAATGAAGATGACGGTGGTGATGGGTTGCTGGCTGGGGAGGATGATGGTGGTGATGATGACGATACCAGACAGCGAAGCTCTAGTGATGAATGATGACGGGCAATGGTGGAGGTGATGATCGGGTGACCAACGATGAAGGTTGGGGGTGATGATGATAACGAGCGATGAAGATGATCAGGTGCCCAGCAATGAGTATTGGTGGTGATTTGGCTGCTGATGATAACGAGAGATGGAGATGGGTGGTTTCGGTGGCGGCGATGGCTGAAAATTGGTGGTAATGGTGTTGAGCTACTGGAATCTCAAGTACTAATGATGATGATGATGATTTCGGCGGGGATAACAGTGCTGAGGACCAACATAGCTCTATACCAATTGATACAAACTTAAATATAATCTAGCTTATATCAATAGAATTAGAAGCTAACAATATATTTATTTGATAGAGTTACCTCCAAAATGGAGGATTACAAGAGAAAGGGGAAGAAATCAAGAGAAACATAGGGGGGAGAGAGAGAGCTTGAGTATAATAGTCACATTACATCAATGACATGGCTAAACCTATAGGGGTAACCCGTTATTTATACTATTAGGACGAGGTAGTATTAGGCAGAGGTGGCGGGAATCGGGTGTGACGAGTATGGACCTCGAGTCTAGACTCGAGTTGGCGGGTAGGGCTGGAGTTAGCGGTAACGAAGATACTAGGTTTGTGTCACCTCATGGCCACCGTCGCTAGTCTAATAGTATAGTAGATACTTCTCTAGAAATTGTTCACATAATATAGGGTTAGACTTCTTTAGGGTAGACAGACGTACGGGAAAAAAGATGCGACCACGCTGCCGTGGAGTATCTTGGCAAGTTATACCAATACCATGGTAATTTATACACTTAACTAGGATAATATGTTAATCTCCTAACAAACATTATGATATTGTCCTTGAGACCAAGGTAGAAACTCTGAGTTAATTACGTTTAGGAAACCTTTTAATTAAAAATAGTTCTTACCTTGGTGATAACTCGATGCAACCCCATTACCGGGGAGACATAGGTAGATTAGTTTGGTCATCGTTGCACACACAAAGAATTGCTAGGTGGATTTCTTACTTTGTTGTTTTGCTAAAATTATTAAAAAGTTTCAATTTACTCAAAACATCAAGTGGCAGCGACTCATGGCCTTTGTTACCGGTCTAGTGGCATAGTAGGTGAGCGCTACTCCCTGAGGAGGGCATTCATTTTCAGGGTACAAGGTTAGTCCTCTTAGAGATAGACCAAAGTGCAGGATAATGGGTATGGCCACGTTGCATGGAGTACTTCGTGGACTTGTATGGATGTCTAGGTAGCCGTGTACACTTTACTAGGGTCCTACATTGGCCTTGGCGAGGTGCTCTGTTGTATGACATTAGTGGCTGAGGGAAGTGTGATATATTAAATTTGTTTAGTAACAGCTTACAAGATAACATTTTTATTAAGAAATGTCATCACTCTTCTAATATCTTGGGCCGAGCTCACGGGGATGTTGAGTAGTTTGGATGGGTCACCACGACATGCAATTTAAGCATTGGATTGTGAACTCCATACTCTGGTTGTTTGCTAAAAGTAAGAAAATTAATCCTTTATGTTATATGACTTGTTTACAAATTTCTATTTCAGTCTGGTTATTATTATGTTGCATTGTGGTCAATATTGATTTATGTTACTTGACTATTATGTTCTCATCATTGATATATAATATGGCTTAATATATTTGGAGCACTAGTAGATGCTTAGAGTTCTCTAGTTTGCTGCTAGTATAACTGCTAAGTTGAAAAGAACATTTAGAACGTTAGACAAGAATAATGAGTTAGTTAGATGCAAGATTTAGATATTAGATGTTAAATGTGTTCTAGCATTAGATACTTGAATTGTCAAATATTGTAGAGATGATAAGATATTTGAAAGAAGTGTTTGATTATAGAACCAGTAGTATGAGAATAGCTAATGAGAAAGATAATAGACACTAGATTGTATTTAAAAAGTTCAGTTCAAGAGCGTGTCATATGAGGATGGGTTATTTAATTGAACTTGAATTCTTGATGCAAATATTAATAGCCAATCTATACAAGATACGATCCTAACTTGCCTATCACGGTCTTTCAATCAGTATAGACTGGATACATTGAATAATAGAGATTACGCGTTGTTCGAATTAATGAAAGTACGATTTGAGAAAATGTGTCATGAGTACTAAGTGAAGAATCCACTTTGTGTAAGCATCTATATCAAGAATTAGGAACCTCTAGAGGGTAAAATAAAGCATAAGTTAAAATAGTTTTGTCTTTTCATAAAAGTTCTGACATTAGTACTTAAAAGGAATTGCCTATGTACTTAGATACTATTGTTGCCAAGACCGAAAAGCAACATGACAAGGTATTCGATATCTTGTCTCCTCTAGTTGTCATTGGTAGGTAGTTCACCAGTGTCCCGGTGAGTGAGCTTTCAGTAAGGGCACCTAGAGATGGTAGTTTAAGTTATGGAATGTAGTTTTGATTTTTACTTACTATCTTAATGTACTAAGAAATTTGATTTCTATGTACTATTTATTTTAAAATAGTTTTAAAGTATTTTTTATAAAAAATAAACTGATATATATGTAAATAAAATATTTACTTAAAAGGTACATTGATAGATAGTTGACTTATCTTAAACAAAACTATATCAATGGCAATTTATTCATCTAATACAGGCTAGGCTGTGCAACTATATGAAAGCAAAATTTCCTGAAACTCATGTAGCTTGTAAGTGACACTTCATCTTAGGTCACATCAGTCTAATATGACTTAAAACTTGTTTAATTTATCTTATGGGATCATTAAGCTCTAAAATGATAACCGGTGCACGAATCATGTTCGACTGACTAGTGACTGAAGGAGCCTTTAAGAATAGAGGCAATAGAGCCACTAAGGTGCTAGAACTTATTTATGAAATGTTTATGAACTGTTAAAAGTTCAATCGAGTGGAAGCTATGAGTTTTTCATAAAAGTTTGTGAATGACTACATAATAAGTTGATATATGGATATGCCTATGAATACTGAAGTCTTGAAACCTTTGAAAAGTTCAAAGGATAAAAGACTAAAGTTGGAATTAGCTAGGTAATTATATCAAGTCACTCTGATTTGATCATAGTGGCAGTTTATAGGAAAATTCTAATTTTCTTACTACAAAGCCTTGTAGAAAGGATCAATAATATGTTATTGAATATGATAAGATTCATATGATGAGTCAATTCTAAATATCAAAAGGTTTGTTATGTAAGAGGTGTTAGAAAGTGTCCTAATAGTAAAGTAGATAGCTTGTGTTAGATAAATGGACAATATGTGATTTTATATCTCAACAGCATGATACAACTTATAGTTTGGATGATGTATTAGATATATCTTCAACAAGGTTAATGTTGCACTAAGTACATGAGAGCTCTGGTGTAATGGAAGGATGGTTAGGGCCACTTGATAGATTCATGTCTTTAACCTTAACAATTAAGCTGTCATGTTCTTGATTTCGTGACCTAAATTCAAGGGCCAAGGATGATCAATAAATCTAGAGGTTGAGAGAATTTTGAAGAATTAAGATGAGGAAAAGAAGAAATTAGATGAGAAAATAGAGATAGAAATTGAGACGGGTTAAGAAAAGATTTTATTGATATTTGATTGGATGATCAATACAAGTATGAGCTCCCCTATTTATAACTGCTTACAATTATTCAAATAAGGAGGCGGGAAATAACTGCCCTTTAAAAATGGCGGGAAAGGGAGGAGTGGGGTTAGTTACAACCAATTCTAGAGAATTCTAGATTATTTTATTGCAATCTATTACAAATTAATAATTCCCAACGTGTCCCTTTGTTTGAATTAATACCCAATGTGTCCTAGACTTAATCGGGTGTCAAAACAAGCAAAGGGCCCACTACAAAAAAAGTGACTACTACCAACAGCAGGATTGTTGTAGGCAATGGCAATTTTTCTGTTGGTAAAGGCTTGACCAACAGAAATCGGTCTGTTGGTACACTGGTTGTATTACCTCTGTTGGTAAAGGCTTTACCAATAGAAATTTGAAGTTGTTGGTAATACCTCTACAATAGCTACAATTGTTTATTTGTTGGTAAAAGATATACCAACAAAAGCTTTTTGTTGGTAAAGGTTATTACCAACAAAATATTTTCTATTGGCAAAGGATATTACCAATAACAAATTCTTTATTGGTAAATGATATACCTACAAAAAATTTTCTGTTAATAAAAGTTTTACCGACAAAACAAGGTCTATTGGCATAAGGTATGCTACCAAAGACTTATTTTGTTATTACTAACAATAATTTCATATTGCTACTCTCTACATCAAAAACATAGTTTGTGGGTGGCATTACCTCGTCACAACAATTTACCAATTTATATAATCAAATCTATCATTGCATCCAAAATGTATACAACTCCATCCATGTTTAATTCACAACAAAAGGAAAGCATTTAATACAAATCTACAACTCCATCCAAAATCTATTCTAACTAGTACAAACAGCTAAAAAGAAAAATCCATCATCTACCAAAAAGTTATAAGTAATTTGTCTACAACAAGAACAACCAACATCATACATCTTTCAACACATAATCTTCATTGGCAAATCTTCCTCTTCACATTCGTGATTAAGCTCATCATCCAATGATCTTCCATTTTCCTACGACAATAACAAATAGAGACATTAAACAACAACATAAGCTCGATCTCAATTTTTCAGCATAAAGGCAAATTATTACACTAAAACATTGTCATAGAGCCTATACACAACATCATAAGGATTTCCTTGGTAAATAGAGAACATGACTTTCTATTGGAATATATTATGACACTAAAACATTCATATTTGCATAATCTAATAGAAAGCTCAACTCCTATATCTGAATTTGGAAAGGAGTGTGTCATGTTTTCCTCTACATCTCTTAATTTATAAGCATCATGTACTAACTCATGCAAATTCATATGCATTCTAGAGCTATTCATTCGTAAACAATCATAAGAATGTGGCCTCCCAATTAATATGGTTATTAAGTCATAAGCATCAATAAGGTCAATGTATATTTCCCTCAAATGCAGTTGTCTCCCAAGAAATGTTCACCAAACTGCGGTATTATCACATAAAAAATGAATTCATCATACTTCATAAATACATCTAAAACGTCAAACATACACACAAACAATTGAACTATGTATATCAGTATCCGCATCAAAAACCAGTACTATATATATCAGTATCCGCATCAAAAATCAGTTATGTATAGTCGGTTTCTAGTCTTTGCCAGTTATAAAGGATGAGTCTTTCAAAAGTAAACTCCCACATGGTCTAGCAGACACAAACATATCTGAGAATCTTTATTTGCAAACCCTATTTAGCTTCCAATGCATCAAACATATGAAGAAAAAGGTTTTGTAATCTATCAAAATCCACCAAACTATAAAACAATTTGCTTGGGTGCCTATATTCACGAACTTGCGAAATACATTTTCCAAAACAGTGGCTTCTTAAACAGGGAATGAACACTACCAACATGTCACTAGGTTTCTCCTTGGCATCAAATTAAACACAAGTAACACATAGCTACCTTGAGTACATCTATTTCATTATAACCATTTACAGTACGAGTTACCTAAAGCTGAGTCCAATGGAGAAAATGTTTCTAAAAAGCAGCAACAGTCAATATGATTCACTCAATTATATAATAGAAAGAATAAAAATGCCGAATAAATGATCCACTCAATATGATTCACTCAATTATATCACAGAAATACTAGTTAATACACTTACTTGCTAATGTTAATCCATGAACATCACTAGGAGCTTCAAAAAGTGGTGGAAGGCTTCTAAAACCTGTCAACAAGACCGACAAGATAATTAATTCAAGATGAATAACAAGAAACAAGAGCATACACCAAAATCAAAATAACTGCAACAAGAAACCTCAGCACTTATTTAGAAAAAATAGTTCTTTGGAAGCAAAGGAATAAAGCACAACTGATCGCTGAAATATACAAAATTATACTTTATGCAACAATGGTTCATCAAAAAGATTTTGAAGCAGGAAATCAAATTCACTAGAAGCAAATGCCCAATACATATGTGCCTTAGTGTCTAAGAATCGTTTAGTGGACATAAGAATTATAACCATGGAATCAAATGCCCATTACATTTGCACTAAACTAAGTCTCAGAAACTTTCATGGTTCTGAATGCCATGTCAAAGAACATAGGCAAATCATTTCTTGTATAACCAAATGAAAGCAAGATATGATGGAAAGTTAGAAGTAGGTATTTAGAGTATAATTTCAAAACTCTAGAGACTAAAACATATATTGAAGAGCCCATGGATGTTTCACATTTTAACGTAGTTGTTGATAAAAGAACAAGAGATAACATATAAAGAGTAGATTACTTGCACAAACCTATCGAACTTTGTTATTTTAACCCTGTATCCTAAAAAAATCATACACACTATACTCATAAACTTTCATAATGACAAGAAACATATGAAGAACATAGAAAGTTTCTATGCTAATAAACAAGTCAGTAAGTATTCGATGAACTGTAAAAAGGCTTACCTTAGGGCACTGATTTGAAGGCCTAACTGAAATAATAGAATACTAATCCAAGGTATTTCACAACATTTCAACTAATTCTAAAAAATAATAAACAGAGAAAAGTGATTAGACATGCCAAAATGATATGCTCAACATTATATTCCAATACCAATTACCAAAACAGAACTTTTTAGCTAAATTTTTACATTTGAGCTCGAAGTTATATGTTATGAAACTATCAATTATGAAATCAGCAACTAAGGCCTCAAATCTTTCTCAACCGTTTGATAACATCCCAGTTTAGCTTTAGAGCATTAAAATTTTCAAAAATCTTAACCTAGTGGTTGAAAGTTTGATCTGGAATTGTTTTACAAATACATTATCAGAATAGAATTTAACCCGTGAAGTTCAATTCAAAGTTCATATAAGTTGGAACATTACTCCAGAAATTATGAAATTCACAACCAACCAAGCAAGGTTCTAGCTTAACTAACTAAATTGCATATCATAAACTTAACATACTGCCACAAACGTCAAGTACGTTCAATTCAAACAACTGAAATCCATAACTCAAATTTACAACCAATAGATATAAGCTTACCACAAAAAGAGAAAAGGGTAACCTTGAGAGGTCAACACCAATGTTGGTTTTATACTTTGGGTGCTATTTTAACTTAAATTAACAAAAATAAAGAGTAATCCAAGAAAAATAGTGATATAAGTTAATTATGGTTTATTTTCACAGAAGAAGAAATCAGTTGATCTCAAGAGTTCCAAATAAGGTCTGGGGTTCCCATTTTTTGACCTTAAAACAATGTCTAGGGTTCAATTTCAAGACATAATCAACAGCAATATGAAAAATCAACAAAAATCAATGAAAAACTAACGAAAACGTGAACGAAAAAAGAGAGGGAGAGGTGCAAACAGAGGATGAGTGAGCAAGCGGCAACGGAGGATGAGTGGCGAGCAGCAACGGAGGATTAGGTAAGCGGCGACGACGATGGCGACGGGAAGGCGAGGGGGGCGAGCGGTGACGGCGATGGGACGGCGAGCAGGGTTTGAGTCAAAGAGAGAGAGAGAGAGAAATGGAAATGAATGAAGATAGAGAGAAGGAGATGATGGGTATGCTTTGAACAATAATTTTTTTTTAATTTTTATCAAAGTCTTTGAATTTTTGAAAACAAATTGGGGATATTAGGTTGTTTAAAAAAAAAAATTGGGGATATTAGGGATGTAAATGGGTGGTGTATGTGGTTGTGGTGGAGCATCGGGGAGCTCGTGGATAGTGGTTGCCGGTGCAAGCTGGTAGGATTGACGGTTTAAGGTGATCGGTGGTTGGAGAAGAAATTGGGTAAAGTAGGGATACGTAAGTGAATATTAGAATTTGGTAATAAGTAAAGTATAAATATAAAAATAAAATAGTAAATAAAATTAAGGAGGAGAGACAATGAAAGTAAAGAAGGAAAATAAAAATTTTTTGAAAACGTTATTATTATTATTATTTAAAGATAAATTATTTAAAATACATGTTGAATTATAACTTATTACTAGTATGAGGTTTAGTGTACTAATTTTTTAGTTCATGAGTTTTGTAAATAATATTTTAATGCAGCAAATTATGTATATTTTATAAAATCATCTAAATAACGGTAAGAAAGAATAAAAATGGGACCTACTTACATCAATACAGATCGTCATTTAAACTATTTTTTAATTATTTTTTTAACTAAAAAATTATTTCACCAAAGGCACTATAAAATTGAAATATCAAACCTTACGGAATTAATATCTAAATTACTCAAATAAATTTGTTATAATTACTAATTTTTTCAAAATTTTGTTTATTAATAAATACATCTATTGGTACTAATTTAGTCAATACCAATAAAATTTATTTTATTTGGTAATGATTGAGTTAATACCAACAAAATTTATTTTTGTAGACATTGAGCTAGTCAATACCAACAATACTTATTTCTGTCGGCATTAAGCTAGTCAATACCAACATCACTTATTTCTGTTGGCATTGAGCTGGTCAATAGCAACATAATTTGTTTCTGTTGGTATTGAGCTAGTCAATACCAGCAGAAATCTATTCTGTTGGGATTGACTACATCAATACCAACAGAAATCTACTTTTGTTGGGACTAGATCTTTATTATTTACACTTCCTACTCCTTCCGAGTCATTACCAACAGTAACATTTTGCTGTAGGTAATGTACAACCATTACCAACAGAACCTGAAATACTACTGTTGATAATGGTCACTTTTTTTTGTAGGCCGGGCCTGAACACAATCGCTAACGACCCATGACAATGTCATGACAAGCGCTGGCGCGTACCCAGGCCGGTCCATGACACTGTCATGACAAGCCTCTGGACCGAGCCAGTGCTGGACCCGTGACATTGCCTCCCCCATGAAGCGATCTTTGTCCTCAAGGATTAAAGTGAGGGAACTGTTTTTGAATAAAGGCCCAATCTTCCCAAGTGTCCTCTGCCAGGTTCTTCCAGCGGATCAACACTTGAGCGACCTTCTTCTTGTCTCTTGTCACAGTACGGTGCTGGAGCACCTCTTGAGGTGTTACTTCAGGGTGCCCTTCCAAGTCACAGCGTGGGAGCTCGTTATTGACTTGTGCCCATTGTCCAATCTTCTTTTTGAGCCTAGATACATGAAAGATTGGATGAATCTGGGCCCCTTCTGGTAAGCCCAACTTATAAGCAACCGTTTCAATCTTGGCTAAGACTGGACATAGACCGTAATAGCGAGCAGCCAGCTTCAAATTCTTCCTTAGAGCCAAGGAAGTCTGACGGTAAGGCTGAAGCTTGAGGTAGACTAAGTCACCTACTTTAAATGTGTATTCAGTCCTCTTTAAATCTGCCATTTGTTTGTAACGGTGCTGAGCTGCCTTCAAGTTCTCCTTGAGAATGTTGATCATGTTGCCCCGTTTTGTGACAAAGTCCTCCACATCAGGGGAGGTGGAGTAGCATGGCACATCCCAAGCAAGGAGGCGTGGCTCATACCCATACAAGGCCACCCATACAAGGTCCGGAAGGGTGAAGTCTTCAATGGGGAGTGATAGTTGGTATTGTACCAAAAATCCGCCAAAGGCATCCATTGGGCCCATAGCTTGGGCTTGAGGAGAACCATGGCACGGAGGTAATTCTCAAGGCATTGATTAACTCTCTCCATTTGCCTATCTGATTGTGGGTGATAAGAGCTACTCATGTGTAAATCCACTCTCGCAAGGCGCATAAGTTCTTTCCAAAACAAGCTTAAGAAGGAAGAGTCCCTATATGAGACTATATCCTTGGGCAACCCATGTAAACGATAGATGTGGTCCAAGAAGAGTTGGGCCACTCTTGCTACTGTATAGGGATGTGCTAAAGTTAGGAATTGGGCATACTTGGTGAATCGGTCCACCACACAAGGATCACGTCTTTCCCTTGAGACCTTGGAAGGCCTTCAATGAAGTCCAGGGTGATATTAGCCCAGGCTTGCTCTGGCACAGGTAGAGGCTGAAGTAGGCCGGGGTAGGGTACATGTTCCCCTTTAGTGCGCTGACAAACGTCACAGCTGCGCACCCATTCTTGAACACTGTCTTTGAGCTTGGGCCAGTAGAACATGCTCTTGATTCTCATCAAAGTGCCAATCACCCCTAAGTGTCCCCCCACTGAAGAATCATGAAGGGCATGTAAAACTTTGTCTCTCACTGCTACGCCTTCACCCACATTGATGCGGCCTTTGTAACGGATGATTCCCTGCTCGAGAGAAAACGGAGGTTTCCCCTCGGGATCAAGGGCCAGCTGTGCAAGGAGTTGGGAGGCTTAGGCATCATCCTCATAACTGTTGCTAACCTCACACACCCAAAGTGGAGTGACAGTGGTCAGCCGTGACAACGTTCCCTAGTCCGGTCCTTCACTGCGCCTTGACAAGGCATCTATGGCACGGTTCTCAGCACCCTTGCGATACTAGATACTGTAACTAAGGCCCATTAGCTTGGAGACCCCCTTTTGCTGTAGCCTAGTGCTGATGCACTGGTCTAGGAGGTGGCATAGGCTTGAGTGATCTGTCTTGATGACGAAATGATGGTCTACGAGGTAATACCTCCATTTTTGGACGGCCATGATCACTGCCATGTGCTCCTTCTCATACACTGACAAGCCCAACTGCCGTGGGCAGAGGGCCTGGCTGAGATAAGTAAAAGGCCTACCTTTCTGAGTCAAAACGGCTCCAATTCCCATATCACAAGCATTATTCTCCAAGACAAACGGCTCACTAAAGTCAGGCAGGGCCAGTATGGGCGCTGTCATCATGGCGGACTTCAAGGACTCAAAGGCAACTTGAGCGGCATTGTTCCAAAGGAAGGTTCCTTTCTTGAGGAGGCTTGTTAAGGGCTTGCTCATAGTTTCGTACCCCATGATGAAATTCCGGTAGTACCCTGTGAGACCAAGGAACCCACGGAGGCTTTTAACATTGGTTGGCACGGGCCAATCTCTCAGGGCCTCAACCTTGGCTGCATCAGTGGCCACACCTTCTTGTGAAATGATATGCCCCAAGTACTCAACATGGTCATGTCCGAACGTGCATTTGCTATGTTTCATGTATAACTTATGGGCACGGAGTGTGTCCAGGACCACTGTAAAGTGTTGCAAGCACGCCCCCATCTCAGGGGTATATATCAAGATGTCATCAAAGAATACCAAAACAAACTTCCTTAAGAATGGGGCAAAAACCTCATTCAGTAAGGCTTGGAATGTGGCTGGGGCATTGGTGAGCCCAAAGGGCATGACACGGAACTCATAATGCCCTTGGTGTGTACGGAAGGCTGTCTAGTGGCAATCCCTATCTCTGACCCAGATCTGATGATAACCGGACCAGAGGTCTATTTTGGAGAAGACCGCTGCGCCTTGGAGCTCATCCAAGAGGCCATCAATAACCGGAATGGGAAATTTGTCCTTGACAGTGATCTGGTTGAGCTGGTGGTAATCAACACAAAAGAGGTATGTGCCATCCTTCTTTTTGACCAAGAGAACTGGTGAAGCAAACGAGCTCTGGCTGGGCTGAATGATAGAGGTCTTGAGCATCTCCTCTACCTGCTTCTCTATCTCATCTTTTTGATGGTGAGGATACCGGTAGGGCCTAATGTTAACCGGTTTGGCCCCTAGCAGTGTAGGAATGCCATGATCACTGATGCGAAGTGGGGGCAAAGCTTTTGGGATGTCAAACACATCCTCATAGTGGCGCAACAGGTGCGCTATGTCTGGATGGAACTCAACTTCAGGTTCTTCCACTTCGGTGGCCATAAAGAGATGGCCTAATACACAGCTTGCCTGCTTCTTTAAGAACCGGGTGATGCCACACTCAGATATGGAGTGCAAGGTTGCTTGCTCAGCTATGCCTTGCAACTAGATCGCCTTGCCTTCCTTGAAGTAAGAGAAATGAAGGTTTGTGAAGTCAATGGTTATAGGGCCATAACGTTGTACCCAATCAACTCCCAAAACCATGTCGCTACCACGTAGCTCTAGCACCCATAAGTCATCAATGAAAGTGGTGCCTTGAACCTTCCATCTGACCCCTGTGCACTTTTGGTAGCTCATGAGGCTCTCACCGTAAGCTTCGGGGACTGTCATTACCAACGTTGGCACTGTCTCCAGCCTTCGCTCACGGACCACGGCAGCATCCAGGAAGCTGTTAGTGCTCCCACTGTCAATAAGGATTGTAACAACCTGTTTCTTGATGGATCCCCTTAGGCGCATTGTGTTGTGAGTCATGCGCCCTGAGAGAGCATTAAGGGAGATCTCCATCACCCCTGTTTCCTCTTCTTGAGCCTCTTCTTCCTCCAGCACATCTTCCTCTTGTTCTTCTTTCACTTCTTCTTGCCCAGGGAAGTAATGCTCCCTACCCTTGTAACACTGACCAGGCTCGTGCCTTGGGACGCTGGAGCCAGAGGAAGCTACTGGGCCTGACTTTGCCCCACCGGACCTTGTCACGGATCCGTAGGAGGGCGCTGGGCCCTGGGAGGACACAGATAGTCCCGTGCGCGCACTGGACAATGTATTGACACTGGATCCAGGCCTAGCAACACTCGGTCCAGTCCCTCTAGTGCCATGGATTTTAGCGATAGCTATGTCTTGAAGCTTAGCTTGCTCAAATGCCAAACTTAAGTCATTTGGTCGTGCTGCTTTGACTGAGGCTCTAAGTACGGGCTTGAGGCCACTGATGAAGCTGGAGATGAAGTAGTCCCCTAGGATTGGATCCATCAAAGTGAGGAGGATCCAGCTTGGTGGTATGATGTGAACTTCAAGTGCGGTTACTGTCGTTAAATCCCCTATTCTCACCATCTTCAGCTGTCCGTGAGGGAGCACGATCATTTCTGAGTTCCGGTTGTGGTGGAGGTGGAGGAATCAAGCCATTTCCCCCCAAGCGAACGTAGTTTCCAAATACTCCAGCATAGGTGCGGGCAGTGGCGGCCAATATTTCTACTTCTGGACGCTTTTCTTGGCTGACTGTAAACTTCCTCATGGTGGCGTTCAATGTCTCCAATGTGGCTCTTAGATTCTCGGTAATTTGAGCTTGAGAATCTACGGATTTTTTGAGTTCATTGCTAATTCGAACTTGATTTTTAGAGATCCTCTCCAATCTCTCTAAGCATTTCTCCACAGGCTCAAATCTTTGTTGAACTTGTGAATCAGCCGTTTCCTCAGATGAAGACATTGTTGCAGCGGATCGTGTACTTCTAGTAATGGCTAGTTTGGTGATCGAAAGATGGCTCTGATACCACCTTGTCATGTTCTTGATTTTGTGACCTAAATTCAAGGGTCAAGGATGATCAATGAATCTAGAAGTTGAGAGAATTTTGAGGAATAAAGATGAGGAAAAGAAGAAATTAGATGAGAAAATAGAGATAGAAATTGAGACGGGTTAAGAGAGGATTTTTATTGATATTTGATTGGATGATCAATACAAGTATGAGCTCCCCTATTTATAACTACTTACAATTATTCAAATAAGGAGGCGGGAAATAACCGTCCTTAAAAAATGGAGGGAAAGGGAGGAGCGGGGTGAGTTACAACCAATTCTAGGGAATTCTAGATTATTCTATTACAATCTATTACAAATTAATAATTCTCAACGTGTCCCTTTGTTGGAATTAATACCCAATGTTTCCTAGACTTAATCGGGTGTCAAAACAAGCAAAGGGCCCGACCTGAACACAATCGCTAACCACCCATGACAATGTAATGACAAGCGCTGGCGTACCTGTGTCGGTCCATGACACTGTCATGACAAGCCTCTGGACCGAGCCAGTGCCGGACCCGTGACATAAGCATGATAATGAATTTGATCCTCTAGACTATAACGAAATTCTTAAGAACAAAGATGCGGACCAAAAGGTTAGGGCAATAAAAGTTAAGTTAGAATTATTGTATTTTTTCTAAGTCTGGAAACTTGTAGAGGTGCTAAAAGACATTAAGTCCATTAAATTAGATCTGAATAGATCTATAAGAATAGAGAGTTGAGTGGACGAGAAGGTTGAGACCGTCAAGGCCAGATTGATGGCAGTGGGTTGTAACTTATAAGAAGGAATAGTCTTCGATGAGACCTTATAGCCATAAGATGTGCTTAAGTCCATAGGGATGTTCTTATCCATTGTATCATATTGTGACGAGATATGGAAAATGGAATTCAAGACGACGCTTTCTAAATGGTCGTCTTGAGAAAGTTATGTATTTGACACAACCAAATAAGTTTGTTGCCAAGAATTAGGAGCATATAGTATGCAATTGAGCGAGTCTATTTGTAGACTAAAATAAGCATTTTGTTCATTGAATAGTGGATTCGATGACACCTCTGAAATCATATGGATTTGAATCAATGGTTAGTGAACCATGAGAGTGTGACATGGCTAGAGAGCAATGACTTTCGAAATGTTGTATATAGATTGAATTCTACTCATTAAGAATGGTGTAGAATTCTTATGAGCTCTTAAGATTTAATTGTCTAGTTACTTTTAAAATGAAAGACCTACAATAATTTAATAATGTTCTTTGGATCATGTTTTAGCAAGATTCGAAGAAATAATGCTGAGTTAATCTTGAGTTGCTTGTTTTAAATTAGGTTCTAGACGTTAGATGCTATGATGAAAGTTTAATCTAGGAGTGGAAGTCATTAAATGGTGAAATGTGAAGCAGTTTTGTATTACTTAGTTCACCATGGAAGTCTAGCACTAAACAACTCATGAAGTTGTAAAGTAGACTAGTTAACTCAGTAGGTTCTTAATAGATCAAAGCTTGTGTGCAAAAGAATGTGACACTTAGAGATCGATATTGATAGAGTTTATAGGTAATGAGTTGACAGATCCCTAGGGGATAGTAATGCAATTTAAGGCTAATTGTGTTTAGGACAAGTGGGAGATTATTGAAATAGGTGTCCTGAAATCCCAATTATTTAGTTAATTAAACAAGATTATTTTATTTATTTACAATCTGATTATATTTCACAAGTCAAATTTACATGTGATTGCTTTTTAAATGTTTCATAAGATGAAGAAAGACTAAGATGACATGTTAAGATTGGTTTAAGTGGTCAATAAGATTGGACTAGAGATAGACTTAAATCAAATTAGTGATATGTTGTCAAAGTATGTTTGTAGTCAGTGCTAAGTTTGGACAACTTGTCTAATTAGCTTATAATATGATACTTTAGATTACTTGTCTTGGTCATGCGGATAGGGATCCAACAGTGTTACATTGGTGTTGTCATTAAGATAAGAACACTAAGCAGGACTACCTGGATTATTTGCTTCTTAACTGCTATCAGAAAGAATTAATTTTATAAGACGAGGACTCAAAATCCAGAAAATGGTTTGAACTTGTGCATGGAATGTTCGTTGCTTTGATGTGCTAAATGGATTAGTCATAGCACGTCACTTAAATCTTATGTGTGTTGAGTAACAACATGTAGTGTAGTGGGAATAAATATTGTACTTGGAATTTATAGTACCTTACAAAATAAAGATGTTCCCTAAGTTGATTGGCAACTGTGAACAAATTCTTAAATCGTTGGTGAAAGTATTCCATATGTTTGATATGTGGAAATAGTACACAATTTTTTTTTTTTTTTTTTTTTTTTTTGTTTCATGAATTGTTTGAGAAGGGCGAGTAAGAAACTACGGTGGAAGATGTGAGAAAAATAACGATAATCATAAAGTTATTTTTTCTCATGGATATTTAATAGAGGGGTTAATTATAATAATAAAAGTTATTTGGGAATTTTTGAGTGAATATATTTAATTCTAGATAGCGACAACACTTATTTAGTGGAATAAAGTGTTGTTAAATGGTAATCAATATTATCAAGTGTTGATAATTATATTTGACCCATTCTGAGTTAGAATTAAATTGTTCATGTGGTCCTTTTGCTAGTCTCAACATTACCACCGTTTGAAAATATTTAAAATAAATTTAGGAGATGATTTATTTATTTATGTGATAAATAAATTTTATGCTAAACAGCTATTAGGAACAGTGTCATGAAAATCCAAATTTATCATGTAATTATTTCTTTATTATAAAATATAATTTGAGTTTCAGTCGTTTCCTCATTAAATTTGTGTAAGAGAGTATATATATTGCACATAATTTTCTTTTAAGTAACATCTATGATATTTATGTAGTGCTCATACTATATTTACATGCTTGTTCTTTGTGGATTATGAGATTAAGCCATAGATCGACATGGAACAAATGGAATAAAATGTTATTTGAAAAACTCATAGTCATTGACAAGTTTGGACTATTTATCTGCTAAGGCTATGGCTATAATGTGACACTTGTGATGACCTATCTTAGTCATATGGATGGTGATCCAAAAATGTCATGTTGGTATGTTCAATAAGATTACTACATTGAGTTGGACCATGTGAGTTACTTGTTTCTAGACTAGTATCTGAAATGAGTGATTTATAATGCCATGTTTGAACAATGACTTTAAATCCTGAGGATATTCTAGACTTGTGCATGGAATGTTAGTTATCTTGGTGTACTATAAGTGACGTCTTAATAAATGGTTGAAGTCCCACATGCATTGGGTAATGGCATGAAGTGTGACAAGGATTGGGTATGTAATACGGAATCTAGGGTCTCTTATGAGATACAAATGTCCCGTTAGTTGATTCGCAAATGTTTGAATTAATTCTGAAACTTTGGCCAAAGTGTTCCAAGTGGTGACATTTGAGATTTATGCTGTGAATCTGTTCAAGTATAAAGAACTATTCTAATGAAAAAGCTACGAGAAAAATAATGGCAATAGTTATAGTTATTTTTTCTTCAGGGATGTTTCATAGAGAGGTCGTTATTGTCAATATAGTCTATTTGAAAATTATTATATAAATAATTTAAGTCTAGAGTGCAGTGGAATTTATTTAGCGAAATTAAGTCTCATTAAATTGTAACTAAATTTTATCATGAGATGATAGCTAATTTATCCCAATTTTGAGCTAGATTTAAATTGTCCTTAAGGTCCCTGTGCAAGCTCTGTTTTTAAATACCATCAGAAAAATATTAAAGAATTCATGAGATGAGTAAATCTAAATTTTCTAAACATTATTAATTAGATGAATAAAAGTTAAAGTTATAAAATAAAATAATTTTTTTAAAGAAAATTAAAATTCATAAGATGAATGCCAGGGAATTAGGATGCATCAATTATTTCCATTTTCTATGAATAAGTGACACTATTTTAGTTGTAGAGTGTCTAGCACCATTCATCCAAACTTCTTCGAGTTTCTTTGCAGGACACTTGTGCTTTTTACCCAGGAGTAGCATAACTTTGCCTAGCATAGCATAATGTAGATCTTTGCTGTACATGCTTCCTTTAGAGTAATGCAGTTCTTCAAGTTTCTGGTATGGAATTCTTTGTTTTAATTTGTTCCCACAATCAACGAGTTGAGAATAGAGGCGTTAGCTTAAGGCTTTGACGGCCAAGGCTTTACCTTGATTGCGTTGGTCTTAATACTAGTGTCACTGCTTAATAAGTCGGGGTAAACTTAGGTTTGTATTATTGTTTAATGGCCTTGACGGCCAAGGCTTGACCTTGATTTCGTTGGTCCTCACCCAGTAACCTAAATATAGTTTGCTCCATCTTAATCTTGTCAAATTCTAACAAATTCGAGTTATTACAAGTCAAGGGTGCTAGGCCTAAAAATATAATTGAGCTGAGCTTGAAAGTGGTCTGCTGTGCTCTTGACTTTGTCTCCACCCAAGTTCTTAACTTTAAAGTGCATAAGGAAAGGTGTCTATGAGCCCTGGCTCCATCACTGTAACTGCCACTTGAGTTAGGTCCATATCCTTTTACTTTTTTGTCAAACATATATATTAAAAAATTCACAAAAAATATAAAAGCCTCTCCTTAATTGGAGTATAAGTAGAATCCACGTATTAATTGCAAACCAAAGTTAGATTCACAAAAGGTACCATCCCTTTTGTTCGAAAAGGTGAGTGGTCAAGGTCAAAGACATGCGGTCCAAAATTCAGGACCGCACCCTAGTCACAGCGAGTCGCATTTTACATGATTGTTTTATTTCTATCTATGGCGATCACATTCGCACATGTAACAAACAAAAATAGCAAACATGCCTTTTTGCGACCACAGTGGGAGGCTTAACATAAGATGTAATTGTCTTTAACCACATTGTGTATTATCAAAATATAACTTTAGAACATTTAACAATGGTTAGGACATGGAGATCTAGGGCTCTTGAGCTAGAGGAACCATAAGGCGTAGCTTAATTAGGTATCCTCTCGAGCATCCCCAAGAACAAAGTCTTGTATCACGAGATGATGAGACAAGTCACAACCGCAATATAAAAGCAGAGGTGATGAAGAAATCCAAGAAGACGAGCGTGTTGGGCTTGATGGCTACTCTCGCTAGAGCTTCATGGCCCTGCTTAAACATCGCATCGAACTTGTTGATCAAAGGACTGAACAAGCCATGAAAGAGGTCTATTAAAAATGACGCACTAAAATAGAGCGTACTCCATCGGCTCAGCGTGAAAACTTTGACGCGATGAGAGCTATCGTCAATGATGTTGGGACTTCAATAAATGAAAGGCTTCATAGAGAAATCGATAGAGTCTTGATTGAGATGAACTCAACCTTGTCTTCTACTACTACCTTTATAGCTAAGGATGTGGCAACGCAAATAGTAGCTGAAGTTGAGCCTATCTTAGTTAGGCAAGCTGAGACTTATAATGGCTTAGTTCAAGTCGTAAGAGTGGACATTTGGAAATTCATCCCTGTTCCTTCTCCTCAATCTCAACTAGGTATCCACATGATGTTCCTTTGAGGTCATGAATAGTAGTTACTCAGGTTGACAACACAATCCCTGAAAGAATGGGTCTCCTAAATCTGGCTAACCCAGGTGTTGCTTACTTGGATTCTGGCCATAGAGGTGGTAATGCTTCCTTTGGGGTTATAGGCCCTTTGAATAAGGGATACTCTCTGGCTTCAAGTGATGTCAATGCCAATGTTACAGTCACGCCTGTGCTTGAGATAGGGGGCATAATAGTTTATACCCTCCTCATGTTCGAGAGGTTCCCTCGAGGCCTAGTCAAAGCCTCAGAGTAGGTGTGCAGGGACATGTTACCAATCTTTGGGACCAACCCCTTCCTCTTAGACCTCTTTCCACATTTGAGACTGGTGGTCAAGTAAACTTCCTTTGACCTTCAGATTAAACATTGGGGATGGATCAGGCAAGAATGGCCCAGTAGCCTATCAATTTAGGTGTGCTCTCAGGCATGCCACATAACCAAGGATCTGACGGAACATACTTCATGGCCAATCCAACAAATGGCCAGAATAATCAGGGAGTTACTACATTGCGTATGTGCGGCAACAACTGTTCCCCACGTTCGATTGTAATGGGAGCTCAATGGTATCCTGTTGATCCCTCTCCATATCCTCATCCACTCTGGGGGCAATGGTAGGCGCATAATCATGTGTCGAACCTAACCCTCCATGACCAATTGGCCACCCTTATCGAGAAGATGTATGAGCTAGGCCTCAAAGGGTCAACGAACCCTTTATAATAAACCATACCCTAACTACATTAATAGGGATTGCTCTTTTCCTTAAGGATACAAAATCCAGGAGTTTACCTTTTTCTTAGGGGAAGGAAGTGCGTATTCTCTTAAACATTTTGCAAGGTTTAAGTGCCAGTGCAGGGAAGCAACTGACGCCCCATATATGAAACTTAGGTTGTTCCCTTGTTCTTTGACAGGGATTGCCTTCCAGTGATATATTATCTTACCACCTAATTCCATTTACAGTTAGGATGGCATGGCAAGGCAATTCTAGGCCCAATTCCCATGGATTGAACTAGGAACTTCTATGTCAGACTTGGCTTGAATGAGAAAAAAGCGAGGAGAATCCACAGAGGATTATATTAACCAGCTCAAAAGAGCTCGGTTGAACTGCATAATGGCTCTCCCTGAGGTTGAATATACCAAGCGAAGAAATTTGAAGGCTCAAACTTCACAACTCTCCTTTAGCAGGTAGAATCTGCCGCTGGTCATGAGGTTGTTTAGAAGGAGGAAAACCTTAAGAAAAATAGCATGTATAGAACATGCATACATGGTTTGATTGACGGAGAAAAAGATCTTCCATATGAAATTGACATTGCCATGTACTTCAAGGGACCTCCCATGGTTTGTGATCCTTAAGTAAAAAAGGATATGAAAGACGGGCAGTTATACCAATCGCAAGACTTGAGGAAGTACTCATTTTACCTATAAAGAGTCTATTTTATATTTGATTGGCTTGAGGCAACTGTAAGCTTAAGATTAGAGCGAAACATAGGAAACTTGACCCCAATATCGTAAAGGGGAAGGTGTATTGCAAATGGCTTGATTTGTTTACTCACTCAACAAAGAAATGCATAATGTAAGAAATGTGGTTCAAGATGCCATTTATGTAAGGGAATTAATCATCCCCGATGAAGGACAGACGGGTGTTGACAAAGACTCCTTTCCTAGTCCTGTTCAAGTTAATGTTATTAATATCTTTGCTAAGAATGATCAAGGCATTGTTAAAACTAATCATTTTTCCCCTTTTAGGAGAACAATGGTCTTGAACCAGGACACCATACAGGTAAGGGAGCTTTTTTCTTTAACAAAGGGAAGATGGACATTGATAAAAACCCATTCCCAGGTCCGGTATAGGTCAACATAGTTGAAGCTATAAAGAAGGCAGACCAAAACCATGATTCGACTAACAACATGTGTTGTGAAAGGAAACTGATGGCACAAAATGACAATCAGAAGGCAAGGGTTGCCAACCGATTGCTTGCAAGATTACTTACCGACAATGAAATTCCTAATCCCAAGGATCAACTTGGAAGATGAGCTGTGCCATTGCCATAAAAAGGAGCTCTATCCAATTAATAAGTGTTTGGTTTTCAAGAACTTGCTGTTGAACCTCCATGGGAAGTAAACTATTACTGTATCTGTGGTGGAGGAATCGACTATGGAAATGGGTTTTATCATGGGAGAGGCTACTGGCCTGCACGACCGTGAGAGAATAGCTCGAGATTTAGACAATGTCTCATATGACATTTGTCAAGACTGTTGTGGTAAGTTGCAGGGAGTAATGAGGGACCTCAAACTTTTCTTGGATTATGTATTAGCAATGGACCCTCTTCTGGAAATTAAGATGCCATCGGAAGAGTCGCTCTTCTTTGACAAAAAAGGGATTCTTTCCCAAAGACTCAGCTAATCATGAGAACAAGGGACCCTAGGAGGAATCAAAAGTACCTTTTAATCATGTTTGAGGCTAACCATCCACACCAAGTGGAACAATAGCCATCTGGTGTGTGTTTTGGAAATGTCACAAGAAGAAATCAGCCCAATCTAAGGAATGATGGAGCCAACAGACTCACCAAACGCTAAATAGGAAGCTAATTTTAAACAAGGTAGCAAAGAAGCTAGCTCAACTTGAGTCATAGCTTGCCAAGGATCCTTCCAAGGTTGGCTCTAACCCCAACCATACACAAGCTAATGGCCTAAAGTCCATGAATCTTAAGGATCCAAAAGAAAAGGGGGACCTAGTGGCCACTAAGGCTAAAAAAGAGCATCACAAAAGACCCGAAAGATGGTTTAGTCTTTTATCTTCAGAGGTTAATGAGTCATGGTGGGGCTAGTTAGCCAAGGACACATGGGCTCTAAATTTGTCAGATGACGAGGAAGGTTATAGCTTATTTAGCGTCAATTTTGTGGAGCCTCTGGACTAGGTCAGCCCGGAATGGTCAGATATAGAGAATGACTTCCACAAAGAAGACTATCCCAAACCCATGGAAGAGTTTAGTACTCAAGAGGATGGGAGCAATGACCAGCCTCAAGACAAAGAGGTGCAGCTTGAGAAAGGTCTTGAAGAAGAGACGAAGGAGAAGCTTCATATTCAGTTTGGGTCCATGCCCGAGCAAGCTGAAGTCAGGACTGCCTTACTCCTACCTCATGAATTTATAGCTAAAGAAACTCAAGATAGCCTAGAAGGAGATATCATGGTGGTTGAGGAGGTGTCTTAAGTGAAGCTAGTGGATGAAATAACAACTCCTAAAGGTAATCCTAAACCCTCATCTTTTTGAAAATTGGAATCTTCCATCAAAATTAACTGATGACCACACTGATGTAATGAAGATGATATTTGATGGGCCTTTTGTTGCCAACAGACACATTAGGCCTTTGTATATCAAGACCAAGTTTGATGGTATTTTGGTGAACAAGGTCATAGTGAATAACAGCGTGACCGTTAACATTTTTCCTTCATATAATTTTGGGGTCATTGGAAAATCTCGAGATGACTTAATTGCTTCAAACGTGACAATCTGTGACTTCTTTAGGGCCACTACCAAGTCTGAAGGGGTCATCCCGATTGAGCGGACTGTTGGCAACTTGAGTAAGCTAAAAACCTTTTTTTGTGGTGGATACTATCTCGGGCTATAAGGCATGCTTGGGAGAGATTGGTTTATTGCCAACCATTGTATTCCATCTTCACTACATCAATTGTTGACCTTTTGGAACGGTGACAAATATGTGGTTGGTATGGCAGATGATGAGCAATTTATGACTTGTTCTAACTATGTTGAGACGAAGTGCTATGAGAATGGAGTGGAACCATTGAATGTATTGAAAGCCATTCATCTGGAGGCCCAACAAGAAGATGTCACAACTATCCTTAAAACCCCACTGATTGAGGTAGAAGCTGACTAGGTTGAGGCGGAATCAAGTGCTTGGATTTTTGGGGATGCAAGAGAGCCCTCCTAGAAAAGGTGACCTCTAGGTGCGCATGACATCGTGATATATATATATATATATATATATATATATATATATATATATATATATATACTAGTGTTGTCCCGTGCCTTGCACGATCGGACATTTACATCTTAAATAACTCCAAGTCATGTGTTATTGCTGTTTAAATAAAATTAGTATACGTGCACCGTGAATTTATTTTTGTGCTCTTTGGGAAACCATAAGTTAATATAATTTTTAATTCTCAACAAACATTATCAATATCTTGGTGAGTTCTTATCTGAGAATTTTAATATTATTTTGGTAATTTGACCTAATTTTAATACAATAGCATATATTAATAGCACAACAATTTTATTCATTCTAACATGTATTATTATTTGATGACTATTAATAATATAAAAATATAGTAGTTTAGGGTTTTTTTTTTTTTTTAAACAAATGCATTGTTTTATATTTAGGGGTTATATTACTTATGTAAATGGAACAAATAACGATGATTTATATTGGAGAATAATATTTTTAAACCTTAGCTTGATATACACACATATGTAGAAATAGTTCTGAGTACATACACATATGTACCAGAAAGTGTCTTCTCCTTTCGCTTTATATGTTATCGACACATTTTCCCCAAACTATCCCGCATAATATATATGATATTATTTTTCCCATTTACTTTGGTTATATGTATTTAACTAAAAACTCCCTTTCGCTGGATAAATAAATTGCATTCCGCAATATCCAATTCATTAGGTATAAGCTAATAATTAATAATATTTAAAATTACCTACAAAGGTCTAATTTACTATATTGACACCTTTACTTCAAAGACTCAAGCCCAAAATTTTAGAAACTAACTAGTAGAAGTCTTATTAGGATATTAATTTTTTTTTTTTTTTTAATGGAGGAATAACTAAATTTATTATATTCTTGTTGATGGAATGAAAGCTAATTATCAAAATAAATAAATAAATAAATATATTATAAAATTTCATGACATATTTGCTATCAAAATATGTATATTTTAAATTTGATGTAATTACGCATTATAATTACTGTAAGATTTAGGCTCCGTTTGTTTAGTAGGAAAAGTAGATTCTAAGAATATATTTTTCTTTGGAAAAGGTTTTCCAAGAAAATTGAAATCCGATTGAGGTTTTTCTTTGTTTGCTTCAAAGAAAAACTTGCTTCCACATTAATGTTTTTGTATATAGTTTAAAAGAAACATCTTTCATAAATCATCTTACATCTTATTATAGAACAATATAAGTAGTAATCCTATATATATAAAAGGTAATAGAAAAATAAAATTATCTATCAAAGCTATATAAAATAGAAAAATTGTCTATCAAATATCCTAAAGTTTGAGCATTTATTACCTAAGTATCATACCATTTTAATATATGTAATAAGGTACCTTGGGACACGAAATTTTATCACCTAAATATAACATGCGTTCGGATCTAGTGAATTTTCGTTAACATGTTATGCTAGCATTTTCTTACAAAAGAAATCACTGGTTTATGACAAGAACACATATATTATTGAAACTCGCATTCCACATCAACAATTTTTATTTTTAATCTACCAAATTTTGGCGAAAATTACCTTATTTATAAAATTTTTAAACTTCAGAACACTTGAGTGATAAAACTTTTAAACTTTACTGTATATCATTGTATATTAACAAAACATCAGAGTATCCGTGTAATAAACGTTCAAATCCCAAGGTACCTAATTGATAACTTCCCTATATAATATTATATAGTAATTCAAAATGATGAAAATTGTTTCTTTTAAAATCACGATAAAGTAACATCTGGCTCTGTTTGATTATTCAGTCTAATTCCTATTCGGCATTATGACGTTAAAGCTTACGTTCCAATTCGGTTGATTTCGGTTCGATCCATATCCGCACGATAATTACCGCAAAGGCTCTTGTTCCAATTCAGGCTTATTTGAAAACATTATTTCACGGAGTTGTTGTCTTAAAGCATTTTCGACCTAGATGTTGACTAGGAAAATGAATCAACCTTTTTAAAAAATTATTGGTAAGACTCATACATGATAAATTTTCTCTAATCCCTATACCTATCATTTTGTTTATTGTAATCGATTATCTATATCATACAATTTAGTAATCATATTATTTACATTACTTGAAAGTTATAAAATTATTAAGTATTTTAAAGACACAATCAATTCAACTATATGACACAACCAAATATAAAAATACTAATAAAGGGAAATTATGATTTAGATGCCCTTAGGTTTGAGCATTTAGCACCTCAGTGTCTTCACATTTTATTATATACAATAAGGTACCTTGAGGTTGGAATATTTTATTACCTACTATATATCGGAATTTAATGAATTTTTATAAGAATTGGACTAATTTTGTACCGAAAATGCTAATGTAGTATAGGATTATGAAAATATATAAAAGTTATGCCACTTTATTGAGCAATAATTTAGCAAATAATTTATTAAAAGTTCACTAAACATTTATTAAACTACCCAAATATAGCCCAAATCATGAATAATGTTACATTTTTTAACAAAAAAATAATTAGATTCTAATGCAGGTGATAATATATCTTCGAAATCATGCTTCATTTTGGCATTTTCCAATGAAAATTTAACAAATTTCGACAATAGGGTACCTGATTGATAAAATATTGAAACCTTAAGATGCTAAAGTGATAAAATGTTCAAACCTCAAGGTACCCTATTGTTAGAGGTGGCCAACGGGCCGGGTCGGGCCGGGCCTAGGCCTGGGCCCGGGAGCTATTGCCTATTGTCATGCAATACAATTTTTATTACTTTTACTTTATATTTTTTGATAAACAAATTTGTACTTTTAAATATTAGGCTCCAACTGCGGTGTATTTGTACTTGTTACATGATTTATTTACCATTATTTACTAGTACTTATTATATATTTTATTTTATTACATATATTTAGCATTATTAGTGCATAGGATAAAATATATTTGTATCTCATATTATTTATCAATGAATTATAATAATTTTAGTACAAAAGGACTTTGTATTTTTTAAATTTTGCTTTTTTTTTAAGCTGACAAAAAAGGGCCAACCTTGGAGCCCTCCAGGCCTGGCTTGGCCCACTACAGTATATTAAATTGTCAAGGTACATAAGTAATAAATAAACAAACATCAAGGTACCTAGATAATAAGTTCCCCTAAAAAAATTATGAAGTTGAACAATTTAATACATCGAAACATTCTATTGTCACGTAAGAAGGAAAATAGAAACAATGGAACACTAAATCATCAATTAGTTCCAACTAAAATATTAAAATTGTACTAAAAATAATCATATGAAAAGATTTAAGGAAAAACATATAACAGACAAATATTTTCAAAAAATAAAAATAATTTTTGAAAATATGCCAGAAAACAAAACATCACTATTCATCATCTAAAAGTATTTTAATATATTAAAAGGTTGAAAATCAAAAATATACGGAATAATATATGAAGAAAATTGGAAAAAACTTTTATACGAACTAAATTCTTTTAAAAAGTTCGACAAACTAAAACGAAAAATCCGGATGTTAAAGAATGTAAAAATGATATGTAAAATTGAAATAAATTAGTTGGAAAATTGTCATTTATAAAATTCAAAAAGCATTAAGAAATAAAAGGCTCACAAAATCAATAGAAACACAGCTCCAATATAAAGGGACAAAAAACTTATAAATAATGTATCTACAAATCAAAAGAAAGAAAAAGCATATATATTAAATTAAAAAGACTAACACCCAGCAAATATTATTTATTGACAAAAAGGAAGAAAAAAATTATATTTTCACTCTCCTGTAAAACTGTATCCCTTTCAATTTAATTACTGCCACCACATTCATCGTGGTTGGCCAATTTTTAACATTTTTTCCATTTTTTTGACTAATATCAAATAATATATTTTACTTTCTCAATATTTGCGTTTCATTTTTCTAAAGGTACCATGTGGAAAAACGAGACTAATAGTACATTAAAGAATAATAATACATGAGACTTCTCAAACATGGCATTATAATTTTTGTTTTTCATCTTTTACAATGGATTTACACTAGTTTTATTTAAAAAACAATAACACATAAGTCACAGTTACTTAAACCTTAACCATTCGGCCTTGCAACGCATGAGAAATCACTGCTGTACTAAATATGTTTAGTGGTAATGGAGGTATGTATAGTCTTTTATGAATACTCTAGTTATAAAAAGGGGAAAAAAAAGGTATTGGAATAGTTGATGATGAAAGAAAGACGAGAAAAGAAGGTGAAAAAAGAAGTAAAGGGAAAAAGTGGGAATAGATAAAACAAAGAAAGGAATAAATAAATGAAAAAAGGGATTCTAATGCTGGAAAGAGACCCGTTGTCCAAAATGGCCCAAATAAAAATCTATTATCCAAAATGACCTATTTTAAAAATTATTTCCTTAAATGGCCTTCATGTCATCAATTTTAAAATTTTAATTTTTTTTTTGGTGTTTTGGGGTACTTGATACTTTAAACCTTTTTAAATTTTTTATTTAATTTTTAATAAATTATTAATTAAATTAAATATATTTTTATTATCATGTTATATTTAGCTTTATAACATGTGTTTTAGTTAAATTATATATGCAATTTATAATAAAAAATATAAATTAAGTTATTTGTTAAATATTAAATAATATTATCTGTATATAATTTTTTAATTTACTCATTATTATAGTTATATAATAATAGTTGTTTGCTTATGTAACATTTAATATAGATGTAATGGATTTATAAAAAGAGAGGGAGGTATTTCCACAAAAAAAAAAGAAATTCAAATTTGATGACATGGAGGTCATTTGGGTAAACATTTTTTAAAATAGGTTATTTTGGGTTATATTTTTTTATTTTGAGCCATTTTGGACAATGGCTCCTGGAAAGACCTATTCAAATATTTGAAAAGGTTTTAAACACACTCTTCTTTATGCCTTGCTTATTATATGTAATTCTCTGAGATTGAGTTGTCAAAATTGGGGAGTACTTAAATGCTCAATCTTAGAAATTAGATGTAATGGATTTTAAGCCTATTTACCCATTTTTCAAAGATAATGCGCTTATTTAGGGGGGAAAAAAGTTCAAACTTTTTGACGTAAAAAAGCACAAGAAAGTATATTTTACTTCAAAATGTTTCAATTACAAGATTCTTATTAAATTCAATCAGAAGATGATGCCAAAGAATGTGGCTAATCTACTTGTTGAAATATTTTCAAAATAAAGTGCTTTAGACATGTTTAGGTTTAGGCATGTATGTCAATACATACTTGGTGTATGTCAACATAAATATTACAAAAATGCTAATTGAAAGGTGTGTGTCTGCATACAGTATCTGTATGTCGACATACAATCTTACAGAAATCTTCAGTCTTCGAAGGCCGAGGCAGTGTTTTAGCATATAAAGTTGTGTGTCAACAGACATCTTCAACACACAGCCACCATGTGTGTTGACACACAAGGCAATTCTCGCTGGTTTTTGTTGTGGTTTTTGTGACATTTGGGAAGAGGTTTTTCCATTTTGGAAGGGTTGTGCCACTCCCCAAAAGACAGTAATTAGTCTATATAAAGGCCCCACCAAAGCCGATTAGATGTGCTGGAAAATTACTTGAGAAAATCATATCGCTCTCTACTTCTTCCGTCTCGGAAATCCATCCTCTTTACACTCATTCTTACTTCGTGTTTGTGGTTTCATTGTATTCCAGAGACTATTTCGATAAGGAAAAAATAAGCCATAAGGAAAGTAGTTGCTAATATTGTACCCGTTTTCTTAAATTTCACCAACAATCTTAATACTTACCCGTTTTCTTAAATTTCACCAACAATCTTAATACTTACTTTCTTGTTTGTAACAACGGCTTGTTCTCTAAGAGACAAGACATCCAACTTTGTGAATCTTGATCGATTTGATGGAAGAAACTTTAGGCACTGGAAACAAAAAATCCATTTCTTGATTACTACCTTCAATGTGGGGTATGTCTTGGGTACACCTAAGTCCTTTCCTACTGAAGATGAGACCTTGGAAATCAATGTTCTAGACTTGAATGGGTGATTGAAAACTACATTTGTAGGGGTCATATTCTCAACGGAATGACGGATGCCCTCTTTGACACCTATTCCAATGTACAAACTGCCAAATAAAGTTTGGAGGCCCTCGAGACAAGATACATGCCCAAAGATGCTATATGTCAAAAATTTCTTATCAGAGAGTTTAACAATTACAAGATGTTGGATGGTCATTTTGTTATGGAATAATTTCATTAAATTGAAAGTATTTTACATCACTTTAAACAACATAATATGAGGTGGACGACACTATCATTGTATCCTCCTTGATAGTCAAACTTCCTCTTTTTTGGAAAGACTTGAAAAGAGGCCTTAAGTACCACAAGGAAGGTTTGTCTCTTAAGGAGTTGGTGTACCATTTTCGCATTGAGGAATTGTATAGTGTTATGGTTCAAGATCAATCTTGAATCGTAACCTTAGATAATTGGAGAATTTGAGATGAGAACAAGAAGAATTGAGATGAAAATAGAGAGAATTAGGGTTTGAGAAAAGGAATCAAGATCAATTTCATTGATTAAATCTTATTACATGAATTAGTTCACTACTTACACTAATTGAGCAAATGAAAGATACATTGCACTAGGACAAGCACTAAACCGACTTAAACTACTTTTACCACCAAAACCTCTTCCAACACTTTAAAAACCATCCCTGCCAAGACACAATTCAAAAGCTAATCTAGCCATTACACAATATTATCTCTTATTCTTAGAATATTAGCAAGTAACATGACAAATCATGACAATTCCCTCCCCTTAAGGACATTCTTGTCCTCAAGAATGAAATGATGGAAATTAAGCCCGGATGAACTTCAATTCTTCCCAAGAAGTAGATTCTTGCTCCAAATTGGCTCACTGAACTAGCACTTCCTATACTTGCCTTGCACTTGCATAGTGCATGATCCTAAAGCCACTAGTTCCTGCAGAGTAATCCCATGAACATAAGCTGTAGGATGAGCTGTAGAACTTGTCTTGCCCTCTGTCAGATGCTTCTTTAAGAGAGAAACATGGAACACTGGATGCACACTTGAGTCTGGAGGCAATTTGAACTTGTAAGCAACCTTTCTAAACTTATCCAAGATCCTGTAAGGCCCAAAGTAACGAGCACAAAGCTTCACATTTTTGCGCACTGCCTCCTAGGACTGTATATATGGTTTTAACTTTAAATAAACTAGATCACCAACAGCAAAGGTTTTACCAGATCTTTTCTTGTCAGCAAAGAATTTCATCCTGGGTTGAGCTAGTTGCAAGTTGTCTTTGAGTTGCTGAACCAATTGCTGCCTCAGAACTAACAATTCATTTACTTCTGTCACTATGGACACAGCTCCTTGTAACACTATTGGTGATGGACGATCAATACCATAGAGAGCCTTGAAGGCAGTAGTGTTGAAAGCAGAATGAAAGTGCATGTTATGCCAAAATTTTGCCAGAGAAAGCCACTTGTGCCATTTCCTTGGATGAGCAAAAGTCATGCCTCTCAAATATTGTTTAACGCATTGATTCACTCTTTCTATTTGACCATCCGTTTGCGGATGATAAGAAGAACTCAGTGCCAAGTGCAGCCCAAAAATAAGAACAATTCACAGCAAAAATAACTGGTAAACAATTTGTCTCGGTCAGAAGTGACAGACTGCGATAAGCCATGAAGTTTATAGACGTTATCCAAGAACAACTTAGCAAGTCACTCAGCTGGTAATGGATGATTAAGAGCAATAAAATGTTCAAACTTAGTAAAATGATCCACCACTACCCAAATGATCTCTTTCCCCTCGGATTTGGGCAAACCCTCTATGAAATCATTGCTAATATGCTCCAAAGCTCTCTCTGGAATGGGCAATGGTTGCAGCAGCCCTTGATAAGGAATATGGTCACTTTTGGTTTGTTGACACACTTCACAAGCTCATGCGGACTCCATCACATCTCTTTTCATTCTAGTCCACTAAAAACACTGCTTCAATCCCTGATATTCCATAATGTCCATCCCGAGCTGAAGCATTGATAGCTTGAATTATCTGTCTCCTCAAGCTTGTTTTAGTCCCAATGTACACTCTTCCTTTAATCCTTATGACTTCATTACGGACAGTCATTTCAGAGTTAACCATGGAAGGATCTTTGATGCTGAATGAAATGATGCAATCCTGGGCAAAGGTGTTCCCCTAATAAGTGCTCTGCACTTCTTACATCCATGCAGGAACTGCTATAGAAATTGCAAAATAGTCAGCAGGTCCTCCTACAAATGCCCAATTCCAATCATCAGCTACAACTTTCTCTCTTCCTCTCCTATACTCAATTGAATAATCCAATCCCAGCATCTTCATGAGCCCCTTTCATTGCACTCGTGGTGATCTTTTGCTCAAGCAAATACCTAAGGCTTTGGTGATTAGTTTTGATAATGAAATGATGGCCTTCAAAGTAATGCCTCCACTTCTGTACTACCATCAAAATTGCTAGATACTCCTTTTCATATATGGACAAACTCAAATTCTTGGGACTCAGTGTTTGGCTGAAGTAAGCCACTGGTCTATCCCCTTAAGAAAGAGCTGCTCCAACCCCGGTACTACTAGCATCAGTCTCTAAGATAAATGGCGTCTTAAAGTCAGGCATAGTTAGCACAGGCACTGAACACATAGCTAGTTTCAACTGCTCAAAAGACTGCTGAGCTGCTTCAGTCCAATCAAAAGCATCTTTCTTGAGAAGATCTGTTGATGGTTTAGCTATCATTCCATAACCAGCCACAAACTTGCGGTAATAACCAATCAAACCCAAGAATCCTCTCAATTGCTTGAGAGTAATTGGTGTAGGCCAATCTTTCATAGCTTGGATCTTGGATGGGTCAGTTGCAACTCCCTCACATGAGATGACATGCCCCAAATACTCTACTTTAGATCGAGCAAAAGAACACTTGGTGAGTTTAGCATATAGCTTGTTCTGCATCATGATTGTGAACACTTGCTCAAGATGTCCCACATGAGAGTCAAGAGTAGGACTGTACGCTAATATATCATTGAAAAACACAAGGACAAATTTCCTTAGAAGGGCTTGAATACTTCATTCATCAAAGCTTGAAATGTAATGGAGCATTGGACAACCCTAATGGCATAACAACAAACTCATAATGTCCTTGGTGTGTTCAAAATGTTGTCTTGTGAATGTCCTGCTCCCACACTCTAATCTGATTGTATCCCTACCTCAGATCCAACTTGGAGAAGTAATGAGATCCGTGTAACTCATCCAACAAATCATCTATGATTGGAATTGGGCATTTGTCCTTAATTATGGGAGAATTTAGTTACCTGTAATCTATACACATATGAGAAGTCCCATCCCTTTTCATAACCAATATAATAGGTGAGGCAAAAGGACTATGGTTGTGCCTAACAAATTTAGTCCTCAAGAGCTCCTCCACTTGTTGCTCAATCTCATTTTTCTGTGAATGTGGATACTTATAGGGTTTAAGGTTCACTGTATTTGAACCTGATTTCAGAGGTGTAGTGTGATCTAGAGGCCTCTTAGGAGGAAGGGAAGTAGGCTGCTCAAACAAGTCCTCATAAGAACTAATAAACATGACAATTTTAGGATTCAATTCACCTGAGCCTCTATGGATTCAACAATGATGGAAAACAGATGATCGATCCACTGATAAGTCCCTTTCTTGATCACTCTTTCCAACCTTTTCCCTTTCATCATTTGAGGCTGCCCTTGTTCCAAGATGCCCTGTGGTTTGATTCTTTGGCCTCCTCTTTCAAAAGAAACACATAATTGAGCAATGTCAAACACAATTACACTAATTGTTTTCATCCAATCCACCCCTAACACCATGTCACAGCCTCCTAATTTCAACTCTCTAAAATTGTACACAAAAGGATGACTCTGCATCCGCCATTGAAACTGCTTTCACTTAGTACTTGACAAAATGGAGTTTCCATCAGCAACTGTCACCACTATAGGTCTTGTTTGGATCATTTCATGCCATTAACATCTCCTTTGATTTTGATAGTGTTGTGCGAACCACTCCCAGTCCATGCCTGAACTCAAATCTCAATTTCATCCTCATCAGACTCTCTTGACAAATCCTTCCCTTGGATGCTAGCCTCTGCCTCCCTAAGAACAACCTCAGACTTATCTTCTGTTTCAGTGCCAATCACTGTCGTGAGAAACTTTAGAATGCATTTGTGCCCCACAAAATATCTCTGATTACACTTAAAACACAACTTATGAGCCTTCTTCTCCTCAATGCTCAGGTTCTCGTTGTTCACTGCAGCTATTGTCTAACCTATCTTGCTGCGTTGGCCATCAGAAACAACTAGTACAGTATTCTTAACCACCCTGGCCTTGGCATAGGCCTTTGATAGTGTAGAAGGATTTAAGGCTTTAACCAGAGTCTTGATCTTAGGTTTGAAGCCACTAACAAAGCTTGAGACATAATAAGCTTCACTAGGTCCTGGATTGACGGCCATCATTCGAGCTCTCAAACTTTCAAATGTTGTCATATACTCCTTGACTGAAGTTGCTTGTGACACCTTGTTGAAATTATCGACCACATCACCAAGATCTTCATTCCCATACCTCTCACACAATTCATCCATGAATTCAGACTAAGTAATGGAAGGATTGCTCAACATCAAGCTATGAAAGCACACCTCCTGATCTCCCTTTAGGTAAACCGCAGCAAGCTCAACCTTCGTTAAATTAGCCACATCATAAAATCGAAAGTATCTCTCACATCTCGAATCCAGGACTGAGGCTGTATTCTATCAAATGGTTCTATGTCCACCTTCAGTTGCCTGAATCCAGAACTCCTGCTTTGATTTGCATCATCTGAACTCACATCAGCTATCCTAGATTACTACACAGGATCAGGAGGTCTCGCATGCTGACTAGCTACAGAAAGAATTTCATATGATGGAGGAATTGCTTGGTGGTTAATCTGGTCCTGCATTCCAAGCAATAGTTACTAAAATTGCTTATGTGTTGCTGAAAACTAGTCATAAACTCTTGCATTTGCTATCACATCATAAGTGGCATTTGTTGTTGCAATTGCTGAATTTGATCAGCCCGAATCACATTGACATTAGCTCCAGCTTCAGCTTCTGTGTTAGCCTTAGCATTAGCTCATGTATTAACTCCATCATTTGCTCCACTAGCCATTGCCTTAGCTTTTTTCCTTCTAACCAGTTGTGATTGAAGCAAATAACAATCAAACAATAGAGAGAATTCAAAGCTCTGATACCAATTATTATGATTCAAGAGCAATATTGAATCATAACCTAAGATAATTCGAGAACTTGAGATCAAAACAAGAAGAATTGAGATGAAGATAGAGAGAATTAGGGTTTGAGAGAAAGAATCAAGATCCATTTCATTAAATGAATCTTATTACATGCATTTTCTTACTACTTATACTAATTGAGCAAATGATAGATACATTACATCAAACAACTACTTTTACTGCCAAAACGTCTTCTAACAGTTTAATAACCATTCTCGCCAAGACACAATTCAAAAGCAAACCTAACCATTACTCAATATTATCCCTTATTCTTAGAATTTCAACAAGTAACATGACAAATCTTGACATATAGGTTGCAGGATGAGAACAAGAAGCATTGGACACATTGGAAAGGCTAACACGATGGAATGGCAGTGCAGGAAGGGACAAAATCGAATCAGACGCTCGTCAAAGAACCATGATGACAAAAGGCTAAAGCATATTTACAGGGAGTGTCACATGTTTAGTCATGTTGATAGGGAATGTTATCACCTCAAAAATAACAGGGGCAAAGTGCTGAATCATCGTAAGAATAATAATGCTAACGGTAACATCAAAGCAATGATTCTGCAAATTAACCTGATCTGAGACAATGAGTCTTGAGGGCAGATTTGGGGGTTGCAAAGTATATGTATTGATAGGAGGGTTTTCAAAACCTAAGGACACATGGATGATGAACCTGTATTATTCATGGGTGATAAGGCAACCACACAAATCCAGGGAAACAGTAAAGTTTAATTGCTTTTTTTTTTCATCTAGAAAAAACCCGTACCATCACTGTCGTGCATCATGCACCCGATGTTAGAAAAAACCTCATGTTTGATGGCTTGTTCGAGCCTGATAAATTAGTACTCTCAAAAAGCCGGGGGGGGGGGGGGGGGGGGGGGAGGGGGGAGGGGGGAGATCTTTGTTGGAAAGGTATATTTGTTCATGTTAATAAAATGAATAATTTGGTGTGTATGCTTGACTCTTGTTTTCTTTGGCATCATAGGCTAGGTTATTTTAATATACTTAGAATACACGTATGCTTAAAAAAATTTACAATATTAAAATTTACTCTGATTCAAGGGAATGCCGGTCTACTTAAATTAATACATAGCAACTTATGTGATCTTCATAGCACACTTACATTTGAAGGAAAGAGATACGTTTTGACATGTATTGATGATTCTTTAAGATATATATTTCTATGTATTTCTTTTAACTATAAGATATACATTAGGAGAAAATTTTATGGAATCTAAGGTTGAAACAAAACCTCATTGTGAAACATTTATGAAACACCTCAAGGGGGATAATGGTGGGGTATATTATGATCTCAAATACTTTGAAACCGCTAGTATTATCGATGAGGTTGCGGCACCTTATACGCCATAACAAAATGGAGTAGCTGAGTGGAAAAATTACGCTTTATTAAAATTGTGAGTGCCACGTTATGAAATTCTGATCTCAGTGATGGATTTTGGGGTGAGGCTATTCTAACAGTCTATTGTATATTGAATGGAGTACAAAATAAGAAAATTAAAATAACCCCATATGAACATGGGAACAAAAGGGCTTCTAAATTGAATTATTTCAAGGTTTAGAGGTGTAGAGCAATCATTAAAACCCTCGAGCCCAGACGAAAAGAAATATTGGGTGAAAGAGGAACTCATTATTGGCTATTTGGAGCATAGTAAGGCATTATTGATATTTGGTCATTGAACCAAATGATTCAATAAATGTTGACACAATTATTGAGTCATGAGATATTATTTTTGATGAAAACCATTTTGTCACAATTCCTGAACTGAAGGATTGGATGAACGAAGGATAAACAAACTTCATATTGTTGTATCGTAGAGTCAAATTATATGACAATTGATGAGAAGGTCACATTATGCCCCTTTTTGAAAAGATGCCGTAAATGAATACATGGATTCCGTCGTGGGTAATAATACATGGTTTTCGGTAGATGTTCCATCGGAAATTAAGCCCATAGGAAGTAAATAGATTTTCAAAAAGAAAATGAAAGTTGACTGAACAATTGATAAGTTTTAAGCCCGGTTTTGTGGTTAAAGGTTTTACCTTAAAACAGGGTATATAGTACTATGATACATACACCCAAGTGGCAAGAATATCGGCAATTAGAGTATTAATTTCTATAGCCTCTATTTACAATTTAATGATTCACCAAATATATGCGAAAACAACATTCATAAGTGGTGAGTTGGAGGAAGAGATGTACATAGAACTACCTGAAGGGTTTATTCTTTCGGGTCAAGGGAGAAAAGTATGTAACTAATACGGTCTATGTATGGGCTAAAAGCAAGGTCCCTGAGCAATGGGACCAAAAGTTTGATCAAGTTGTTCTCAACATTTGATTAAAAATAATGTATTAGATAAATGTATCAATAGCAAGTTCGATAATAATAAACGAGTCATTATACGCTTATATGTGGACTAACATGAAGCAGAGGCATTCACAACCGAATGGTTTGATAATGTATCAGCGTAAGCAGTCCATCTCCAGGCGGAAACAAGAGATCATGCTAGTCACCACCTACTTTGTGAGGTTAAATACACTATGGGATGATTTTCTGGGATTGCATTTATTTCCTACATGATCTTGTGGTAGTTATACTTGGGATACTTTAAAGAAGATTGAAATCAATAGGGCATGCTATTATGTAATCTCGTCCCTAATAGAATTAGATGAACAATATAGTCCAATTAAGGATCAAGGCATCTCAGACACAACCTCTCACCCGGGTAGCACTCGGTAGGGGTAAGGCTTCTTACATTCTACCCCCCGCCAATCTTGCCAAGGCGGGAGCCTCTTTCGAGGCACTGGGTTAATATTGTTATAAGGATCAAGCTACGTTGATGGATCCTCCAGGGAATATCAATGGGGCTGTTTACACCTCAATTTCGTGGGAGCTGGGATGATGCCGTTTTTGGGCAAAGCGCCATGCGCTTATCATGTGAGATGCTCCTTGAAGAGAATCAAATCTTTAGGTACTAAGATAACGGCTTCTCGAGCCCAACATCTTGAGTAGTTTATCACCCTAGCAATGGTAGTAGCTACTTGAGCCCCGAGATGGTCGTAGGATAAAGGGAGCTTGAGCTTAAGGGACTGCCAAGAAGGCTATAAGACAGGTGGTTTCCAAACTCGAGACAGTTACTTGAAGCCTAATTTCAAATACGTGACCACCAAGCTTAATCCACAAGAACATGAAACATCTAAAGAGACTTCAGCTGAAAGTGCGAATGTAAGATTCAAGAAATATGCTTGAGTACCAAATCAAGGGCACGTTCATTGATCATTCATGCACTTAAAAAGCTTGGTGGCTTGATGCTGGAAAAAAATGTCGCAAAAATAGGGGACAACTGTTAGTTTTTTTTAAAATAAATAAGCAACTCTGTTGTAGTCCAAAGTAGTACACACATTCGTAAAAACTTCAAGTTTTTTTAGCAAAATTGTGCTTTTTGCCTAGGAGTAGCGTAATTTAACTTAGTCTAGCATAGCATTGTTCTTATTGTACTTACTTCTTTAATAATACAGTTCTTCGGGCTTCAGGTTTGAACTCTATATTTTAATTTGTTCCCAAAAGCGACAAATTAAGAATTGAGGCTTTACCTTAAGGTTTTGATGGCCAAGGCTTGACCTTGATTGCATTATTGTTGACACCGCTTTCACTGCTTGATAAGTCTGGTAAACTTAGGGTTGATCAATTGTTTAGGGCTTTGACGGCCAAGGCATGACCTTGATCACGTTGGTCCTAATCCAGTGATCCAAATACAATTTTCTCCGTCTAAATCTTGTCAAATTTAAACTCATTTGAGTCATTATAAGTCAAGGGTGCTAGAACTAAAACTGTGTAGACTTGGGCTTGAAGTAGACTGCTGAGCTTTTAAGTTTATCTCCACCTACTCCTAACTTTTAAGTGTATGAGGAAAGGTGTCTATAGGACCAACTCCATCACTGTAACTGTCACTTAACTTAGGTTTATATCCCTTGAATTTTTTCGAAAAATATATAAAAATCCACGAAACAATATCTAAAAACTCTTCTTAATTAAAGCATAAGCCAAACTCATGGAATAATTGAACTTAGATGCACCAAAATATCACAATTGTTTCTCTGAAAACGGTGAGCGATTGAGGTCAATGACATGTGGTTGGAATTTAGGTTCACTCCCTAGTCGCGATGAGCCCCTTTTGCACATTAGTTTACATTTGTATTTACAGCGACCACATCACACTTAATAACAAACAAATATAGCAAACACAACTTTCTGTGACTACAGTGGGAGGCTTAAAGCATGACTTCATTTTCTTCAACCCCATTGTAGATTACCAAAACGTAATCTCAGACCATTCACAGATGGCTAGAACCAAGAGTGGGGGGCGATTCTGGGTGATTTTTCACCACGTACTAGGGCACGCACGTGACAGCACGTGCAGTGCCGTACAAGGGTGGGTCTAGTGGCACTGCATTTGCCGGCGCCTCCACTTCCTAGCGGTGGTGCCCGCTGGTGATTCCGACGACCGTAGGAGAATGAAAATCGAGAGAGAGGGAACTAGGGTTTTGTGGCGGTTGATGTTTTTACGTAGGACGTGGGGCTCTGTTCTGGCAAGCCCATGTTAGCTTCCAATCAGAAATTGAAAGGCTAACCTTGTTGAAGAAAGAGTTAAGATGAGAAGAGAAGTGAAAGGGGACGAGAAATAGAGAAGGAGATGAGAAAGAGAGAGAAATTCCAAAAGGAAATTCAGATTATATTCATTGAATACTTGAATTACATGCTTAGGACCCTATTTATACACATTTGGGTACATTGCATCATGATAAAACCAAACTAAACCAAACTAACAGCAATTCCCGCCAAATCTGCAGCAAGCCCCCATGTTTGACCCGGGTTTGACCAACTAACAGTTTTTGGCGCCTCAACCGACTCAGCAAACATTTAAAATCTCACAACTCAACATTGAGACACTAACCAGCCACTACAACTAGAAATTACAATTAAAATTCTTCAATTCATAACATTCCCTCCCTCTTGAGAAACTTCTTGTCCTCAAGAAGTGAAATTTGGGAATTGACTCTTCAAAAAATTGCAATTTTCCCAAGTCTTAAAGCCCTTGTTCAAGTTGCACCAAGTAACCAAGGCGTCCCGCACAGCACCATTGTTGGACTTCAGCTCCCTTCGGGCCTTAACAGCAGCCGGTTGCAGCAACAGCAAGCCAGTAGACTCAGCAACAGGTGGATCTCGAGCAGCTGCAGCACCTCTCTTGATCTGCTTTTTAAGTAGGGACACATGGAACACGGGGTGAATGTATGAATGAGAAGGTAAGTCAAGCTTATATGCAACATTTCGAACTTTCTCCAAGATCTTGTATGGGCCAAAGAAACGAGCACTTAGCTTGACATTACGCCTGACAGCCAAGGAAGACTGCTTATACGGTTGTAATTTGAGGTAGACCATATCTCCAACTTCATAGTTTTTGTCTACCCTCTTCTTGTCGGCATAAAATTTCATTCGAGCTCGGGCTTGTTGAAGATTATCCTTAAGTGCTCTCAACATATGCTGTCTCTGCCGCACCAAGTCTGTTGCTGCAAAATAAGGATTACCTGGCTGTTGTAACATCATAGGAGAGGGTAGAGGATAGCCATACAAGGCTTGGAAGGGTTAAGTGCCAATTGATGTATGGAAGTGAGTGTTGAACGAAAACTCCGCCAAAGAAAGCCAATGATTCCACTCTTTGGGCCTTAAGAAAACCATACTCTGAAGATACTGTTCTACACATTGGTTGACATGTTCGGTTTGGCCATCCTATTGTGGATGATAAGAGGAACTAAGTGCCAATGTGGTTCCCATCAATTAGAACAACTCTCTCCAAAATGTGCTTGTGAAGATCTTATCACGATCCGACACAATGGATTGAGGCAATCCATGTAATTTGTAAATGTTGTCAAGGAAGATCCTTGCCAACATTTCAGCGGTAATGGGTCGAGCAAGAGCAATAAAATGGCTATATTTGGTGAAACGATCCACCACTACCTATATGACTTCCTTGCCTTTGGACCTCGGCAACCCCTCAATGAAATCCATGCTAATGTGGATCCAAGCTCCATCTGGAATAGGAAGAGGTTGAAGGAGTCCTTTGTATCAATGATCACCCAACTTGGTTTGTTGGCACACTTCACAAGTCTTCACATAATCACTCATTTCTTTTTTCATGCTTGGCCATGTAAAGTATGCTTTAACTCTTTGATATGTGCCTTCTACACCAACATGACCTCCCCAAGCAGCATCGTGTGAGGCTTGTATGACCTGTTTTCTCAGATCAGTAGCAGAACCAACGTACAGCCTTCCATCAATCCTGATCAGCCCCCTCTGCACGGTGATTTCTAGCTCTGCAGTAGCATTTTCTGCATCAGATTTAAGGATAGCAGCAACAGCTTTTTCTTGGGCAAAAGGATCACCCACATATGACTTATGTAGCTCTTCCATCCATGAAGGTACAACCACGGTTACAGCATTACAAGTCCCCTGATCTGCATCTTCAAACTTCCTTGACAGCACATCCGCAGCCACATTCTCTTTGCCACTTCTATACTCATTATCATAATCAAGGCCTAACATCTTCATAAGACCTTTCCTTTGAATTCTTGTCACGATCTTTTGTTCAAGGAGATACTTGAGGCTTTGGTGATCCGTTCGAATGATGAACTTGTGACCCTCCAAGTAATGCCTCCATTTCTCCACGGCTAAGAGAATTGCTAGGTACTCTTTCTCACAGGTCGACATGGCTTGATTCTTAGGGCTAAGAGCTTGACTCAAGTAAGCAAGAGGCCTTCCACCTTGAGAAAGAACAGCCCCAATACCAGTACCACTTGCATCGGTCTCCAAAACAAAGCTTTCGATGAAGTTTGGCATTGCCAACACCGGTGCAGCACACATTACGGCTTTGAGAGCTTCAAATGCAGCTTGAGATCTCTCATTCCATGAAAAGGCATCTTTCTTCAAGAGCTCCGTTAAAGGTTTGGCAATAGAACCATAACCCTTAATAAATTATCTATATTACCCGGTCAATACCAAAAAGCCCCTCAATTGCTTCAAGGTGATCGAAATTGGCCAATCTTGCATTGCACGGATCTTGATGTGAGATGACATGACCCAAATACTCAAGCTTATTTTGAGCAAAAGAACATTTGGACAACTTTGCAAAGAACTTGTGTTGTCGCATCAAAACAAACACTTGTCTGAGGTGAGTGAGATGAGCTTCCTATGTTGAGCTATAAATCAGTATATCATCGAAAAAAATGAGCACTGACTTCCTTAGAAAAGGCTTGAAAACGTCATTCATGGCTGCTTGGAAAGTGGCTGGAGCATTTGTTAAACCGAAAGGCATAACAACAAACTCGAAATGGCCATGAAGAGTTTGAAAAGCTGTCTCGTAGATATCCGTCTCGAGGACCCTGATTTGATGATATCCTTGCCTCAAATCATGCTTTGAAAAGAAGCATGCTCCATGTAGCTCATCAAGCAAATCGTCTATGACCGGAATGGGAAACTTATCCTTCACTGTTAGAGCATTCAACTGACGGTAATCAATGCACATTCTAGCCGAGCCATCTTTCTTCTTCACGAGGATCACTGGTGAAGCAAAAGGACTATGGCTTGGTCTAATGAAGCTCATGTGAAGTGGCTTCGCAACTTGCCTCTCAATTTCTGTCTTTTGGCCATGAGCATACCGATATGGCCTAATCTTGACAGGATCAGCTTTTGCAAGCAAGGGAATGGCATGGTCCACACTCCTTTGAGCAGGAAGACTCTTAGGCTCCTCAAAAATGTTCCCAAATGCATCCACTAAAGTCTGTACCCCTGGTTGCATGTCCTGCTGCAACTCTACTGAGCATAACATGAACAAATGCCCAATCCATTGTATTTCCTTCTTCTTGATTCCATCTTGCACACGTTTGCCATCAATCAACTTGAGTTGAGCTTCCTCTGATATGCCTTTCAAGGATAATTTGGTGCCATGAACCTCAAATGCCACGGTCATCTTATCAAAATCAAACACAACCGGGTTGAAGGTTCTCATCCAATCCACCCCTAGCACCATATCGCAACCTCCTAAAGGAAGAACTCTGAAATCATAGGTGAATTGATGATCTCGCATAGACCATGGAAATGCTCAGCACTTGTTTTGAGTTGTCAACGAGTTGCCATCAACCACCATCACCGCTGAGGGGTGAGTCTTTGTCACTTCATACTTAACCTTCTTAATCAACTTTGGATCAATGAAGCTATGTGTACTCCCACTATCAATAAGGATAATGGTGGAATGTTTTCCAGCCTTACCTCTGATTTTGATAGTGTTATGAGCTCCACTACCGGTTAAAGCCTTCATTGATATCTCTACTTCATCATCACTTAATTCATCTTGTGATGTAAAGTCTGCACTGCCATCTTCTATATCAGATTGCTCACTGCCAGAATCAGCATCAGCACAGGACCCCTTTGCATACATCAATGCTTGTGTTTTGCACCTATGACCAGGCTGATATGGTTGATTACAACGAAAGCAAAGCCTCACAGAACTTCTGTAACAGCACGCTTAAAACCAGCACTGGAATTCTTCTGTTGAGGTCTGAACTTGCTGCCATGCTGCTTAAACTTGTCACTTGATTGGACTTGAGTAGCTTCAGTCAATTTTGCCTTGTTATAAGCACTTGACAAAGTCTTAGGACTAATATTCTTGATCCTAGGCTTCAATCCACTTACAAAGCATGAAACGTAATAAGATTCAGCATCCTCAAGAGCTATGGACAAAACTGACAGCAAGTTGGCTCTTAAATTCTCAAATCTAAGCATATACTCTTGCACGGTTGAAGTTTGAGACAATTTGTTAAAGTTATCCACAACATCCGTTGATTCAACATCTCCATAACGTTCACACATTTCTTCTACGAATTTGCCCCAAGAAAGATTCGGTTTGCTCTTCAACAAACTATAATACCAAACCTCATGATCACCATGTACATGAACTGCAGCTAGTTGGAGCTTTTCATCTTCAGGTATGTTGTAATACAGGAAGTACCGATCACATTTCCTGAGCCATGATTCCGGTTGTCTACCATCAAAAGGATCAATTTCTACCCTTGGCTGCCTGTAATTACCACTCCTACCACCAGATATAGTGTCATTACTCATTGAACTATGCTGGTACTATCGATCAGGAGGTCTGTCAAGATGATCGAGCTCATCAAATTGAACTCTGCGCTGAAACACTGAATTCTATGGCCTGGCATTGCAGTCTGCATTAAAAGCTTCAGGTCCACAATGTGCCTATCCAGAGGCTCGATCCTGATTGTCTACATCAATTTCAGGTTGCAAAGGTGGATTTTCAGCTGATATGATGTTAATTGAAGGTCCTACATCCGGCTGCATTATCGGAGACTTTCTTCGGCTCGTCACCAGAACTTCAGGTCTATCAGCATTGTCTTGTTGCTGATCTGCTTCGACCAAATGCAAGATCTGACTCACAGGCTTCAAGATTGCATTAGCACTTGATTCTCCTTACTTATTAACCTGGTCTTCCAATTTTACAATTTTTTCTTCAATTTGTTGCAGCCGTTCTTCCTTATTCGATTCTTTATCCAAAATCAACTTCAACATTTGCTGAATGCTGTCATTCTGCTGTTTAATCTTGATTTTCTGCCGATCAAACTTAGCATTCAGCTCGATATTCTGCTGATCAAACTTAGCATTCAACTGTTCGAACTTGTCATTCAACTCCCGGTGATGACCAATTGATACATCAGCACCAAAACCTGTAATTGCAGCAACAAAATTCATTCCAGAACTAGGTGCACGGGAAACTCCAGCTCCAGATTTTGTTCTTACACCTTCGGTCATGTTTTCCTTTGATTTAGCCAACCTCAATCAATCAATTGATTGCTTGAACCAGCTTTGATACCAATTATTAGCTTCTAATCAGAAATTGAAAGGCTAACCTTGTAGAAGAAAGAGTTAAGATGAGAAGAGAAGTGAAAGGGGATGAGAAATAGAGACGGAGATGAGAAAGAGAGAGAAATTCCAAAAGGAAATTCAGATTATATTCATTGAATAATTGAATTACATGCTTAGGACCCTGTTTATACATATTTGGGTACATTGCATCAAGATAAAACCAAACTAAACCAAACTAACAGCAATTCCAGCTAAATCTGCAGCACGCCCCTAAGTTTGACCTGGGTTTGACCAACTAACAGTTTTTGGCGCCTAAATTGACTCAACTAACATTTAAAATCACACAACTCAACATTTCGACACTAACCAGCCACTACAACCATAAATTACAATTAAAATTCTTCAATTCATAACAGCCCAACACCACTCTCATCCCTAGTGGTTCGTCTCTCTCTACCGGTCCTTTTGGTGGCTGCCCGGCGGTCCCTGGTGCTGGTGGGGTGGTGGTGGCCGCGCTTTATCTCTCCTCACGGGGTCTCTCTCCACGCATTCTCTCTCTTCATTTTTTGGGGCAAATTCACGTAAGTCTTCTTGGTTCCTTTACTGGTTGTCTTCTCTGGGCATTAGTGGCCGGTGTCCGACTGGTTGTTTGGCCTGTGAGGCTGGTGGTGGCCGGCGCTTGGGGTGGTTGCTTTGGAACCCTATTTTTCTTGGGTTTCTTTCCTTGTCCTTTACTGCTTTGATTCACGCACCATGTCTGAGGTGCGTGACGCTGTGGATGTGGGTGGGGGCTCAGGTCGGGTGGGTGGTGGTGCGGGTGCCACCACTTGGGCTGACTGGGTTCGCTCCACCGACTTAAACACCTTACAATATTTTGAGCCCGTACCCTTTGACACGAAGCCTATAGGGGTTGCCCTGTTGAGGTCTTAGACTTTGCCAACAATTTATGGGAGCATTGTTTGGTGGGTAGGCTCGTTGGCACGAGGTTGGCTTACTCTCATGCTTAAGAGATTGCTAACTTTCTCTGGGGTAATAAGGGCCTTGAATTTGTCCTGTCTGATGGAGATGTTTGTTACTTTTGGTTTTGTACTAAGGTGCAAGCCGAGAACGTGTTGTTAGGTGGTCCTTGGTTTTTCAAGGGTATTTGCCTGTCCCTCTGGCTTTGGAAGGAGGGACTAATAGTGCGTAGAGATAGCCAAACTGCTCCTGTTTAGGTCCGGATATCGTGTCTTCCCTTGTCTCTTTGGAAGCCCGTGGGGATTAGCTATGCTTGTAGTACCATTGGTAGGCCTTTGTTCATGGACAAAGTCACGGCTGAGGGTGCTCGTTTGGGATACATTCGGATATATGTTGAGGTGAGGGCCACGGCTCCTATTTCGCAGGAAATCCTCATTAAGGTGCGTGGTGTTCGGGTCCACCATGGTATCACGTGTGAAGGAATGCCGAAGCATTATCGCACTTGTATGGTGTTTGGGCATGATTGTTCACCTTCTGCTGCTCGAGAGGCTCCTAGTAACGTCGCCCCAGTGCTAGGGCCTAGAAAGAAGAAAAAATCTAAAAATAAAAATGGTGCTGAGACTTCGGGTGGCCTCACGGTGCTGGCGCCGGCGTTGGTGCTGGTGGGTGTCATGACAGTGGATAAGGGCGGGGCTGGTGGCGTGGCTATTACTGCTAGACCGGTGGAGAAGTGGAGAGTTGTTGGTGGGGAGAGAGAGAGTGGGCCGCCTGTTGGTGGTGGTCTTGACCAGCCTGCGGCTCACAAAGGGCCCAATCTGGGGCCGAGTACTATCAGGCCCGTGATGGGCCCTGCACTGGCCCACACCCCTCATTCTGTTGCTGATTCGCCTGCTGATGGTGAGGAAGCTAGCTCGACGGAGGATCTGAGTTGGGCTCTTGTTCCTATGGAGGTTGAGGAGGCTCAGGATGCTCTTTTAGGGATTTATGAGCCTCTTGCTTGTGTTGAGAGCCGGCCCGCAGAGACAGTTCCTAGTATCGAGTCTCCGAACCGGTTCGCTCTTCTGGCCGAGCAGCAGTATGAGGACGCGTCCATGTCGGATGCTCCTCCCAACCCTGCTCCAGATGTTCGTGTTATGCACTCTGCTGTTGCTTTCATTGCTCAGGGTATTCAGGCTACTTGGGGCGCTCAGGATGCTCAAGGCACTCGTGGTGGCCGTAAAGGCCGTGGGGTTTCGCGATAGTTCTCCAGTTTCCCATTATAGGATGCCAAAACGTGAGGGGGTTTAATAACCCCAATACTATTAGTGTTGTGGGTCGCTGGATCTCTTCTAGTCGTTTGAGTCTAGTTGGCTTAGTTGAGACCAAGACCAACCTTATTTTTGTTGAGTCCGCTGTTACCAACTGTGTTGAGGGGTGGCAGTTTCTAATCAATGGGGTGCGACCCCGTGGGTGTCGCATCATTTTTTTTATGGGATCTGACTTTCTACCATGTAGTGGGAGAATAGGTGGAGATCAGTATCTCACCTGCCGAGTTTCTGATCCCCGAGGTGATGTGGACTTCATTGCTACATTTGTCTACGGCTTTAATGAGCTGGGACAGCATTGGGAGCTATGGAGGTATATTCGAGGAGCCAGTGCGGGTCTTCAGGGGGAGCGTTGGATACTCCTTGGGGACTTTAATGCTATCCTCAGTCCGAGTGACAAGAGAGGTGTTCAGGACTCTTAGCCTGGCCACATGGATGACTTGATGGACTGTGTTCATGATTCTGAGCTCACAGTTGTACCGTTATCTGGGCTACTTTACACATGATCCAATGGGTTAGATGGGGACACTCTCATTCTGAAGCGTCTCGACTGGTGCATGGTGAGCGAGGGCTGGCTTCGCACTTATTCTTCCTCATCTGCCGAGTTCCTTCCACGGGAGTTATGTTCAAACCATTGTCCTTTTGTAGTTAAAGGCCTTGGAGAGCGCCGCACATCGCGGCTCCCTTTCAAGTTCTTTAACTGCTGGACTGACCATAAGGAGTTTCTACCTACTTTGAGGAGGGTTTGGGAGACTAGTATTGAGGGCACACCTATGTTTCAGCTCACTCAGAAGCAGAAGAGGCTGAAGGGTGAGCTGAAGGCCCTCAATGCTAGACATTATAGCCACATATCGGCTTAGGCTGTGGCGGCTAGGGATGCCTGGACGGAGGCTCAGCGAGCTCTAGATGTTGGGCCCGATAGTATGTGAGGAGGAGCATCTTCTGTCTCCGGGGTACTTGCGGTTGTGTAGGGATGAGGAGGCTTTCTATCATCAGAAGTCTCGCATCCAGTGGCTCTTTTTGGGAGATTAGGGCACCCGATTTTTCCATAAGTCTGTCATGCATCGGCAGGCTAGGAGCCGGATCTCTTCTATCATTCATGCTAATGGCAGGAGGACGTATGATGACAGTGAGGTTTCTGAGGCAGGAGTCTCCTACTTTCGAGACTTATTGATAGAGTCGAGTGGGTCACTTCATGAGGATATTTTGGAGCTCTTTCAGACTCGTCTTTCTTAGGATCAGGCTCATCTGTGATCCGTTCCGGTTACTAGTGTTGAGGTGAGAGATGCACTGTTCTCCACTGGTGATGATAGGGCGCCGGGCACCGATGGCTATACCTCCCTCTTTTTTAAGAGGGCTTGGGACGTGGTGGGGCGTGATGTTGTTCGGGTTGTCCGGTCTTTCTTTCTGTCAGGTCGCATGCTTGGCGCTCTAAGCTCCACTTGTTTCAGCTTGATCCCAAATGTGTAGAATCCCTCCACTTTTGCTGACTTTCGCCTGATCTCCTGTTGCAATGTGATCTATAAGTGCATCACTAAGATCATTGCAAGCATGCGAAAGGGGGGTTCTTCCTTACCTCATTGATGACTCGCAGTCTGCTTTTGTTCTTGGGCGGAGGGTATCTGATTGTATTATGTTGGCTCAGGAGCTTCTGTGCGACTATCACCTTAGGATGCTTTCGCCTCTATGCACTCTGAAGGTTGATCTTCACAAGGCTTTCGACATGGTGCGCTGGGAGTTCATTCTTACTCCTACGCGCTGTATGGGTATACCTGAGGTCATAATTCAATGGGTGCGGGAGTGTCTTTCCACTGCTAGATTTTCAGTCGCCATTAACGGCGAGCTTCATGGTTTTTTCGGCACGAGTAGGGGAATTAGGCAGGGGGATCCTATCTCGCCGTACCTCTTTGTTATTGCCATAGAGGGCTTACGGGGTTTGCTTCGCCATGCATCTTCTGATCCGAGCTTTCACTTTCATCCTCGTTGCCAGAGTACCAGCCTTACTCACTTGTGCTTTGCTGATGACCTTATGATGGTTAGTGAGGCTGATGAGGGCAGTTTGTTAGTTATGCATGAGACATTATATTGTTTTGCTACACTGTCGGGGTTATCCTCGAATGCAGCAAAAAGCACCGTCTTCATTACTGGGGTTGACTCTGAGCTTCAGCAGACTCTCCTTGATACTTTGAGGTTCCAGTTGGGTCAGTGCTCGGCCAAGTATTTGGGGCTGCCGCTCATCACGACGAGGCTACGGTTCATTGACTGTAAGCCTCTTTTAGACCGCATCCTTGCTCGCGTCCAGCTTTGGACATCTCATGCTATATCTTATGCCGGACGATTGCAGCTTATTAGATCGGTCCTATTCTCTATTCAGGTCTTCCGGTCATCTGTCTTCATTCTCCCAAAGATGATGATTAAGAAGATTAAGTCAACTGTTGTAGCCTTTCTCTGGAAGGGTGCTTCTCTGTGCCCGAGTGGGGCCAAGGTCTCCTCGGAGCATCTCTGTTACCCTCATAGGGAGGACGATCTCGGGGTTCGGCGTCTGCATGAGTGGAACCAAGCTTCTCTCATGAAGCATATTTGGGTTCTACTCACTGATCGTCACTCTCTCTAGCCTCTGTGGATTCATGCCAACCGACTCCAGGAGAAGTCCTTAGGGGATATTCAGCCGAGAGGTTCGATTTCATGGTCTTGGAGGAGCATTCTTGGTGTTTGATCGCTTTGTGCTAGGGCTTTTCGGCATATCATTGGTGATGGCCAGGACACTACTTTATGGTCCGATTACTGGCTGCCGTGTGGACGTCTGGAGGGGCGATTCACTTTTCGCCTCCTCCATTCCACTAATCATCATTTGGGCTCTCGAGTTTCAAATATTATTGAGGTGATCAGTGGCATTTCCCACAGGATATTGATGAGCTACTTCCTATCTGGGATAGTGTTGACTTCAGGCCCCGACCGGGGGTAGCTGACAGTGTACGATGGATGAGGGACCCATCTGGGGCTTTCACCACTAAATCCACATGGGAGATAATTCGCAGTCGGATGGAGGGGCACTCCATCCATCATCTCCTTTGGTTTCAGCTTTGCATCCCGAGGCGCTCCTTCATTTTGTGGCTTGCCTCCTGTGAGTGACTATGGACATTTGATAGACTACTGAGACATCGAGTGCAGGATGTCTGAGGTACTTGCATGTTGTGCAGGTCAGATGCTGAGTCGCATTACCATCTCTTCTTCACCTGCAGCTACTTTGCTAATGTTTGGTCCAGGGTGTGCTCCCGCACCTCTTTTTCCTGGCCAAAGCTTCCGTGGCACGAGTTGGTTCAGTGGGCTGCTACCAAGCTCCATGGCTGCAGGGTGGATTGGATCCTTGCCTGCCTTTGTTTCCCCACTGCGGTATACATCCTCTGGTATGAGCATAACCTAAGGATTCATCGCTCCCAGTCCAGGCCTTCTGCAGTCATCACTGCGGAGATCACATGATTGGTCCGCAGTTGTTTTATTGCTGCTCTAACCCTTCGCGGTGCTCATCGCCACTCGCAGCTTCTGCAGGAGTGGGGGATTGAGCATTAGCTTTGATTGCTTTCATTTGCTTGTTCTCTTTGTTTGGTCATGTTAACCATTGATACTTCTTGCTTTGTTTCTCTCTTTGATTGATTCTTAGATGTAGGCCTTTTGGCCTTGGCTTGGGGTATGCCTCTTGTAGACTTGTACATATATTTTTCATCATATATGGCATCTATCACTGATTTACCAAAAAAAAAAAAAAAAAAAGGTTAGAACCAAGAGGTCTAGTACTCTTGAACATCAGGAATTAGAAGATCGAGCCTTAATTGGGTCTTCAATTGAGCACCCTCTCAAACAAAGCCCTAAAATAAGAAGGGATGAAACCAGCCACAGTCGCAGCAGTGAAAGCGATGTTGATGATGACATCCTATAAGACAATGCATTGGGCTTGATGGCCATTCTCGAAAGAGTTTCATGGCCATGCTCAATTGTCATTTAAAAATCGTGGACCAAAGCGTTCAACGAACCATGAGAAATGCTTTTGAGAAACAATGTGCTGAAATAGAGCGCACTCTAGCGTCCCAGAGTGGAAACTCTGCCACCTTGTGAGCCATGATCAATGACGTTGGAACCTCAATGAATGAAAGGCTTCATAGAGAAAACAACAAAGTCTTAGTTAAGATGAACTCAACTTTGTCTTCCACTGTTACCCTTATTGCTAAGGACGTCACACGATAGGCAGTAGTTGAGGTCGAGCCTGTCTTTGTTAGGCAGGCTGAGGCTCATAATAGCTTAGTCCAAGCCTTTAGAAAGGAAATCAGGCAAATCAGGCTTGTAGTTCCTCCGTTAGTTCAACCTGGATATCCTCATGATGCTCCTTTGAGATCATGTTTACCCGTTGCTCATGGTTGAGCACATATTCCCTGACAAAATGGGAAACAAACCTGTCACTAACCCAAGTTTTACACACTTAGAATCCAGTCATAGGAATGGCAATGTGTCCCTTGGGGTTGTAATACCTTTGAATCAGAGATTTTCTTTAGCTTGAAGGGATGTCAACGCCAATGTGATAATGTCACTTGTTTTCGATACACAAGAGGGAGGGAGCAGCATAACCGTTCATACCCTCTTTAAGTGGGAGAGGTGCCTCAAGGCCCTCTGAAGGCCTTGAAATACGTGTTTAAGGACAGGTACCCAATTTTTGGGACCAGGCCATTCCTCCCAGACCTCTTCATACTTATTCGACTAAGAGGCAAGCTAAGCAACCACGTCCTCAAGATCAGAACTTGGGGATCGACCTGGCAAGGATGAACCAAACCCCTACTAATGTAGGTGTGCCCTTAAGCATGCCATGTAACCCAGGGTTTACTAGAACATTCTTCATGGCCAATCAAATGCAAGGCCGGAATGATCCACAGGGTTACCTCGGGTATGGGGGCCAACAACTATTCCCACACCATATTCTAATGGGAGCTCAGGAGTATCCTGTAGATCCCCCTCGAGACCGTCAACTACATGGGGGGCAATGGCAAGTGAATAACCATGTGCCCAACCTACCCCTCCAAGCCTAATTGGCCGCCCCTATCGAACAGAAGTATGGGCCAGGCCTCACTGGGTCAATAGACCCTTGTATAGTAAATAGTACCTTGACTATATAGACAGGGATTACCCTTTCCCTTGAGGATACAAAATCCCTAAGTTTACCCTTTTCTCAGGAGAAGGAAGTGTGTCTGCTCTCGAGCATTTGGCAAGGTTTAACTACCAATGTAGAGAAGTGGCTAACAATCAGTATCTCAAACTTGGACTGTTCCCTTGTTATGTAATAGGGACTGCCTTTCAATGATATATTAGCCTATCACCTTATTTCTTTTCTTGTTGGGAGGACATGGCTAGACAATTCTAGGCCCAGTTCCTAAGAATTGTTCTAGGAACTTCCATATCTAACTTGGCTCGAATGAGACAAAAGCCAAGTGAATCAGTGGAAGATTACATTTACTGTTCAAGAGAGCTAGGTTAAAATGCACTTCTTGAAGTTGAATATGTCAAGCTAGCCTTGAATGGCTTGGATTGAATTTAAGAAGAAGTTTGAGGGCACAAACTTCACGTTGCTTCTACAACTGTTAGATTGTGATGCTAGATATGAGGCTATATTAAAAGAAGAAAGCCTCAAGAGAAATAGCGTGTATGGGGCCTATGTACACGACTTAATTGAAGAGGATGCGGATCGTCCTTATGAAATTAACGTTGCTTTGTACGTCAAAGGACCTCTTATAGTTTGTAATCGTTTGGTTAAGAAGGATATCAAAGTTAGGATGTCATATCAATTCCAAAACTTGAGAAAATACTCATTTGAGCTCTCAAAAGCTGATGTCATATTTGATTGGCTTGAAGAAAGTAACAAACTTAAGAAGTGTAAACACTGAAATCCTAACACCAATTGAACGAAGGGAAAGGTATAATGTAAATGGCATTATTTGTTGACTCATTCAATGAAGAACTGCATGATCTTTAGAAACATGGTCCATGATGCCATTAAGGCGAGGGAGTTAATATTCTCTGGAGAAGGACAATTGGGTGTTGATAAAGAACCCTTTCCTAATCTGGTCCAAGTCAACACAATTGAGGCAATTAAACCTTGTGTTACCCACAACAACCAAACTAATGGCAAATCTCTATGCGAGATGAGCGAAGACAAAGACAGTTTGGCAGTGGCCAACGCTTTGTTTGATAGGCTGTTGGAGAGGGCGGCACTCAGTTTTCCCATGACTTCAGTAGAATTAATAAGTAATTACTACAAGTTGCACATCACAGTTGAACGTTTGACACACGACTGTGCCCCCTTTAGTAGATTCATGAAAAACCAAAAAGAGCAAGGAGCTACCATTCTCTCTAATGAAGAAGAGTTAGCCATAGGAATATCCAATGAAGACCATTGGTAAACTGTCATTGCTACAAAGAAGTAAGCGTCGAGGAAGCTCATGTGCCTCATTTTGACCTTTGCAGAGGCTGTGGTCACAAGTTAGAGCCCGAGATAAGAGGCTAAGCCTTTATCCAAGGAAAAAGACAACTCCCTCTAAGAAGGCATCACTGATTAGACCTGCTCGAGGTCTCACTTCAAAGACCTAGATCATCATGAAAATTGGACACCTCAAGAAAGGTTAAGAATACAACCTGTTTGACGTGGACACCAGTCAAGGACCACGAAAGACAAGACGCTAGCCTTCCGAGTTCTATTTTGGTAACGTTTGGAGAAGGAATCACCTTGAACAAAAGGATGCAAGTCGCTCCAGCCTTGTTAGAACTCAGAAGAGAAGGCAATTGTTTAAGAAAGCAGCACAATGAAGAGCTTTGCTTGATACTTACTTAACTAGGCTCTCTGAAGAGGAAGCCAAAGTCTGCAACATCAGGCAAACTGAGCCTATGGAGCACAAGGATCCAGTAACTGAGCCTAGACCTTTTACCACTGCGGTTAAAGGTGAACCACGTAAGAAGCTTCAAAGATGGACCAGTCTCTCATCCTTTGAAGGAAAAGAATTTTTGTGGGATCATCTTGCCAAGAATTCGTTGGCTCAAAGGTCACCAGATGATCAGGAGGAGTACAAACCCCTCAGCATCAATATCATGGAACCTTTGGATCATGTTAAGCCAACATGGTCTAACATAGAGAATGGTTTCAATGAAGAAGATCTCCCCTAACCTATGGAGGAATCTCAAACTTCAAGGCTTGAGCCATAGGACCAACCTCTAAAACAGAACGTTATAACTAATGGCAGTCCTCAAAAGCAACATCATGATGTGCCAATGGATGGTTGTCCTAAGAAGGAAACAGACGAAGGGGCCCAAATATAGTTTGGAACGCTTTATGAGAAGGTTGATTTCATGCCTTGCACCTTCCCTTGGAGTTCTGTTATGAACCAGGAATCCGAGGCATGGGCTGTTGATGTTTGGGTTGTTGTTTAGCTGCTGTTATGCTGCATAAGTGCTAATATGTGCTGTTAGGCGTGTTTGTTAGTTAATAAAGATGTAATAGAGTAGTAAGGAGGTGTGTTTGTTGTAGTTAGTAGTCTTTTCATTCCCTGCATGATGTTATAAGGTGCAAATATCTCTGTTTGTAACCAACCTGCAGTAGCATGTGCCGGATTAGTGACAGTCAGGCTCGGGTTCTGTTAGAAGTGGTATTGTGAGGCCAAATAGGATTTAAATGTTAGTTAAGCTTTAGTTCTAGATATTTCTAGATGTTTCCTAAGTTGGTTTAGTCCTTGTGTGGCTAGATTCAATGTATTAGCTCATATCATGTAAGTAGTATAAATAGGAGGTCCTAGCTTGTAATCAATGACTTTGATGAATGAATTGATCTCATTTGATTTCTTTCTCTATTTTCTCATCTCTTTTCCCTTCTTCCTCGTCTAAACTCTATATTCTTTCTCATCTCATACTCTCTCTATCCCAACCAAGGTTAAGGCTCAAGAGAAATCTTTGAAACATTAACAATTGGTATCAGAGCATTGATTTGGCTTCCGAATCAAGCTCATATCCAAAAAAAAATGCAAAATCTAATTAATTGAATTGCAATTAATCAATAAAAATAGGTGATACTGATTTAGTTCAGTTTTTGCATTGAGGCAATTCAATTCTGCAATTTGAATTGAATTCTGGCGGTTAATGACATATGCAACATTCATTGGCTGGGAATTGTTTGGTTGGGACATAATTGAGTTACATTGAAGGAAGTTAATTTGATCAGAAGTTGTTGATTACATTCAACATTAAAGCTGATTCGAATTGATTGAATTCAGTTGCATCGATCAAGCAATAGCTGCTGAATTTGTGTGCTTAAGCAAGTAGTATTTGCTGAAGTTTGATGCTGAGCTAACTGTCTTGATTGATCATTCATCTGATCGGCTGAGGAAGAAGTTGAAATTGAGTTATTTGTTCCACATTATACCTGATCATCATCAAAATAGCAGAAATCATCTGAATTGAGGTGATTATAGATTTTACAATTCAGGAGTTGAAGTTTGAGGTAATGGTTTCCTGAACTTCAAGTTGCAATTTATTGAGAATTCGTGTTTGTTGTTGGATTATGTTTAAATTGTGTTGCTAAGCATAGAAGTGGTGAGAATTCATCAGAATCTGCGGTGATTTTTGAGAATTATATGTTATTGAGTCGAGGTTTGCTTAGGCGAAAAATCGGACAGCGAAGGCGAAAATCTGACAGTGGAAGGAGAAGCGAAAGTTTTAAAATTCGATTTCGTTCGTTAAGATCGCTTTGAGTATTGTGTTGAGGACTTGATTTTGAGTTAGAGTTGAGCTTAATTCAGAAGTGTAAGCCGAATTACTCAACTAAGCGTTGGTGTCAAAAATCGTTCGAAGTTAGGGTTTATCGAATACTCTGTGCGCGAAAATCTGCAAGCTAGGGCTGTAACCAGTGACGATTGTCAAATCGATAGCAAGTGATTGTTTGTGCGAACGAAGGAGTAGAACTTTATTAAGCAATCAATTGTTGAGGAGTGCGAACAAGTTTCTCACTACTGCGATTTTCGAACTTGGATTCTGCGAACTAAGCTGGTCCAAGATTGAGGTTGTTGTTCATTCTCGATATGGGTGAGTTGATTGAGTTGTTGGAGAAATTGAGACAAGAATGGAAACAAGAATGTATGAAGCTAATGCAGAAACTGCCATATTCAGCTCAACCGGTTGCTACCATCAGTTGTGATTGTGCTGGTGTTCTTGATGCAAATGAGTTTCAGGAGTTAGCTGATAGCGTTAGACAACGGAAGTTCCGTGTTGAGAGAAAAGTGAGAGTGGAATCTGTTGCCGTTGAAGATGAACTCGACCACGACAATACCGAAATTGATGAGCACAAGCTAGAAGAACCTGAATTTGAACAAGATGATTCTTATGAAGATTCTTTGCCAGAGTTAGAATCTCTTGATGATGTTGAGGTACAATATGACATGCATCTGGAATGGGAATACGATTCACATGTCAAAAGAATGATTAAGGAAGCAAAGAGTAAATTGAAGAGAAATCATCTAAGTGACGCATTAAAAGATTTTTGGGGTAAAAAGAAGTTGACAAAGCAGAAATTGAAGCAAGCGGTTGTGTTTAAGCCTATGATGCTTGATGATCAACAAGAACAAACTCAAGATGATGTTCTTAACGATGTATATGTTGGTATACAAGATTCTGAAGGTATAGAAGGAGTGGTGATTGCGGAATTTGTGATTCCAACTGAAGAGGTTGATAGCAATTAATACATCATCAAATCGATTAAGAGATACTCCATGGCAAGCTGAACAAGGTGTGCTTTTGAGTAAAGAAAAGTTGTATTCAAGTGTACACTCGTATGACGAGTTGCCTCCTGATCCGGGAGAAGCTTTCCAAGTTTATACGAAGCCAAAAAGAGTCGATTTCCTGTTGAAGAGATGTAATCAAGCTGCGAGGGTGCGTTTCAAGGTCCAACGAAGGAGAAGCCTTGTATCTATACAAGCGTTGAAGTTGTTGGATGTGTATAAATGCAGTAATATGCTGAAGCCTAATTTTGATCAGACCAGCAGCTGTACAACAGATGCTTTAGCTGATGAAATTGATGTTGAAAGTCCTTTTGATCCGGGAAAGAATGAATTACAAGTATTTGGAGGAGCTACACATCCGGTGCCGCGGTTTGATGTTGAAGAATGCGATGTCAGTGCAAGCATTGGTGTAAAATTGGTTGAGGTTGTGGGTCATTGCGAAGATAACTTCAAAGTAAGTGCGGAAGATAGGCAGTATACATTTTGCAAGCTACATAATGCATGTAACAATGAAGTTTCCATTGTCCCAGAATTGGTGTGGTTTCGGTTCATACAAAAGCACTTACTTGGAAGGTTGGTAGTTGTTGCTAGTGGTTTGAAGAGCTGTGGATGGTTTGAGGAGGTGTTGGGCCTCTGGTATGACCTCACAACTGATGCTCAAGGCCAAGTAAAGCCAACGGTGACAGCATTTTAAAATCGGGACAAACTGCAATTGGAAGGAGTTGTTCTGGTGCAAAATCCGGGTGTGTTCTGGGTGATCTGCAGGGGGGTTTTGGAGTGGAAAAATCATATGCATAAGCTTCAATATCTTCTCAACGTGTGGATGGAAAAGATTAATGCAAAACCAAGAATGATCTTAGCTGAAGTTGTAGTGCATATCAGCTGCAGAGTTGGGAGCAGAACATTACAGATGTTAAAGAAATTTACAGCTGTTCTTGAGTCCCTTTGGTGCCTTCACTTGCTATATTTGTTACTCATTCTTGAGAAGGTTGACAAGGAAGCAAAGCTTGATCATTTGAGGTATATTTGGTGGTTGAATGAGCTTTGGAACCAGGAAATATCCGAGAATAGGCTGGAATGTGGGCGTTGCAGCAAGGACAGTATCGATTGGGATGTTTTGGTTATTCAAGTTATGTCAGTGTGCACTTGGCATTCAAGAATGACTTATGAACTCCTAATTTGTGTGTTCTGTGCAAGAGTTTGGGAAGAAGTGGCAAAAAATTTCAGATCTTGCAAGTTCACAATCAAGATTCAAGCAATAGAAGCTGAGGCTGTTGAACAATCCTTGAAAACTACAATCCTTTCACTGTCAGCATTAGATGAGCTGTTCAGATTGGGATCGGTTGGTGCTATTATGTCTTTTGGAAGGTGTAATTACTTGTTCACATCAATGAGCCTCCATTTGAATAATAAACAAGCTGAAATCTGCCAATGTGCTTTGCATCGGGAATGCACTGCTGAATTACTGAACTCTGCAGCAACTTTTGTGCAACTAGAAAGCAATCAAGAATTTGTTAAGCATGCCATGAGTTGGTTTAGTATGTGGTTGTGTGAGCAATACAAATTTTGGATAAGATCCAAGATGAAAGAGTTTAGTAGCTGTGGTTCTTCTATGATCAAGATAAGTGGTTGTTGGAGCAGCGTTTGGGAACGTCTTCAAGCTGAATTCTATATTTGGTTCTCTTGGGTTGATTTTAGAAGGCCTCCCGAGATGTTAAAGGCTTTCATATGCATTTTTATGTGGTTAATGATATACCAAATTAGTTGTGCAGCCTTCCACAAGCAGAAATACAGAGACAATGATGCTTTTTGTGATTCACAGCAGCAAGTTGGAGGTTTGAGCTGTGTTAACTGCATCATGAGGTGTTGTGGATGGGTTGTTGATGTTTGGCTTGATCAGTGCAGACCTCCTGAGGGGTGTTATGCGTTCAAATGCAAGCTATATGTCGACACGGGATGCCAATCCCCTGAATCTGCAACAATCAGATGGGCTGCTTCAAGGTGTCGTCCCAGCTGCAAATTTCAGCAAAACATCATCACTTCAGCTACCTTTTCCTATGCAACTATGGTTCTTCATTGTTACAACGCTCTCCTATTCTTGAGGACAAGAATGTTCTCAAGCGGAAGGAAATGTTATGAACCGGGAATCCGAGGCATGGGCTGTTGATGTTTGGGCTGTTGTTCAGCTGCTGTTATGCTGCATAAGCGCTGATATGTGCTGTTAGGCGTGTTTGTTAGTTAATAAAGATGTAATAGAGTAGTTAGTAGGTGTGTGCGTTGTTGTTAGTAGTCTTTTCATTCCCTGCGTGATGTTATAAGGTGCAAATATCTCTGTTTGTAACCAACCTGCAGTAGCATGTGCCAGATTAGTGGCAATCAGGCTCGGGTTCTGTTAGAAGTGTTATTGTGGCCCCAAATAGGATTTAAATGTTAGTTAAGCTTTAGTTCTAGATATTTTGTAGATATTTCTAGATATTTCATAGGTTGGTTAGTCCTTGTGTGGCTAGATTCAATGTATTAGCTCATATCATGTAAGTAGTATAAATAGAAGGTCCTAGCTTGTAATCAATAACTTTGATGAATGAATTGATCTCATTTGATTTGTTTCTCTATTTTCTCATCTCTTTTCCCTTCTTCCTCATCTAAACTCTATATTCTTTCTCATCTCATACTCCCTCTATCCCAACCAAGGTTAAGGCTCAAGAGAAATCTTTGAAAACTTAACAAGAATTTTGGTGGGATCATCTTGCCAAGAATTCGTTGGCTCAAAGGTCACCAGATGATCAGGAGGAGTACAAACCCCTCAGTATCAATATCATGGAACCTCTGGATCATGTTGAGCCAACATGGTCTAACATAGAGAATGATTTCAATGAAGAAGATCTCCCCTAACCTATGGAGGAATCTCAAACTTCAAGGCTTGAGCCATAGGACCAACCACTAAAACCGAACGTAATAACTGATGGCAGTCCTCAAAAGCAACATCATGATGTGCCAATGGATGGCAGTCCTAAGAAGGAAACAGACGAAGGGGCCTAAATATAGTTTGGAACGCTTTATGAGAGGGTTGATTTCATGCCTTGCTCCTTCCCTTGGAGTTCATGGAAACTATTGCTCGAGAAGGCCTCGAAAGAGATATGATAGCATCAAACGAAGATCCCTAGGTGGAGATTGTGGCTAAAGTAGCAGCTACCAAATGTAACCCTGACCCTTTGTCCCTTAAAGTTACAACCCCAACATCCAAATCAACTAATGACACACCTAACGTAATGAAGAAGATGTTTGATGGGCCTAATACTTCCAATAAACAGATCAAGCCGCTATACATCAACGCCAAATTCAATGGCATTCGGGTGAATAGGGTCTTGGATAATGGCACCGCCATTAACGTCTTATCTTCATATATGTTAGGGGTCATTAGTAAATCTCATAATGACTTGATTACTTCAGATGATGGAATCTATGGTTTTTCTAAAGCCACCACTAAGTTTGAAGGGGCTCATTTCGATTGAGTTAACTGTTGGCAGCTTAAGTAAGCCGATAGCCTTCTTTGTGGTGGGTACTACCTCGAGCTATAATTCTTTGGTTAGGAAAGATTGGCCGCCTGCCAATAGTTGTATCCTATCTTCCCGTCACCAGTTAATAAACTTCTGGAATCATTACAAATCCGAGGTTGTTATGACATATAACAAGCCATTCATGGCTTGCTCTAATTATGTTGGTGCAAAGTTCTACAAAGATTGCGTGGGACCACATGATGTGAAAAAAACCCACTCCTAAGTTTGTCCAACATAAAGAAATGATAGCAATCTGTTAGCTTCCAGTTCAAAGATTGAAAGTTAACCTTATAGAAGAAAGAGCTGAGATGAGAAGAGAAGTGAAAGGGATAAGAAATAGAGAAAGAGATGAGAGATAGAGAGAGAAATCTCAAAGGAAAATCTGATTGTTATTGATTGAATGATGAATTTACAAGAATTAAGCCTATTTATACATGATCTCATACATTGAATCAAGACTCACCCTCTAACCGATTTAAACCCACTAAAACTGGAGCCAAAATCTGCAGTCGCCAAGCTTGACTCCCCATGACCAACTACCAACCCACCTAGGTGCCAAAACCAAGCCAACTAACATTTGAATACAAGGCAAACACAACAATGAAGCCAAAACCAGAAATACAACCAAAATCACAACTAGAATCTAAAGAATCATAACATTCCCTCCCTCTTGAGAAGCTTCTTGTCCTCAAGGAGTAAAATTAGGGAATTAGCTCTTCAAGAATTTGAGATTTTCCCAAGTCACAAAGCTCTTGTCCAAATTGCACCATTGCACCAATACTTCTTGCAAAGCACCTTCTTCCACTTGCATTATCCTTCGAGCTTTGACAACACTAGGTTGCAGTAGCAAAGTCCCATTAGTTCCTGCTTCGGGTGGCTCCCATGAGATCTCAGCTCCCTTCTTGACCTGCTTTTTAAGTAAAGAGACATGGAACATCGGGTGAATGTACGACTGAGGAGGTAAGTCAAGTTTGTATGCAACTTTGCCAATTTTCTCCAAGATCTTGTATGGGCCAAAGAAGTGAGCACTTAGCTTGACTTTTTCCTGACAGCTAAAGAAGACTGTCTATAAGGTTGTGATTTGAGGTAGACCATATCACCAACTTCATAGTCTTTGTCTACCCTCTTTTTATCTGCATAAAACTTCATTCTTGCTTGAGCTTGTAAGAGATTGTCTTTAAGAAGCTGTGACATTTGCTTCCTCTGCTGCAAGTAATCAGCTGCTGCAGAAGCTGTTGGCATGGGTTGTTGCAACATGAATGGAGTAGGAGGGCTATAACCATACAATGCTTGGAAAGGAGTGATGCCGATAGATGCATTTACATGTGTGTTGAACCAAAATTGAGCTAGAGAGAGCCATCGGTTCCATTCTCTGGGCTGAGTGAAAACCATGCTTCAAAGATATTGCTCAATACATTGGTTAACATGTTCAGTTTTCCCATCCGTTTGCCGATGATAAGATGAGCTAAGTACCAATGTAGTGCCCAATAACTTGAACAGCTCCCTCCAAAAATTGCTTGTGAAGATCTTGTCCCGATCCGAAACAATGGATTGAGGCAACCCATGTAACTTGTATATGCTGTCAAGGAAGGTCCTTGCTAATCTGTCAACTGTAACAGGTCGGGTAAGTGCAATGAAGTGGCTATATTTGGTTAAACGATCCACTACCACCCATATGACTTCCTTACCTTCAGACCTTGGCAATCCCTTAATGAAATCCATGCTAATGATGATCCATGCTCCATCCGAAATGGGAAGGGGCTGAAGAAGACCCTTGTAACGATGATCTCCAAGCTTGGTTTGCGGACATACCTCACAAGCCTTAACATACTCACTCACAGCCTTCTTCAAACTTGGCCAACTAAAGTAAGTTTTAATCCTTTGATAAGTACCTTCTACACCGGCATGACCTCCCCAAGCTGCATCATGAGAGGCTTGAATAATCTGATTCCTTAATTCAGTTGTAGAGCCAATATACAATCGTCCATGAATTCTGATTAGACCCTTCTGCACTGAAATACCAGCTTCATTGTCAATCCTTCCTACCTCTTTCACAAGGTTAGCAGCCACACACTCTTGGGCAAAAGAATCACCTTCATATGACTTATAAAATTCTTCCATCCATGAAGGAATCACCACGGTTGTTGCACTGCAGAAACCTTGTTCAACATCCTCAAATTTTCTGGATAGTGCATCGGCTGCAACATTTTCTTTGCCTTTTCTGTACTCAATGACAAAATCAAGGCCAAGCATCTTCATTAGTCCCTTCTTTTGAATCCTCGTTACAATCTTTTGCTCAAGAAGGTGTTTCAGGCTTTGGTGATCCGTTCGAATAATGAACTTGTGGCCATTCAAGTAATGCTTCCATTTCTCAATGGCTAGAAGAATTGCTACATATTCCTTTTCATATGTCGACATAGCTTGATGCTTGGGACTAAGAGCTTGACTCAAATAAGCAATTGGCCTTCCATGTTGGGAAAGAGCAGCCCTTATACCCGAACCACTAGCATCTGTCTCCAGCACAAAGTTTTCAGCAAAATTGGGCATTGCCAACACGGGTGCTGCACACATAGCTGACTTGAGGGCCTCAAAAGCAGCCTGAGCCTTGTCTGACCATAAGAATGCATCTTTCTTTAGGAGTTGAGTTAAAGGTTTTGCAATGGAGCCATATCCTTTAATGAACTTCCTATGATACCGAGTCAAACCCAAAAAACCTCTCAATTGCTTCAAGGTTATTCGAATTGGCCAATCTTGCATTGCTTGGACCTTAGTAGGATCAGTGAAAATCATTCTTGAGTTATGACATGGCCCAAATATTCAAGCTTTGTCTGAGCAAACGAGCATTTGGACAGCTTAGAAAAGAACTTGTGCTGCCGCATCACTACAAAGACTTGTCTATGGTAAATGAGGTGATCTTCATAAGAAGAGCTATAAATCAATATGTCATCGAAGAAAACTAGCATAGATCTCCTCAAGAAAGGCTTGAAAACATCATTCATTGCCGATTGAAAAGTGGCCGGAGAATTTGTTAGGCCAAAAGGCATAACAACAAACTCGAAATGCCCATGATGAGTCTAAAAAGCAGTCTTGTATATATCCGGCTCAAGAACTCTTATCTGATGATACCCCTATCTCAAATCAAGCTTAGAGAAGAAGCATGCTCCATATAACTCATCAAGCAAATCATCTATGACGGGAATGGGAAACTTATCTTTCACTGTCAAGAAATTCAATTGTCGATAATCAATGCACATTCTAGCCGATCCATCCTTCATCTTCACAAGGATCACAGGTGAAGCAAAAGGACTATAGCTTGTTTTAACGAAGCTCGTGTGAAGCAACTCCTCAACTTGTCTCTAAATTTTTGATTTTTGGCCATGAGCTAACCGGTATGGCCTGATCGTAATAGGATCAGCATTTGCACGAAGTGGATTGGCATGGTCCACACTCCTTTGAGGAGGAAGGCTCTTTGGTTGCTAAAAAATATCCTCAAACTCTTCAAGCAAGGCATGAACCTCTGGCTTAATGTCCTGCTGCAGCTCAATAGTAGAAATAACAAACAGGTGCCCGAGCCATTGAATTGCTTTCTTCTTGATTCCTCCTTGTAATCGTTTGCCATCAATCAACAGAAGCTGTGCCTCCTCAGAAATGCCTTGCAATGAGACTTTAGTGCCATGGACCTCAAATGCTACCATCATTTTATCAAAACCAAACACCACCGGATTGAAAGTTCTCATCCAATCCACACCTAGCACCATATCACAACCTCCCAAGGGAAGAACTCTAAAATCAAAGGTGAATTGATGATCTTGCATAGACCAAGGAAACGCTAACCACTTATTTTGAGTAGTTATAGAGTTTCCATTAGACACCATAACCGCCATTGGATGAGTTTTTGTCACTTCATGCCTCACCTTCTTAATCAATTTGGGATCAACAAAACTATGCGTGCTCCCACTATCAATAAGAATAATGATGGAGGTTTTACCAGCCTTGCCTTTGATACGAATGGTATTATGAGCTCCACTCCCGGTCAATACCTTCATGGATATCTCAACTTCGTCATCTAACATTTCATCTTGTGAAGAAGGATCATAATTGTCTTCCTTAGCATCAGAATCTTCACTGTCAGAAACCACACCAGCATGGGACCCTCTTGTAGACATTAATGCCTGAGATTTGCACCTATGACCAGGCTGATAGGACTGGTTACAATGAAAGCATAGCCTCACTAAGCTCTTATCAACAACGCGCTTAAATCTGGAACCAGAATTCTCCTTCGGCTGCGGTCTGTAATTACTGCCTTTGAACTTGTTCTTGTCACTTGAATGGGCTAAAGTAGCTTCAATCAACTTAGCCTTATTGTAAGCCTTAGAATATGTCTTAGGACCAATGACTTTCACCATATTCTTGATCCTAGGCTTCAATCCACAAACAAAACAAGAGACATAATAGGCCTCTGTATCCTCCAGAGCAATGGATATTATTGACAACAAGTTAGCTAGTAGATTCTCAAATCTAATCATATCCTCCCTCACGGTAGAGGTTTGGCAAACCTTATTAAAGTTGTCCATGACATCAGTTGTCTCTTCCTTTCCATATCGTTCACACATTTCTTCTACGAATTGTCCCTAAGAAAGATTAGGTTTTCCCTTCAACAAACTATAATACCATACCTCATGATTGCCTTGTAAATGTACTGCAACTAGCTCAACCTTTTCATCATAATGTATGTTATAATATTGAAAATACCGATCACACCTTCTTAACCAAGATTCCAGTTGTTTACCATCAAAAGGATCTATCTCCACTCTTGGCTGCCTGTGAGAACCACTCCTGCCACCAGATGAATTGTCATTACTCACCGATCTTTGCTGAAATTGTCGATCAGGAGGTCTATCTTGATGCTTGAAATCATCAATTGCAATCCTGTGATGCAAAACAGAATTCGGCTGCCTTGAATTGTGACCTGAATTTAAGCCATTCAATCTGGAATGAGCTGGTTCTGTGGCACGATCCTGATTATCTGCAGCAATTTCAGCCTGGGAGGTCGATTCTCAGCTGATCTGATCTTAATTGAAGGTCCTGCCTCTGGTTGTACCATCGGAGATTTCCCTCAATTCCCAACCAAGCTTTCAGTTCTGTTAATGTTAGCTTGCTGCTGAACCACATCAACAGGTGGAAGAATCTGACTAGCTGGCTTAATGATCGCGTTAACTGAGGATTCTCATTGCCTGTTAACCTGATCCTGCAATTGCATAAGCTTCACCTCAATTTGTTGTAACCGATCTTCTTTATTTGAATCCTTGTCCAAAAGTAACTGCTGCATTTTTAACATTTGATCTAACACTTGATCAATCTTTTGATCGAACTTGTGCTGTAGGTCCTAAAGATGATCAGTAGTAACGTACTGAGGACCGATCGTTGCATCTGCACCAGCAACCACAGTTGCATAGGACACATCCAAACCAAGTACATTTGCTTCGCCAGCTCCCGATCGAGTTCTCACACCATCCGTCATGTTTTTCTTTTGTTTTGCCAGCTTCAATCAATCAATTGATTGCTTGATCCGGCTCTGATACCAATTTTTTAGCTTCCACTTCAAAGATTGAAAGAGGATTCGCATTTGATCATTTGCCAAGTAAAAGGGAAATTTTAGTGTTTGAGTCACACCTCGAACAAGTACATCTCAATGGTACAAAAACTATTGAGTCGGTTTGATTGTGTTTTGTTTGAGCATTTTCCTTGAGAATAAAACAAAGTGGCCAATAACTTGGCTCAGTTAGCCTTAGGGTACAAGCTACCTAGAACTTAATGTGAGCAGAACATGATCATTAGGACTAAAGTTTTAGACCATGACATTGAAGTCACTGAGTCCTATGTTTAGAACCTTCAAGACTATGTTAAGGATGGAAAAATGAAAATAAGAGCTCACAGATTCTATCTAAATGATGAATATGGAGAGTTATAAAAAAGGGACGCTAGTGTAGTGCTTCTCAAATGTCCAGATTTAGAAGAAGCAATGCTATTGATAGTAGGAGCCCCTGAGGGTATCTTTGGATCCCATTTGGCTCGCAATAGGGTGCATTAGCTCATCAGACTTTATGGCTATTAATGGCCATCAATGATGGACGATTGCAATAAATATGCCAAAGGGTACAAAGCATGCCAAAGACATCGTTGTGTACTAAGAATCTCTGCAGCTAAGATGCATGTAATTATCAAACCATGGCTCTTTAGAGGATGGGCAATGGACGTCATAGGGGAGATTAACCCTTCTTCTAACAAGCAACATTCTTAGATTCTTGTTGCCACAGATTACTTCACAAAATGGGTGGAGGCTAGACCATATAGGAACATCAATCAAAAAGATGTGAATGATTTTATCAAAGAATACATCCTATGTAGGTTTCAGATCCCAAAAACCATTATTATGTACCAAGCCAAGGTGTTCAATGCGGATGAGATTAAGGAGTTCGCCAAGAGTTTTAACATAGGAATATTGAACTCAACCCCTTACTAAGCTTAAGTTAATGGCCAAGTGGAGTCTATCAAAAAGATTCTGAAGGCCAATATTTAAAAAATGGTTGAGGATAATCCCACAAAATGACATGAATTGCTACTTGATGTCCTTTCGGCTTACAGAACATCCAAATGTGATGCAACTGGGATAACCCCCTTCCATTTAACCTATGGCCATGATGTTGCACTCTCAATTGAACTCACAGTTCAGTCCATTAGGCTAGCTCATCAAGAGAGGTTTTTTGAACTTGAGTATGAGCAAGCTATGATGGATGACTTGACTAACTTGGACAAAGTTAGGTTTGACGCCCTTCACATGCTAGAAAAACAAAATAAGTGGGTGACCAAAGCCTATAGCAAAAAGGTCAACCCCAGGTCCTTTGACTTGGAATACTTAGTGTAGAAAGTGGTTCTGCCTATTGGCTAGAAAGAATGTGTGAGTCTGGAAAGTGGTTCTGCCTATTGGCTAGAAAGAATGTGTCTTGAGGATATGGTCTTAAACTGGAAAGGTCCATTTAGAGTCATAGAGGTATTTGAGGAAATGCTTACTTACTCCAAGAACTAGATGTAAAAACTTGCCAAAGGGCCATCAATGGAGGGTTTCTAAGGAAATATGTGCCATCGATTTGGGATTCTAATAAAGAAGTCCTTAAATTTAGCTTTCCTTAGTTATGGGTTAATAAAGAAGTCCTTAAATTTAGCTTTCCTTAGTTATGGGTTCAGTTTCAATGTCAATATCATGAGGATCAACTACATGATCCTTGAGTTGGGGTTTTTTTTGGGGGGGGGGGGGGGGGGGTCTGGGCTGGGGACTACCAAACTGAGAGACGTATTTTGGGGGGGGGGGGGGGGGGGGGGAATAGTAATACTAATGTTTTGAAAAACATAAAAGTAATAATTTGAACTTTCAAATTTTTATAAAAGTAAACTTAGAAGTAAAAGAAATATGAAAATAAAGAGAAAACAGAAGAAAAATAATAAAATAACACAAATTTAATAAAGCTTATCGAAAACACAATTTTGGGAGGGATGCTATGCGGAAAAAATAGTTTTACGAGTAAAATCAAGTGAATGAAATAAATGAAAGAAAGGAAATTTCTTCTTCAAATTTAAACAAAATTTACAAGTTTTAACAAAACAACTTCAAACTAGTACCAAAGTTGGTTCATATCGATATCACTCAAATAAGGACAATCCCTGACAACTGTGCCAAAAACTTGATGTTGCTTGGTGTATTTTACCCATTTCTTTTGCTTTTGTGTAATGCACCTTGCACTCACTTTTTGATGTTGATGTTCAAACCTAGCAAGAATTACCATAAAATCAGTGTTTTTGTAAAGAAATGATAGTAGGAATGAGAAAGAGCAAAAGCAAGCAATATCAATAACAAATTGACGTCAAATGGTTAGAAAATGAACGTAAATGATGCGAATAATTATATACTAAATTATACTTATCAATGATCTCATCGTTTGGCTCATAAATCCATGATGTGCAAACCATTAGTTGGTTCTAACATACAAGCATTGTTTTCCAGAAACCCCTCTTAAGGAAGGCCTTCCATTGGCTGAAGTTCCAGCAGGGGTTCCTCCTGCCCCTTCAACTTATGTTTTAGAGGTAAAATAGTCCTTTAACACATTGGCTTATTTCCAAAGTGAGGACTTAATCTGATTCTTCCTAATGTTGGCTTTTTCGAGTCACATCACCAAGGGTTCTTCCTCCCCTAAGCTCAGAGAGGATGGCCTCCCTCTTGGAGAGGCTAGGGGCAAGCTAGAGATCAGCCTTCAAGCAATTGGACACAGTATCTCTAAGACTTCATAGACTAAGGGAAATTGCACACCTTCCTGTCCTTGCTCTAACTGAGGGAGCCACCCAAGAAGCTACTTCTCGGGTGAAGGCCTTAAAGGAAGATCCCAAGGTGGCTCTAGCCATTTCGAGAGAGCACGAGGCTCTGGAGAAGCTGTTTACCAAAGTGAATTAAGTGGTCCCGTTACTCGTTCAAAAAAAGCAACGTTGTCACATTGCCATCAAGGACCTAGGGCGTTCACTTAGCCTAAGAGGCCTTCAACTTTTGTTTGAAGAACTCCAAGCAGCCAAAGAAGAACAAAGTCAATAGGTCTATGACATTAAAGGTTTAGAGGATGAAGTTTATCACTTAGACGAGAGGTTGAGTCATCTCAAGGGATGACTATCTTCCCTTAGGCAGCAACATATTTCTCAAGGCTTAATAGTTTGAGAGCTCGAGCAGAGGCTTAAGGGAGAAATCAAGTCCTTCAAGAAGGGGCACTCTCCTCAGACCAGCAGCGGAATGAAGCAACCAGACCACAATCATCTTTAGAGGAATCCTTATTTAGAATTAGGACACCGCTCTTTTATTTTTCTCTTGTCTAGAAGCTTTTTGGCCATACAAGTAACTTGTATTGTTTTGTGTAAGCCATGTACTCCCCAACATTATCAATGAAATTCACATTTTTGCCAAATACGTCTCTCAGTTTGGTAGTCCCCAACATTATCAACATTGGTCTGGGCTGGGGACTACCAAACTGAGAGACGTATTTGGCAAAAATGTGAATTTCATTGATAATGTTGGGGAGTACATGGCTTACACAAAACAATACAAGTTACTTGTATGGCCAAAAAGCTTCTAGACAAGAGAAAAATAAAAGAGCGGTGTCCTAATTCTAAATAAGGATTCCTCTAAAGATGATTGTGGTCTGGTTGCTTCATTCCGCTGCTGGTCTGAGGAGAGTGCCCCTTCTTGAAGGACTTGATTTCTCCCTTAAGCCTCTGCTCGAGCTCTCAAACTATTAAGCCTTGAGAAATATGTTGCTGCCTAAGGGAAGATAGTCGTCCCTTGAGATGACTCAACCTCTCGTCTAAGTGATAAACTTCATCCTCTAAACCTTTAATGTCATAGACCTATTGACTTTGTTCTTCTTTGGCTGCTTGGAGTTCTTCAAACAAAAGTTGAAGGCCTCTTAGGCTAAGTGAACGCCCTAGGTCCTTGATGGCAATGTGACAACGTTGCTTTTTTTGAACGAGTAACGGGACCACTTAATTCACTTTGGTAAACAGCTTCTCCAGAGCCTCGTGCTCTCTCGAAATGGCTAGAGCCACCTTGGGATCTTCCTTTAAGGCCTTCACCCGAGAAGTAGCTTCTTGGGTGGCTCCCTCAGTTAGAGCAAGGACAGGAAGGTGTGCAATTTCCCTTAGTCTATGAAGTCTTAGAGATACTGTGTCCAATTGCTTGAAGGCTGATCTCTAGCTTGCCCCTAGCCTCTCCAAGAGGGAGGCCATCCTCTCTGAGCTTAGGGGAGGAAGAACCCTTGGTGATGTGACTCGAAAAAGCCAACATTAGGAAGAATCAGATTAAGTCCTCACTTTGGAAATAAGCCAATGTGTTAAAGGACTATTTTACCTCTAAAACATAAGTTGAAGGGGCAGGAGGAACCCCTGCTGGAACTTCAGCCAATGGAAGGCCTTCCTTAAGAGGGGTTTCTGGAAAACAATGCTTGTATGTTAGAACCAACTAATGGTTTGCACATCATGGATTTATGAGCCAAACGATGAGATCATTGATAAGTATAATTTAGTATATAATTATTCGCACCATTTACGTTCATTTTCTAACCATTTGACGTCAATTTGTTATTGATATTGCTTGCTTTTGCTCTTTCTCATTCCTACTATCATTTCTTTACAAAAACACTGATTTTATGGTAATTCTTGCTAGGTTTGAACATCAACATCAAAAAGTGAGTGCAAGGTGCATTACACAATAGCAAAAGAAATGGGTAAAATACACCAAGCAACATCAAGTTTTTGGCACAGTTGTCAGGGATTGTCCTTATTTGAGTGATATCGATATGAACCAACTTTGGTACTAGTTTGAAGTTGTTTTGTTAAAACTTGTAAATTTTGTTTAAATTTGAAGAAGAAATTTCCTTTCTTTCATTTATTTCATTCACTTGATTTTACTCGTAAAACTATTTTTTCCGCATAGCATCCCTCCCAAAATTGTGTTTTCGATAAGCTTTATTAAATTTGTGTTATTTTATTATTTTTCTTCTGTTTTCTCTTTATTTTCATATTTCTTTTACTTCTAAGTTTACTTTTATAAAAATTTGAAAGTTCAAATTATTACTTTTATGTTTTTCAAAACATTAGTATTACTATTCCCCCCCCTCCCCCCCCCCCCCCCCCAAAAAAAAAAATTGGTTTTGTTAAGTTTTTGTATTAGATTGTTCTATTTTTAAGGTTTTTTTTTCTTGGTTTTATCTTTCTTTAACTTTTTAATAACTTAGATAAGTTTTTCAAAATTAAGTTTATATTTTTAAAGCTTTTTGAAATGTTCGTGTTAACAACCCCCCCCCCCCCCCCCTTCCCACAAAAAAAAAGAAAAAAAAAAAAAACTTTTGTTTAGTTGAGCATTCTATTATATTATAGTGTTTCGGTTCTTTCTCATTATTGTTGTCTTTCTTTCAACTTTTAAGCTTGTATTTCTTACTTTGTATGCATAATAAAAAATAATAATGAAATAACCCCTTTGGATCCTGAAATAAAAAGAACACTTTGACAAATTAGGAAAACCGAATGAATTGAAACAATGGGTAATGAAAATAATGATAATGAAAGAGCTTTCGAAGATTACACGGTCCCAACTGTTGGTGGATGCACTTCCTGCATCTAACACCCACCCATACAAGCAAACAATTTTCAAAAGCGCGTGAAACTCATCACTACCTCGTAAGGGCATTGAGACCCGCAATAGTACAAATGATTCAACAAATTATTCAGTTTGGGGGTCTTCCTAGTGAGGATCCGAATCTAAATATCACTAACATGCTTGAGACTGTTCCCGTTCTCACTAACAGACAAGGCCAGAGTATGATTAATGTCATTGCCACCAGGTATGAACACCATATGGATGATTTGGGACAAAAATTTCTTGCTAAATATTTTCCACTAGCCAAATCAGCCAAAATGCGGAATGACATTACCTCTTTTATGCAATACGATATGGAATCATTATATGACACATGGAAGCGCTATAAAGAGCTTTTAAGAAGGTTCGTACACCGTGATTTACCAATTTGGATGCAAGTCCAGGTGTTTTACGATGATTTGGCACCTAATACCCAAACATGGTGGACGCAGTTGCTAGAGGTGCCCTAAGCAACAAAACACTAGACAAAGCATGCGAGTTGCTAGTGGTAATGGCTTGCAACAACTATTTGAGAATAGCTTATCAAACAATGCAAAAGAAACCTGCAGGTATTCACGAAGTAGGTGCATTAACTACATTATCTGCTTAAATTTCAGTGATTCAAAAACAGTTGGGTAACATAGGTGTTAATGCCATAAAATCTCCCCTGCTAACATGCGAGTTTTGTGCAGGAAATCATGCAAGCATAGAATGTTCGACAGAGAATCCTTTTGCCATAGCCTCTTCAAATCACGAGCAAACCAATTTTGTTTCAAATTTTTAAAAATCACAACACAATCCCTACTCCAACACTTACAATCCTGAGTGAAGAAACCATCCAAATTTTCAGTGGAATAACCAAGGGATTCAAAAACAACCCATGTACACACAACCGGAAAAGAAAATTGATCTGGAAGATATGGTCATTAAGTTTGTGTAAGAAATAAGAACTTTCATGCAACAAACACAAACAAATTTTCAAAATCAAGAAGATGCTATTAGAAACCTCAAGACCCAAGTCGAACAAAATTAAAACCAATTCTCTAAAGGGTCTCAAGTTTCCTTGCCTAGTAACACAGTCTTTGACCCACGAGAGCACATCCAAGCAACTGAATTAAGAAGTGCGAAAACTCTGAATGAACCAACTCAGGTAACCAACCAGGAAACTGAAAATGAGGAAGGGACAAAAATCCTAAACAAAGATGCAATAAAAAGGTCTAATCCTAAACCGTACAAACCGAAGGTCCCGTTTCCTTAATGTTTGAAAAAGGCAAAAGCGGACGAACAATTTGCTAAATTTTTGAAAATTTACAAAAAGTTACATATTAATGTCCCTTTTGCTGATATGTTAGAGCAGATGCCAAATATGCAAAATTTATGAAGGAAATCTTATCTAACAAAAAGAAAGTTGAGAGAATTTGAAACAGTGGCACTAACTGCAGTGCCATACTCCAAAAGAAATTACCTCCCAAGCTAAAAGATCCAGGGAGTTTCACTATGCCTTGCACCATTCGCATTGATAAAGTTTTATGTGATTTAGGTGCAAGCATTAATTTAATTCCTCTCTTTGTGTTGAGAAAGCTTGTCTTAGGAGAGGTGAAGCCAACTATAGTATCTCTCAAACTTGCGGATAGATCGATCAAGTATCCAAGAGTTGTGGTTGAAGATGTCTTTGTGATGGTTGAAAAATTCAACATCCCAGCTGATTTTGTAGTACTTGACATGGAAGAGGATCGAAAGATACCTCTTATTCTTGGACGACCCTTCCTTGCTATGGGAAGGACCCTGGTCTATGTACAATAAGGAAAACTTATCTTACGAATGCAAGATGAACAGGTAACCTTCAACATTGTTAATGATATCAAATTTCCCAGTGACATGGATTCTTGCTTTGAGGTTGATATTATATATAGTCTGGCAACCGAGAAGTTCAGGGACACATTCCCTAAGTTACCACTTGAAGCACGTCTAACTAAGTCAGGGACCTTAGACACAGAGAATGAATTGATAAGGGAATGTGCCTAATACCTTGAGGATTGTCAACCTTTCAATTCGTGCCATGAAGCAAGAGTGGAGGATGTACACAAAATTGGAGCTCAGCATAGATCGGGGAAGACGAGCCTCCAAATTGCGAACTCAAGCCGTTACCGTCTCATCTCAAGTATACTTATCGTGGCAATTCTAACACTTATCTTATTATTATTAATGCTTCTTTGAAAGGTTGCTTAGAGTTCTAAGGGACCATAATTAACCATCGGATGGATCCTTTAATAAATAAAGGGAATCATCCCTACATAATGCATGCGTAAGATTCTCATAGAAGATTGCTTCACGCCTACCGTGCAACCACAATGTCTATTAAAATCCTGTTATGAAGGAGGTGATAAGAAAAGAATTTGTCGAGTTATTAGATGCCGGGATCATTTATCATGTATCTGATAGTCCCTAGGTAAGTCCAGTAGCAGTAGTTCCAAAGAAAGGGGGGATAACCGTAGTGGAAAATGAGAACAATGAGCTAAAGGTGGAGGGTATGTGTTATGAATCAAGATCAATCTTGAGTTACAACCTAAGATAATTGGAAAATTTGAGATGAGAATAAGAGAACTGAGATGCAGATAAAGAGAATTAGGGTTCGAGAGAAAAAATGAAGATCAATTTCATTGAATGAGTCTTATTACATGAATTAGCTCACTACTTATACTAATTGAGAAAAAGAAGGATACCATGCACTTGGACAAGCACTTAACGGACTTAAACTACTTTTACCTCTGAAACCTCTTCTAACACTTAACAACCATTCCCGCCAAGACACAATTCAAATGCTATCTTAACTCTTACACAATATTATTCTTTATTCTTAGAATATTAGCAAGTAACATGACCAATCATGACTATTCCCTCCCCTGGAGAACATTTTTATCCTTAAGAATGAAACAAAGGAAATTGACCACAGATGAACTTCAATTCTTCCCAAGAAGCAGCTCTTTGCTCTAAATAGGCCCACTGAATCAGTACTTCCTTTATGTCATTCCCTTGCTGCTGCACAGTGCATGATCAGAAGATGGCCGCAAGTTCTTGTAGAATAATCCCATGTACAGACGCTATAGGAGGAGCTGTAGAACTAGTCATGCCCTCTGTCAAATGCTTCTTTAAGAGAGAAACATGAAACGCAGGATGCATACTGGAGTCTGGAGGCAATTCCAACTTGTAGGCAATCTTTCCAAATTTATCCAAGATCTTGTAAGACCCAAAGTAACAAGCATAAAGCTTCACATTTTTGTGCACCGCCAATGAGGACAGTCTATAAGGCTGTCTTCAAATAAACTAGATCACCAATAGCAAAAGTTTTATCAGATCTTTTCCGGTTAGCGAAGAATTTCATCCTGGATAGAGCTAGCTACAAGTTGTCATTGAGTTGATGAACCAGTTGCTGCCGCTGAACCAACAATTCATTCACTTCTGTCACCGTAGACATAACTCCACGTAACACTACGAGTGAGGGAGGATCAATACCATAGAAAGCCTTGAAGGGAGTAGTATTCAAAGCAGAATGAAAGTGCATGTTATACCAGAATTCTACCAAGAAAGCCACTTGTGCCAATTCTTAGGATGAGCAATCAAATATTGTTCAATGCATTGATTCACTCTTTCTGTCTGACCATCTGTTTAAGGATGCTAAGAAGAACTTAGTGCTAGAATGGTGCCCAACTATAAGAACGACTCACGTCAAAAAAGAATTGGTAAACAATATGTCTCAGTCAGAACTAATGGATTGCGGTAGGCCATGAAGTTTATGGATGTTATCCAAGAACAACTTCGCAAGTCCCTTGGCCGATAATGGATGATTAAGAGCAATAAAGTGTCCAAACTTAGTAAAACGATCTACCACTACCCAAATGAAATCCTTCCCATTGGATTTAGGCAATCCCTCTATGAAATCTATGCTAATATGCTCCCAAGTTCTCTCGAGAATGGGCAATGGTTGTAGCAGCCCTTGATAAGGAAAATGGTCACTTTTGGTTTGCTGACACACTTCACATGCTTGCACATACTCCATCACATCTCTTTTCGTTCCAGTCCACTAAAAATATTACTTCAATCTTCGATAGGTACCTTCAGTTCTAGAATGTCCACCCCGAGCTGAAGCATGGATAGCTTGAATTATCTGTCTCCTCAAGCTTGTTCTAGTCCCAATATGCACTCTTCCTTTAATCCATATGACTCCATCACTGACAGTCATTTCAGACTTGACCAGGGGAGGATCTTTGATGCTGAACGAAATGACGCAATCCTGGGCAAAAGTGTCTCCTTCATAAGTACTCTGCAATTCTTCCATCCACGCAGGAACTGCTATAGAAATTGCAAAACAACCAGTAGGTCCCTCCTCCTCTTCTCTCCTAGATAAAGCATCAACCACAACATTCTCTCTTCCTCCTCTATTCTCAATTGTGCAATCCAATCCTAGATTCTTCTTAAGCCCCTTGTATTGCACTCTTGTGGCGATCTTCTACTCAAGCAAATACTTTAGGCTTTGATGATCAGTTTTGATAATGAAATGGTGGCCTTCAAGGTAATGCCTCCACTTCTGTACTGCCATCAAAATTACTAAGTACAACTTTTCATATATTGCCAAACTCAAATTCTGGTGACTGAGTGTTTGGCTTAAGTAAGCGACTGGTCTATCCTCTTGTGAAAGAACTGCTCCAACCCCAGTAGTACTAGCATCAGTCTCAAAAATAAAAGGCTTCTTAAAGTCGGGCATAGCTAGCACAAACACTAAACACATAGCTAATTTCAACTGCTCAAAAGATAGCTGAGCTGCTTCAGTCCAATCAAAAGCATCTTTCTTGAGAAGATCTGCCAATGGTTCTGCTATCATTTCATAACCAGCCATAAACTTACAGTAATAACCAGTGAAACACAAGAATCCTCTCAATTGCATGAGAGTAATTGGTTAGGCCAATCTCTCACTGCTTGTATCTTGGATGGGTCAGTTGCAACTCCCTCACATGAGATGACATTCCTTAAATACTCTACTTCAAATCGAGCAAAAGAACACTTGTAGAGTTTAGCATCCCCTCGTGAGGAATTGCCAAAATATTTGACTCTTCAACCGTTCCCATATAAATGATTAGTCAATCGAATAATAGATAGTAAGTGGGTAGGCCATCCACTCTGGATCTATATTTGTTCGAATAAAATGTTTACCTAATTCCATCCGTCTAAGTAAAAAATCCTTTCTTCTTCCCACCTTTTGATCTTCCCATTAATATAGCTTGTTCTCCCCATGACTGTGCATAGTTGCTCAAGATGTCCCACATTTGAGTCCAGTGTAGGACTGTACACTAATACATCATCAAAAAACACAAGGATTAATTTCCTTAAAAAGGGCATGAATACTTCATTCATCAAAGCTTGAAATATGGCTGGACTATTGGATAGGCCAAATGGCATAACAACAAACTCATAATGTCCATGGTGGGTTTGAAAAGTTGTCTTGTGAATGTCTTGCTCCCACATTCTAATCCGGTGGTATCCTTGCCTTAGATCCAACTTAAAGAAGTAATGAGATCCATGTAACTCTTCCAACAAATCATTTATGATCGAAAATGGAATTTGTCCTTAATTACGAGAGAATTTAGTTGCCTGTAATTAATACACATCCGAGAAGTCCCATCCTTTTTCTTAACCAATATAAAAAGTTAGGAAAAAGTACTATGGCTGTGCCTAACAAATTAAGTCCTCAAGAGCTCCTCCACCTACCGTTCAATCCCATGTTTTTGCGAACGTGGATACTTGTAGGGTCTAATGTTTACTAGATTTGAACCCAATTTTAGACATATAGCATGATCCAAGGGCATCTTAGGAGGCTAGGAAGTAGGCTGTTCAAATAAGTCCTCATAAGGTCGATTAAGCTTGACAATTTTAGGATTTGAATTCACCCGAGCCACTACAAATTCAACATTGATGAAAAACAGATGACCAATCCACTGATAAGTCCCTTTCTTGATCACTCCTTCCAACCTTTTCCCTTTCATCATCTAAAGCTGCCCTTATTCCAAGATGCCTTACTGTTTGATTCCTTGGCCTCCTCTTTCAAATGAAACTGATAATTGAGTAAAGTCAAACACAATTGGGCCAATTGTTTTCATCCAATCCAGCCTTAACACCATGTCACGACCTCCCAATTTCAACACCCTGAAATCATACTCAAAAGAATGACTCTACATCTACCATCGAAACTACTAGCTCTTAGTATTAGACAAAATGGAGTTTCCATCAGCAACTGTCACCAGTAAAGGACTTATTTGGATCTTTTCGTGCCCTAGTGCCTTCACAATATTGGGATCAATGGAACTATGAGTGCTTCCACTATCTATTAAGATCAATAACGGCTTCCCATTAACATCTTCTTGGATTCTGATAGAGCTGTGCGAACCACTCCCAATCAATGCCTTAACTGAAATCTTAATCTCACCCACATCAAACTCTCTTGACAAATCCTTCTCTTGGATGCTAGCCTCTGCCACTCCAAGCACATCCTCAGTCTCATCTTTTGTTTCAGTACTAGTCACTATTATGAGAAAATTTTGATTGCCTTTATGCCCAAAAAAATAGCTCTCATTACACTTAAAACATAGCCTCTGAGCCTTCTTCTCCCCAATGCTCAGGTTCTTGTTGTTCACTATAGCTACTGTCTGACCTATCTTACTGTGTCAGCCATTAGAAACAGCTAATAGAGTATTCCTTAACAACCTAGCTTTAGGATAGGCCTTTGACAGTGTAGAAGGATTTAAGGCTTTAACCAGATTCTTAATCTTAGGTTTGAGGCTGCTGACAATGCTTGAGACAAATAAGCTTCCCTAGCTCTTTGAATGACAGTCATCATTTGATCTCTCAAACTTTCAAATCTTATCATATACTCCTTGACTGAAGTTGCTTGTGACACCATGCTGAAATTATCTACCATACCACCAAGATCTTCATCTCCATACCTCTCGCACAATTTATCCACGAATTTAGACTAAGTAATGGAAAGATTACTCAAATTCAAACTATGAAACCACACCTCCTGATCTCCCTTCAAGTAAATCATAGCCAGCTCAACCATCTCTGAATCATCCACATGATAAAATTGAAAGTATCTCTCATATCTTTGAATGTAGGATAGAGGTTGTATTCCATCAAACGGTTCTATGTCCACCTTAGGTTTTCTGAATCCAGAACTCCTGCTTTGATTTGCATCATCTGAACTCACATCGGCTGTCCTAGATTGCTGCACAGGATCAGGAGGTCTCGCATGCTGACTAGCTGCAGATAGAATTCCAACTCCTGGAGAAATTTCTTAGCAGTTAATCTGCTCCTACATTCCAAGCAATTGCTATGAAAATTGCTGTTGCGATTGCTGAAAACTAGTCATAAACTCTTGTATCTGCTGTCGCATCATATCTTGCATTTGTTGTTGCAATTGTTGAATTTCATCAGCCTGAATCACATTGACATTAGCTCCAGCTTTAGGTTCTGTGTTAGCTCTAGCATTAGCATATGTATTAACTCCAGTATTTGCACCACCAGCCATTGCCTTAGCTTTCCTCCTTCTAGCAAGTTAATCAAAGCAAATAACAGTCAAACGCAAGCGAGAAGTCAAGCTTTGATACTAATTGTTATGATTCAAAGTACGTCTTGAATCGTAACTTAAGATAATTGGAGAATTTGAGATGAGAACAAGAGAATTGAGATGAATATTGAGAGAATTAGCGTTTGAGAGAAAGAGTGAAGATCAATTTCATTGAATGAGTCTTATCACATGAATTAGCTCACTACTTATACAAATTGAGCAAGAGAAGGATACAATGTACTTGGACAAGCACTTAACCAACTTAAACTACTTTTGCCGCCAAAACATCTTCTGACACTTAATAACCATTCCCGCCAAGACACAAATCAAAAGCTATCCTAACCTTTACACAATATTATTCGTTATTCCCAAAATAACAACAAGTAACATGACATATCATGACAGTATGTATAGATTACAAAAAACATAATGATGCCGGCCAAAAAAAAATTTTCCTTTTTTTTTTTTGATAAGTTAGTGATTGTATATATCAAAAAATCGTCCAAGATGCTCTTCATGATGCACGTGGGGCATACCCCAACAAGGCCAAAGCCAACAAGCAAATCCAAAAAGGAAAGCAACAAGTAAAACCAACAAAGATGAAGTACAAAGGAACATCAAACAAAATTCCTAAGTACAAATCTAAACAAAGAAACAAGAGAAAAACAAAGCGAACAAACCCCAAGCAATCCTCAACTTGATTCACGATTTCTTCTTGCCCTTCGACTTGTTGTTGTTTTCTTGAGCCTGCTTCTTCGAAGCCGCTCGAGTCACCCAACAATCAATCTGAGGCTGAATCGTAGATCTCTCTTCAGGCCCAATAGAAGAAGCAGAGTCCATAGAGTTAGAATCAGGCTCTAGAATCCCCAGTAGGTGGTCTTCTGCATCCACAATCTCACTTAGAACTAAAGCTCGACTCAAATCCTCCTCACTGGTAGACGAATCAGCTTCAATCCGGAACTATGAGAGACCCAAAACGTCCCCAACCTGATCGGAAAAAACCGGGCGGGGGAGAGGATGCCAAGGCCCTTACGGGCTCGGCAGGGGAGCCCGAGGCCAAACGGGCCACGGTAGGCCTAGCGCGCGTGCGCTGGGCAAGGTGGTGAGCTGGGCTCACCCCCGGTTCTAGACCTGAGGGCCCATAACGTGGAGAGCCCCCCCCCCCCCCCCCCCCCCCCCCCCCAGCAGCATGGGGGGGTGTGATGGGCCCAAGCCGGACCCCAAGATATGGCCCACTAGACGACGGAAGTGCAGGCCAAGTAGAGGATGGTAGGCCGGCCACATGCTGCCCAACCTGATCATCAACCCCAACCCCCAATCCATTATTCGTAAGCTCATTCCAAGGCCCAGTTGGCCCAACAACAGTTGAAGGCCCAGTAGAAGACCCATGAAGAAGATCCCCCTCACTAACTTGCAGCCCAACCCTAAGGCCACTACTAGAGACCTCCCTAGGTCTAATGATAGGCCCAAGAGTCTCATATTGCACCGACCCTAGGGTGGGCAAAAAAAAAAAAAAAAAAAAATCTTTGTTAGAAAAACTTGCTAGCCATTCATATTACTATTTCCTTAATGGTTATTCAGGATACAACCAAATTTCCATAGCACTGGAAGATAAGGAAAAATTTCCATGTGGTACCTTTGCCTATAGGAGAATACCTTTTGCATCATGCAATGCTCCTGCCACATTTCGAGGGGGCATGATGGCAATCATTAGTGACATGATGGAAAATTTCATAGAGACATTTATGGATGATTTCTCAGTTGTTGGTGCCTCATTTGATGATTGTCTAGCTAACCTCTCTATAGTCTACAAAGATGCACTGACACTAATCTTGTTTTGAATTGGGAGAAATGTCATTTCATGGTACAGGAAGGGATTGTGTTAGGGCATATGAATTCAAAAAAGAGAATTGAGGTTGATAGAGTAAAAACTGAAGTGATAGAGCGATTACTGTCCCCTACCACTATTAAGAGCATTTGAAGTTTCTTGGGCCATGTAGGTTTCTATATATGGTTTATTAAGGACTTCTCTAAGATCACTAAGCCTCTTTGCAATTTATTGATGAAGGATGTCCCTTTGAACTTTGATAATGACTGTATGCATGCCTTAGAAACTTTAAAGTGAAGAACTAGTATCTGCACCAATAATCGTGGCACCCAATTGGACCTTGCACTTTGAACACATGTGCGATGCTAATTTTCAGGTAATTTACTATCCTAGAAAGACTTTAAGGGATACACAAGTTAACTATGCTACCACGAAAAAGGAATTACTAGCTGTTGTTTTTGCATTTGAAAATTTTCATTCTTACTTGCTAAATTCTAAGGTAATTGTTTATACTGATCACTCTACTCTAAAATACCTTTTTATAAACCAGCATGCAAAATCAAGACTGATAAGAAGGATTTTATGGCTTCAAGAATTCGATTTAGAAATATGGCACAAAAAAGGAACTGAGAATGTTGTGGCGGAACATTTATCAAGCCTTGAACAAGAGGACGAAAGTCCTTCTATTAATGAAAAATTCCCTGTTGAAAGTCTTATGATGGGAAGCAAAATCTCAAATTATCCATGGTACGCTGACATCGTTAACGATTTGGTTGCACAGGAACTGTCCAAGGGTATGACATATCAACAAAAGAAGAAGTTCCTTGCTGATTTAAAGCACTATTTCTGGGAAGAACCACTCTTATATAAGCATTATGCGGACCAAATCATTAAGAGGTGTATATTGTCATGATTCTAGTACACTGGATATATTCGATTAAGTTGTAATAATTCATTGGTTGTAATAAAACAGTATAAGTCAATTTGGTACTTCCTTTACTTGTATAGCCATTAGCTTATGCGTGAAGGATGGAAATTCAGTTGTAAGGGTGAGTGTTAGTAGTTGTGGCAGTCAAGTAGTTGTCCAGGTGCAATGTTTTGGTAGATATTTTCTGGTAGCCGACTTAAGCATTGGATTAGTATAAATAGGTGGATTCATCTTGTAGTTTGATTAATTGAAGGAAATAGATCTTGATTCTCTTTCTCAACCCTAATTCTCTCTGCTTCTCTTCTCTATTCTCTCTATTTCTTATCTTAATCTCACTTCTTTTTCATCCCTTATTCTCTTTCCTAGGTAATGATTCAAGATTGATCTTAAATCATAACAATTGATATCAAAGCTTATGAATTTGCATTTGATTAAGTAGAATTTGCATCAATCAAGCATGGCCAATAGTAGGAAACAAGTTACTAAGGCCATTAGTCCAGCTGATGCTTCGATTTAGCAACAACAATTAGCTTAATTACAGCAGCTGATGCAAGAGTGGAGGCGGACAATGCAGCAAATGCTACAATAGCATTTAGCTCAGTCACAGCAGCAAAATGTGCAACGGTTAGCAAGAATGCAAGAACAAATTAGTAGACTATATGCTCTTGCAAGAGCTAGAGTTGATGGTTCAATCGCAACACATATTGAAGCTGGACTGGTTCAATTGCATGATCATGGATTTAACAGCAGCATTTCTTATCCAGTACTGAAGGTTGCAGGATCGAATGTTGCAATGGTGCTGCAACAAAACCATTGGATACAAGAGCAATTCAATTACCAAAATGCATCAAGTAGAGTTAGAGTTAGTTCAAATCTAGAAGTGGTAGCAGCAAATGAGGATAATGATGCAGCATTTCGACTTGAGCAGGATGAGATGGTGCAAAAACAAATTTCTGAAGTGGATTTGAAGGCTACAACAGTAACATTAGTGCAGTAGAATGTTGACATCAAGCAAGTTTATGAGATTCCAAATAAGTCTGATTCTGTAATTTTTGAGAAGCTCATTACAGCAAGCTCAGTCTCAATTCAGGGTGGAATTGGAGCCTTACAATATGTTGAGCAAGAAGGTGTGGAACCACTGATTGCTGCCGCTAGGAAGTCAAAGGTGCACATTAAAGTTCAGAAGAACAGGTTAATACAATTGAAGCTTACATTTCGACTAAATGTTGTTATTAAGTTGGCATTTCGTCTTAGTCGTAAGAAGTGTTGTACAAGCAAGAAAATTAGAGCAAGGTCGGTTTTGCATTACCATGGAAGGCCACTAGAGTTTTTATCCCTTAAGACAAATGAAAAGGTTCATGAAAAGCTATACATGTTCAAGAGAAGTAAATTGGAGCAGCTTGAAGTGGTGATGATGGCAATTGATAAACTTGGGACATACTCTTGGATCAAAAGGGCAATCAATTTGGCAAGGAAAGGGTGGTATTCTACTAGTAAATGCAAAATCAGGAAAGAATTAGGTTGATACTACTATAGTGCAAGCAAACTCAGCAAAGGAACAGGTTGTTAATACTCCAGTGCAAGCAAATGTTCAAATTCAAATGGGAAATTTAATAGATCAGATTCAATTATAGGCTCAATTGAGTAGAGCTAGTGTTTATTCATCTATGAACACTGACATTAGGCGACATGATCCAAAGAAAGTGGAGCACGCTATCAAATGTCCAAGAGAAGAAGTGAAGATATACATATTTGTTAGACAGCAGCTTCATTCTTGGAGTCCAAGGAGGGAAGGAAGTTAGCCTAAATCTAGGTACAAGTTGAGAAGAAAAGGGAGGAAGGCCTAAAGGATGGAATATATATGTAATCAAGGGTACATGTTTGGACAAAAATGCCAATCCAAGCTGATTATGAAGGGTTCTGGAACTGAAGTAGCAGGGAACCTTGGATAAGAGTTAGATGCTTGTGTTAGTCGAACTAAACGTAGGGGGCATCCTCCAAAGGTACAAGCAAATGTGAGACCTCCTGAATTATATTGGATTACACTCCAATAGCAAGAAAATGATCACGGTGAAGTAGCAAGTTCTCCTTGGAAGCAACAAGTTAATCTTAGAATTGATTTTGAAGGGTATTATCGCTTAAGTGAGGTTCAAGATTACATAAACGATAACAGATCAGGAGCACCTCCAGCTGATAAAATTGATTAGTTCAACAAAGACAAAATGAGCAAATCAGCAATTATTCTACATATGTTCAAAGATGTTGAGATGCTCAAGTTACATCAAGGATTTATTTAGGTGTATATTGAATCCAAGCATGTGCATACTTACAAAGATCCAAAGTTTGTAATCTTGAGTAAGGAAAGGAAGCTCAAAGAACCTGGAGTACACGGAAAAAGAGGCATTAAGGCAATGCTTTAGGTGAGGAAAAGCCCAATGCATCTGCCCTAATGTAAAACGACAAAGATCGTTCCACCCCAAAGCACAAGATCTGTTCGTTCATACCCCTAGTGTCATGACTCGACAAAGTAAAGCGTAATATTTCGACCGTGCAGGCAGCAAGACTCCACATAGTTATGGACAATCTAACTCCAAGAGAGTTGCTTCAACAACTCGTCCCAACTTTTCGTGCAGCGCACATGACTTGTCAAGTGAAAGTCCTTGCAACTCAAAAGTCCATATGGTATCTCAAGTTCCATTGTGTACATTGCCCCTAAGGTTAACCCACTAAGTTTCATACCGACAATCACGCAAGACCAAAACATAGTGTCATAAAGTGTGATCTTTCGACAGTTTCACTGGAAAATACAAAAATTAGGCGCACATCAATGCACACTAGTGAATTAAGTCCTCATCATATGTGCTGGGGTGAATTTAAAAAAGTTTTCCCTAATTCAATAAAGTTAATGCAATGGAATCATTTAAAATTCTTAATTTTAAACCAAAGGTTGATTTAAATTCATATTTTAAATCTACAGATTTAAATTTCTAATTTAAAACTATAGGCTTCCACTCTAATACATTCATATTAATAACTTGAACTTAAAGCAAGTACAATAAGAATACTACAAATAAATAAAAAAGCAAAAAACTGAAAAGAGAAGGAAAGAAAAATATCAGAAATTGCTCCAATAATAAAGAATACCTGAATGATAAAGAACTACGAGAAAGCAAAGAAAGAATGGTGAGACCCAAAATCCTTCTACGCAATGACTTCAATGTGCCCGAAGAGTGGACTCTGAAAAATATTAAATCGTAGAAAGAAAAACTTAAACAAAAAAGTTTCTTTCTAATTAGATCTTTGAAAGTCAATACTTTCAGAAACATTTAAATTTTTTTATAAAATTGATGCCAAACTACGAATTCATTAACCCTATTTATAATAGGATACCGGAGCGAAAAAATTGCAACTTCTTGATATGGGACACGCAGGTCAAACACAAAACGCAGCGTTTCAAGTATAACACAATTGAAACAACGCGTTTCGCTAAGGAAAACCACGCATACTTCTACCAAGTCAACGCGTGCCACGTGGCACACAGTGATTTGTCCGCGCCTGGCAGCCCCAACGTGCAACACGTGTCATGCGCTAGTTGGTCCATCCGTTTGTACACGGATCGACCCATATGCATTTATTTTGGGATTTTAAAAAAAATTTATTTTATAATTTTTAATTTTTATTATCTCATGAATAATGCTGGGCAAAATTAAATATATTCATCTCACAAATTCTTTAATATTTTTCTAAGGTACTAAAAATAGAGACTTACGCAGGGACCTCATGGACAATTCAAATCTACTCCAAATGGGTTAAATTAATAATCATCTCATGATAAAATTAAATTACTATTTAATGAGACTTAATTCCACTAAATAAATCTCACTACACTCTCGACATAAATAATTTATTCGATAATTTTCAAATAGACTGTATTGATGACAACAGCCCATCCACTGGATGTCCATGACCAAAAATAATTACAACTACTATCAATATTTTTCTCACAGTTTTTCCATTAGTTCCCGACTTGCCCTTCTCCTAATAATTCATTTATACTTGAACATATTCACAGTACAAATTCTAAATGTCAAACACCTGGCCAAACTTATAAGAGACTGTAGATTCTGTATTAAATACCTGATCCTTGTCACACTTCACGCCACTGCCTAGTGTACGCGGGAATTCAGTCATTTATTCAAACCTTACTTATAGTACACCAAAGTAACTAACATTCCATGCACAAGTCTAGAGTACTCTCAAGATTTAGAGTTGTTGTTCAAACCGTGCAACATGTATCACCAATTTTCGATAGTAGTCTAGAAACAAATAATTCACATGGTCCAACTCAGCGTGTCAATCTTATTAAACACACCAACTTAACACTTCTGGATCACCATCCACATGACTAACACAAGCCATCTAAAGTGTCGAGTCATGGTTTTAACAAACAAGTAATCCAAACTTATGACAGACCACGAGTATTCAAATAACATTCCATACCATTTGTTCCAAGTCTATCTGTGACTTAATGCCATTATCCACTTGGAACAAACATGTAAAATATAATATGAGGACTCTGTCCATCACATGGATATAACTAAAAATAAATAAAAATATTCACACACAGTATGTATGCTCAATTAAACAAATTTAATAAGGCAAAGACTGGAACTTCAATTTTATTCATTAACAAGATAATATTTACAGGAGAAATTTGGATTTTCAGGACACTATTCTTAACAATCTCCCACTTGTCCTAAATCAAATTAACTATACACTTTATACCCAAACCCTCTAAGTGTGATTCAAAGATCTTTTGAGTGAAAGTCTTTGTAAAAAGATCTACAATCTTATTGCCCTTATTTATTTGGAACTTTATGGGCCAACAAGCCTCCTTCTACACCTTCTGAAGGTGCAACACATTTGGCTTCCTTGGTGGAGTCAGCAACACAAGACTACTTGACACTCCACAAACCTATAGCTCCTCTTCCAAGGGTAAAGTCATATCCAGACATCGAACATCTAGCATCTGGAAGTGTAAATCGGTATAGCTAACTGAAACCAGCTTGTCACTTTAAAAGATCAGCATATAATCTTTAGTTCTTCTTAAGTACTTAAAAATATGGCTGACAGCCACACGATGCACTGGACCCTGGTTAAACTAATATCTGCTTACCACACTAACAGCATATCAGATACCTAGTCTCGTGAACAACAAGGCATACATGAGGCTTACCACAGCCGAAGCATATAAAAAATTCCTCATCTGCTCCTCCTCTTGAGGTGTCTGAGGACACTGCTCTCAAGAAAGAAAAACTCCATATGTGAAAGGAAAAGCCCTTTCATGGAGTCCGCCATGCAATACCTTGACAACATCTTGTCAATATAAGTGGCTAGTGAGAGATCCAATATCCTCTTACGATTTCACGGAAGCTTAATCCCAAGAACATAGCTGGCTTCTCCAAAGTCCTTCATATCAAACTAACATGACAACAAAATCTTTATAGCTATTAACAACCCTACATCATTCCCAATAAATAGTATATCGTTGACATACAATACTAAGAAAGTTACTACTTTCTCTTAATGTCGTTTGTACAAGCATGGTTCATCACCCATTTGCTTAAACCCTTATGATTTCGATCGCCTCATTGAATCTAATATTCCTTGAGCCTGATGCTTGCTTTATTCCATATATGGACTTCTTTAGTTTTCATAACATATGCTCTTGATTTTTCCAATGAAATAGTCTGTTGCATCATATAGATGTATTCTACATGACAACCATTTAAACGGGTCATTTTGACTTCCATTTACCAAATCTCCTAATGAGCTACAATGGATAGGAGTATCGTTATGGACTTTAGCATGGTTACTAGTAAGAAAGTCTCATCATCATCGATTCCTTCCTTTTGGGTAGAACCCATAGAAACTAGTCTTACCTTAAAGGTCTCTACATTCTCGCCAACTCCTCTTTTGTTCTTGTAGACCCATTTACGTCCAATGGGCTTAATGCCAACTGACGCCTCTAAACGATTCCAGATCTGGTTACAATACATAGATCCTATATCAAATTTCATTGCTAAGACCCGCTGATCAGCATCAACAACAACAACAACAATCCCAGTGCCTTGAGGGCTCTCGCTTTCACAAGGTCAGGGAGGGCTAGGATGTACGCAGCCTTACCCCATCAGGGTGAGACCCCGACGAGAGACTGTTTTCGAGGACCCTCAACTTGATATTGGATAGTTGATAGTTATGAATAGCATGTAAAGTATAGAGATCATACTAACCAAGTAAATAAGTAAGCATGTATGCTTGTATGTATGTATGCATGTAAGCATGTAAGCAAGTAAGCAAGTGAACAAATGAACAAGTAAATAAATAAGTAAGTAGGCATGTGTGCATGGAATCATGGAAGCATAGAAGCATAGTAGGCAAAGTAAGAGTTCAAAGGTAAAAGGTAAATGTAAAATGTAAAAGCAAGACATCATGTAGAGAAAGTGGAGAGAGATGAGCGTCTAGAGCATAGGGAGAGAGGGAGAGTGAGAGAAAGAAAGTAGAGAGAGTGAGAGAGAGAGAGAGAGGGGGGGAGAGATTGAAGTAGAAAGAGGTAGAGAGAGAGAAAGAGGGAAAGACAGAGGGTATAGGGCGTATCAGTAGCGAATAGCAATACATCCCAAGGTAATAAATCCTAGAAGCACTAAGCAACCAATGTATGCTTGTGTTGCGTGTACATAAACAATCATACAAGCAGCCTCGTGGTATTAGAACTAGCCGACGAGTGCTCAATGCTCCTATACTATCCCGCTAAATCGGTTACCCCTATACTACTCCTATACTAATCCTCAACTGAGCTCTATGTTGGGCCATCACTTTACCGGGGTTGAGATAGGCGAGGTCCTGTCAAATTGTCTTCTTCCAATTATTCTTTCAACACTTCTATGGCCGGCCTGGTCCTCTCTTCCCGTTTGTATTATGAAGTTGTTCACATCACTTTACCGGGGCAGTGGTGGGTCTCCATCCAACTCTTCTTTTTCCGGCCTCTTCTTCTTTTCCCATCTGTCGGATTGTGTCCCTCCAACCCCAGGAGCACTAGATCGCCAACAGACACCGAAACTGTGTCACAACCAGGAGCATAAGCATCCTCTTGGTGTTTGAATGAGCTTATGAGTGGTCAATGATCCTACCCTACTATATTGGTTACACCTAACCAATCGTCCATTGTGCTATATCTAGGGCCATCTCTTCGTTTAGGTTGAGATAGGCAAGGTTCTGTCGAATTATCTCCACCCAACTCTTCTTTGGCCAGCCTCTCCCTCATTTCCCATCAGTAATATAGAGTTACTAGCATCTCCTGACAGAAGGCCGCCATGGGTCTCCTCCTAACATGCCCAAACAACCGCAGACGTTGCTCCCTCGACTTATCTTCTATCAGCGCGATGCCTAATTTGCTTCTTATAACATCATTTATGATCCTGCCCTTTCTTGTGTGCCCACACATCAATCTCAACATCCTCATCTCGGCCACTTTTAGCTTTTGCGTGTGGTGACACTTAACTGGCCAACACTCTGCTCCGTGGGACATAGCCGGTCTGACTATTGTCTTATAATATTTACCCTTTAACTTTAATGGGAACTTCCTATCGTATAGTATCGTAGAGGCCATCCTCCATTTATGTCACCCCACTTTAATGCTATTGTTGACATCTGCCTCCACTTTGCCATCTTGTTGGACCATGGAACCCAAGTATTTAAAACATGCTTTTCTGTGGTATGCACTCTAATCCAATCTTAAAGACTTCTATGCTTGGCATGGTCGAGGTAAATAATTTGAGTTCCATACGCTCGGTCTTAGATCTACTGAGTTTTAGACCTTTCGATTCTAAGGCCATCCTCCGAAGTTCAAGTTTCTCATTCACCTCCTCTCTAGTTTCTCCCACTAGGACTATATCATCCGTGAAGAGCGTGCACCAAGGCACGTCCCCTTGGATGTGCCTTGTGAGCTCATCTATAACAAAAATGAACTGAAAGGGGCTCCAGGATGATCCTTGGTGTACCCCAACTGCAATGGGAAAAGCATTCGTGTCCCCTATCATTGTGTGCACATTGGTTTGGGCGTCTTCATACATGTCTTTGATGACTCATATATATGGTTGGGGGATGCTTTTCCTCTCCAAGACCATTAATGCATCTAAGATTTACGCATCTTTTAATTGTTATTTTAATTATTTTGCACCTATTTAATTATAGTTTTACGCTCATTTTGGCAATTTTTATTTTTAACAGGTTTGAAATTAAAGTTCCGAAAATTGCCAAATTTTGGTGCAGATAAGACAAATTCAACGCGCAAACAATTAAATCAAGTCAATCGAGATTTAGGACAATAACGTATAAGCTCAGCCCGCTCCGACCCGACCCGCACCGCTACAGTACCCCAAGCCCACCTCCTTCATCATCAACAGGCCCATCACACCTGAGGTCCACAAACACAGCATCAACAGGTCCGTCTTCTCCAGCCCACGCACAGCCCATCTTCACCTGCCCATTGTCCCAGACCTCCGACCCACCACCGCACTGACTTAGGGTTTCGTTAGCAGCAGCGGCTTCGATTTAAAAGGGAGAGAAGTCCATGATTTTGGGGCGTTCGATTTTTGGGGGTTCTCGGTTCCTTCTCTCTCTTTGTAGACCTCCCTCTCCTTCTGTTCTCTGTTCTTTATTTCTTTATTTTATTTTTAATTTTCGTTAAATTGGAACGAGAGCGAAATTAGCATGGAGCTCAACATGAGTTTGTTCAAATTCTTCTTCATCGGATCATCCTTGATGAAGAATTAACTTGCTCTCTGGGGTTAGATGAAATCTTAGCATTTACTTTTGTTTACTTTTAGTTCGGGTTAATTTGATTGTTTACATGAATTGCTTGGTTGAGATAAATACTTTGAAGTATTATATTTTTATTGTTTATTCAATTGCAATGATTATTGAGTTTGTAACCTTTAGTTGTTGATATTGAAATTTATAAATTAATTCTTTGAGCTTGTAGCCTTAGGATTAATTAATCAAGTAATCGTATTAACCGAATTGTTAATTAAAGCCTATCTTCCCTTTGCTTTAGTTAGAAAGAGTCAATACGTAATAATTAACAATACTCTAGGTAAAGCCTATTTTCCTTATGCTTTAGTTAGATAGGGTCAATACGCAATACTAACAACATTATCTTAGTAGGTTGAAGCTTGTAGCCTAAACCACTACCCATGTGACAATCAATAATCCCAATTTCAGAGTTAACGCTAAAATACTTGGCAAATGATGGATTCGAAATCCTAGGCTCCAATTTAATACACGTTCCCAATTAGTAGTAGATTACTTTTGTTTAATTGTCGTTTCCTAGATTAATTAAAATAAAGATATCACTTTTCCTTAAATCAATTTAGGTCATAGATTAAATTCACGCACTCTTAATCCCTGTGGTTCGACACCCTTTCGCCCTACACTTCAATTTAGGTGTGCTTAATAGATAGGGTTTTATATTAAATTTTGATAGATGTAGAAAAACACATCAAGATTTTGGCGCCGTTGCTGGGGACTAGGCAACGTTAGTGATTTTAATTTTGTGATTTTCTTTGATCTTTAACTTTCTATTTCTTTTTTTTAATTTTAAAATAATTTATTTTATTTTTAAACCCAGGATTTGAAATCTTAATTTGATTCTTAATTTAGGATTTTTAATTATTAATTCTTTTTAATTGTTATTGTCTCTTTTCTAAAAAAAAAATTTTTTTTCTTTTTATTAGCATTATTTTACTTGTGATTTTCGTGCATAAGTGGATTTTAGGGTATCTTGTTATTTGTCTTTTTTTTTAGTATTTGTTTTGTCTGTTTTATTTACTTTGCTTTTTTAATTTTTGATTTGCTTGCTTCGTATGGTTAATTGTTCATGCACGGTCGTCGCTCTTTATCTCTTGACCTTACCATATTTGACCCTGAAATTGAAAGAACTTTAAAAGACCTTAGAGCCCAACACCGAGCAAAATTCGTTAGTGCTAACTTTGATTTAGTAATGCCTGACGAAAAACAACCATGTGCGCTCATGGAGTATTTTACTCCCACTACACACGCCTCACCGTCTTGCATTAGGTTGCCACTCGTAGCCCATCAGTTCGAGCTTAAGCCACATACCATACAAATGCTTCCTTCATTCCATGGCTTAAGCAATGAGAACCCGTATAGTTACTTCGACAGTTTCATGGAGGTTTGCTCAACCTTTAGAATTCCTAATGTTAGTGATGACGCCATCTTACTTCACCTTTTTCCTTTCTCTTTGAAGGATAAGGCTAAGTATTGTTTAGGCACCTTACTTAGCGGGACAATTACCACCTGGACTTAAATCCAACAAGAATTTCTTAAGAAATTCTATCCCATTAGTAAGACTAACACTGCTTGGAGAGCCATTAACACCTTTGCCCAACTTCCTACTTATGAGTTTCACGAGAGTTGGGATAAGTTTAGGGAACTCTTACAAGCTTGTCCACTTCATGCTACCCCTAAATGGCAACCAGTCCAAAATTTCTATCATGGGTTGAATGAGAAGGGTCAACAAACTGATGATGCCTCGTGTGGTGTTCAATTCCTTAGAAAGAATGAGAATAAGGCGTGGGAATTGTTCGAACTTTTGAATGAGAATTCACAAAAATCTGCCGCATATGCACATCTTAATGCTACTAGGTTAAATAGAGGAGTAAATGTGATAGCCCACACCTCCATCTTAGATAACAAAGTAGACTCTCTTGCCTCTTCTGTAGAGCAGTTAACTTCCCTATTTAAAATGACATTGGCCCCCTCTACTGTACCTAAAGTGTCTCATGTTTCAAATGTGCATAGTTCTTGCTCTTCATACTCTAGTGTCTCTCATTCTACACATGACTGCCCCTCTACTTCACCTTATGTGGAGTGGTCGGAGGAACAATTCAATGCAGCCCAAGAATTCTCACGAAATGACCCATACTCTAACACGTAAAATCCAGGCTGGAGAAACCATCCTAACTTCTCTTGGATGTAAGGAGGAGAAGGACAGTTTATGCCACAGCAACAGAACCCACGACCTCAACAATCTGGTATGCCCCGGCTTGTCAGTTTTCAACCACAAGGGTATGCTTCTAACTACTCTCAACCTCGTAATTTGAGCTCTAATTCAAATTTTGAAGAGAAGGTTTTGAGTGCGCTGTAAAGTTTTGAAGTTAATTCCCAACTCCTCCACTCCCATGCACAATCGATTTCAAAGCTAGAAACCCAAATAGGTCAATTAGCTAACACTCTGAGTAGGAGAGATGAGGGAAGACTCCCTAGCCAGACTATAGAGAACCCTAAGAACTGTGTAAGACAAGACAACTATCCTTCCTAGGAAGAATAAGCAAAATCCATGACAGTGTTGAGAAATGGGAAGGCGGTTTACAATGGGGTGAGTGCTTAAAGTGAAGTATCCATGGGTGGTGAGGAAGAAGAGAAGAGCAAGGAGAGAGAAAAGGAGGCCGATGAGGTCACGCACCCTTCTTCCATTCCTAAAGCCTCTGATCTTCCTTCCTCATATGTACCTAGAGTACCCTTCCCCCAGGCTTTAGTTGCGCCACATCCAAATGGGAAGGACAAGAAGTGGGAAGATATTTTGGAGACATTTAGGCAAGTAAAGATTAACATTCCACTTCTTGATGCAATTAAATAGATCCCGGCCTATGTGAAGTTCATTAAGGATCTACTGAATCAAAAGAGGAAATCTAGAGCACATCTGCCTAAAAAAGTGTTTTTAGTCTAGCAAGTGAGCTCTATTTTGATGTATGACACTCCAATTAAGTACAAAGACCCTGGTGTCCCCACTATCTCTTGTTCACTTAGAGACTACCCGATAGATAAAGCTTTATTGGACTTAGGAGCGAGTGTCAACATTATTCCTTACTCGGTTTATGAGAAGTTAGGCCTAAGAGAGTTGCAACCCACCACAGTGACCTTGCAGTTAGCAGATAGATCAACTAGGATCCCCCGTGGTGAGCTGATTAACGTGCGAGTGAGAGTAGACAAAGCCACGTTTCCCGCTAATTTTCTTATGCTTGATATGGAACCTTCTAGTCAATAGAAAAACCATATCCCCGTCATTCTAGGTCAGCCTTTCTTAGCGACGGCCAATGCTACCATCAATTATAGATCTGGGGTAATGGATGTTAGCTTTGCCAATATAACTATTAGGTTGAATCTTTTTAAGGCTTCGTTGTCACCCACTGGTGAGGTTGAGTCAGACTGTTTCTGGGTGGATATTATTGATGATTTGGTGGACCAAACACTCCCTTCTATCCAAGTTAGTGATTCCCTTGAGCGAGGGCTAGTATATGACTATTCCGATGATTTTCGGGTTGTAACTGACATTAGAGAGATGAATGATTTGCTTGAGTTGTGTGCCCCTTTTGAGACATGCCATTGGTTTTCAAAAGTAGAAGCTTTACCTACACTTTCCGATTCCCCTGTTTTGCCTTCCATAGTTTCACCACCCACACTTGAACTTAAGTCTTTGCCATCTACTCTCAAGTATGCCTTCGTAGGACCTGATGAGACCTTACCTATGATTATCTCTTCTCAGTTGTCTAGGGAACAGGAACACGCATTGATGATAGTGCTTAGTGATCATAAGAGTGCCATTGGGTGGTCTGTCACTGATTTAAAGGGTATAGACCCTTCCATTTGTATGCATAGGATTTTTCTTAATGAGAATGCTAGATACACAAGAGAGATGCAAAGAAGGTTGAATCCTAACACGAAGGAAGTGGTAAAGAAAGAGATTGTGAAATTGCTTGATGCGGGCATCATTTACCTAATTTCTGACGGTAGGTGGGTTAGTCCTGTTCAGCTCGTCCCAAAGAAGTCAGGGGTTACAGTGATTAGAAGTAGCGATGGAGAGTTAGTTCCTCTTAGGGAGACCACGGACTTGAAAGTTTGTATTAACTATAGGAAGCTTAACTCTTCCACTAGGAAGGACCATTTTCCTCTACCATTCATTGACAAAATTTTGGAGAAGCTAGCTGGTCAGAGCTTTTACTGTTTTCTTGATGGATATTTAGGATATAACCAGGTAGCAGTCTACCCAGAGGATCAGGAGAAAACGACCTCTACGTGCCCCTTCAGCACTTTTGCCTATCGTAGGATGCCATTTGGATTATGTAATGCACCTGTCACATTTCAGAGATGCATGATGTCTATCTTTTCTGACGTGGTAGACAGATTTCTTGAGGTTTTTATGGATGATTTCTCTATTTTTGGACCTTCATTTGATGAATGTTTGCAAAATTTGGCACTTGTGCTGAAAAGATGTGAGGAAACCCATCTTGTTTTGAGTTGAGAGAAGAGTCACTTCATGGTTAAATAGGGAATTGTATTGGGTCATAGTGTGTCTAAGAAGGGGATTGAGGTTGATAAGGCTAAGGTAGACCTAATTGCTAACTTACCCCCTCCCTCAAATGTGAAGCAAATTAGATCTTTTCTAGGTAATGCAGGGTTCTATGGGAGATTCATCAAGGATTTTGCAAAATTGGATAGACCATTGACTAGCTTGCTAGCTAAGGAGACATCATTTGATTTTGATGAGTCTTACCTAGAAGCTTTTCAAAAACTACGGTCATTACTTGTTTTGTCCCCCATTATGCAGCCCCCAAATTACTCTCTTCCTTTTGAAATTATGTGTGACGCTTCCGGTTTTTCTATAGGTGCTGTCCTAGGTCAAAGAGTAAACAAAGTGCCTCATGTCATGCTAGTAAAACTTTTAATGATTCACAACGCCATTACACCACTACTGAAAAGGAGTTGCTAGCTGTCGTGTTTGCTCTAGACAAGTTTCGTTCTTATCTTTTGAGGCCAAAAGTCATTATCTATTCTGACCATGCTGCATTGAAATATTTGCTCCCTAAGAGAGAAACAAAACCTAGGCTCATTAGGTGGATTCTTCTACTTCAAGAGTTTGACATTGAGATAAGAGATAAGGAAAAGAAAATGTGGTAGCTCACCATCTCTCTAGGATTTTCTTTGAGCATCATGATCCATCAGTTGCTTTGCATGATTCTTTTCCTGATGAAGAACTTTTTGTTGTCTCCCATTCACATAGCCCTTGGTTTGCAAATATTGTTAACTTCCTCGCTACAGTTGCAATTCCATCTACTTGGTCTAAGCAAGAAAAGGATAGGTTTTACTCTCAAGTAAAGCACTTTTATTGGGATGACCCTGACTTATTTAAAAATTGTTCGAACTAGGTAATTCGTAGATGTGTTCCAATGTGTGCGTATCGTAGCATTTTATCTTTTTGTCACTCATATGCATGTGGAGGACATTTTGGACGTCGTAGGACTGCTGCAAAGTCCTACAGTGTGGTTTTTATTGGCCTACTCTATTCAAGGATGCTCACAAGTTTTATCTTGCATGTGAGTGTTGTCAGTGCAAAGGCGCAATGACGTGTCGAGACATGATGCCTTTGAACCCCATTTTAATTGTGGAAATATTTGATGTTTGGGGTATTGACTTTATGGGACCATTTGCCCCATCTTTTGGGTTTGTTTACATACTTTACGGGGTCGACTATGTGTCTAAATGGGTTGAGGCTATACCTACTAGGACCAATGACCACAAAGTGGTCATGCAATTTTCAAGGACCACATTTTTAAGCGCTTTGGTACCCCTAGAGCACTCATTAGTGATGGTGGTAGTCATTTCATTCACAGATCATTTGAGGCACTTCTTAGGAAGTACTCAGTGCATCATAAGATTGCCGCCCCCTATCATCCCCAAACTAGTGGTAAAGTAGAGCTTTCAAATCGTGAGATCAAGTTTATACTTGAGAAAATGGTTCATCCTGATAGGAAAGATTGGTCCCTTAGGTTGAATGATGCTCTTTGGGCATACCGCACCGCCTATAAGACCCCACTTGGTATGTCATCCTATAGGTTGGTCTTTGGTAAAGCATGTCATTTACTAGTTAAGCTAGAACACCATGCTTATTGGGCCACTAGAGCCTTGAATTTTGACTTAGACCAAAGCTGGTATTAACCGAAAGCTTCAATTGAGTAAGCTGGAAGAACTAAGGAATGAAGCTTATGAGAATGCAAAGATTTGTAAAGCTAAAACCAAGGCTTTTCTTGATAAACATACTATAGGAAAAACATTTGTTCCTAATCAAAAAGTTTGGCTTTTTAATTCCAAATTGTGTCTTTTTCCTGGTAAGTTTAGGTCTAGGTGGGATGGTCCTTATGTGGTTAAGCAGGTATACCCCTCGCGTGGTATTGGGATATACCACCCTAAAGATGGTCGTGCATTCACTGTAAATGGTTAAAGGCTTAAACCTGTAGTTGAGTTGGATGGCATTTCTGATGGACAACTTATTGAAGTTGTCTCTTTGTTGGACACCATGACTGATACTTGATCTCTGCTAGATTCACTGTGCTCGGCTGAAGGCGTAAAATTTAGCGTTCCTAGGAGGCTACCAAGGTTTGTTATTTCTAGTTTTTAATTTCGTTTTTGAACTAATTAGTTGCTTCGAGGTTTGTTTTCTCTCTTTTCAGGTTCTTGTGTAGGGTTGAAGGATTCCTATATACATGTCCACGCCGTCTCGTCAGGTTGTATTGCTCCATCTCACCTATCTCTTGTGCTTTAATGATTGATGTTGTTGCATTGAGGACAATGCATGATTTAGGTGGGGGGTGAGGCTCATTTGCATGTGCATTTTGAGCGTACATTATAACTGTTTAACCAAGTTTTCCTTGACGGTCGCGTTTGTTATGATGACAATGGGATTAGTTGTTTATTTCGTTCTCTTAATTCCATGAATTTAAATGATTCTACTTCATACTTGTTAACGAGTATTGCTGATCATTGTTGATATTAATGGGTTCTATTCATGCCGCTCACAAATTCACTATGCACGGGACATTCCTATTGTACAAAGTCTAAAAATTTGAGTAAACAATCCTATATATCTTGAGTTTTGTAAGATTGCCCTATTAGCTTATCCTAATCCTTGGCTTATCCTATATATCTTGAGTTTTTCTTCCTTTTTTTTTCCTCGGGTTTTTTGGGTTTTCGTCCTTCCCATGGATGAGCCACAACCTCGGGATTGTTTATTGGTTGAGAGGGTTACCAGTGATGGGCGAAGTGGTCCTTCTACTTCTTCCACTACCAACGAACTCTCCTTGCATTTTGTTCCTCCAAAGCTTGTTGATGGTAAGATTGTTACGTCTATCATTAGGTATAACGCCGACTCAGCCGCCGCACTTTGGGACTGGACCCTTGTGGGTCATGTTCTTGGTGGCCGGGTCGCGTATTCTCGATGTCTAGCTATAACAAAATTACTATGGGGGTCAAAGGGTCTTGAATGTGTCCTCTCCAATGATGATGTGTTCTGCTTCCGTTTTAACATTTTTGAGGCATCTGAGAAAGTCCTCCGGGGTGGCCCTTGGCACCTTAAAGGTCACAATCTCTAACTTGAGAGTTGGACGGGTAGTTTTCTACTCAAGTGTAATCTCCCTTCCATGCCTATTTGGATACAACTCCATGACTTGCACCCTTCTATGTGGATGAAGGAGACCCTTAGCGCTATTGCTAGTGGTGTTGGAACCCCTCTCTACATGGACAAGCCAACATATGAGGTCACGATGATGAATTATGCTAGGGTTTGTGTTCAACTCGATGCCAAAGTTATACCGGTCAAGAAATTGCACATTGACTATGGACATGAAGAGTTGTTCCCTATCAAGGTTAGGTCTGAATGTCTCCCTAAACATTGCTAATCTTGTCAAGTTTTTGGTCACTCATGCTGTTATGATCCAAGAATCCGAGGCATGAGCTGTTGGTGGCTGTGTTGCTGTCCTGCTGCTATGCTGCTGCTGTTATCTGCTGTGTGCTGAGATGGTGGCTGTCTTGCAGCCATGTGATGATCTTTTAGTGTAGGTAAGTTGTATTAGCTTTTTGATATTGTAACTAGAATGAGTCTAGATGTAATTAGTTGCATAAGTCTCTTGTTAAGTCATGTAATAAGTGAGCTCTAGTGGCATGTAGCCTAGGAGGTCAATGGCCGGTCAAGGTTGGCGGCAAATTAGTTAGGTGGCGGTTAAGTCGGTTAGGCCATGGGTCCAAATGCATTGTATCCCTAGATATTTTTAGTCTAAACCATCCTAGGAGGAAGTAGTATAAATGGATGGCTCTAGCTTGTAATCCATAACAACTTTGATGAATGAATTTGATATCTTTTATTATCGCTCTCTACTTCTCATCTCCTTTCCCTTCTTATCTCACCTAAACTCTATATTCTCTTCTCATCTCATACTCTCGTTATCCCAACCAAGGTTAAGGTCCAAGAGTAATCTTTCAAACCTTAACACATGCCAAGACACGGTTGATCCGGCCAAGAAGGCCGAGAAAAAATGACGAAATAGGAACCGGATGATGGTGAGGGTGGGGTTCTAAGTGGGCCAAATAAAGGACCTCCAGTTGCTTGTTTGGGTAATATGTCTGTTGGCCCATGGATTGGGCTTAGTGATGATGGGCCGTGGGACACGATTGTGAGCCGGGATGGGCTTGGTGATGTTGCTGGGGCCCCCTCCTCCACATGGCCTGCTCTTCCTTCCACTGGGCCACCACATGGGCCAACGTCTTATGGTACTGGGCCTCACGGCCGAGCTCCACATTGGGGCCAGCACCGTATGGGTGCTAGTCCCTCTTTGGGTTCCCAGCCCGGGTCCGCCAAGTTGGGGATCGCCTGGGCCTCTCAGATTTTTGGTTGGATGCAGATTCATCTACCCATGCGGAGGATTTGAGTCGTGCTATGGTTCCGGTTGAAATTATTGACGCTCAGCTTGACTTAATTAGGTTTATGGAGCTTGATTTGTGTGGCATGAACAAGGACATTGCTGCTTCTGTTTGGACTAAAGAGAGTTCAGTGGTTCAGCCTCAGATTGACTGTCGGATGACCAGAGCGGCTTCAAAGAAGCAAGCCCAAGTTAACAACAAGAAATCAAAGGGCAAGAAGAAATCCAGAGTGTCTTTGGCTTGGTTAGATTCTACTTTGATGCATTGATGTTCTCATTGTATTTCCTTTGTTTTCTTCGAGGTTGTACTTTGGAGTTTCCTTTGATGTTCCTTTGTATTTCCTTTATTTGCTTTGTGTGTTTTTGCTATCTTTTCGTTGGATTGCAATGTAGGCTTCGGACGTGTCTTGGGGTATACCCCTCGTGCTCATGTATGGACGTACATCAGTGAAGTTTTTTTGATTTATATACACTGACTTATCAAAAAAAGGTACTCGTTATGAAAAAGTCCAAAAAAGGGGGAAAAAAGGAAAAAAGGGACAAGAAAGAATGAGGGAAAAAAAAAGAATGAAAAGAAAAAAAGAATGAAAAGAAAAAAAAAAAGTTTCCTCCAAACAAGAAAAAAAAAGGGGCGAAAGAAAAAGAAAAATTAAAAATTGATGTACGTTTGTGATAAAGTTTCTTTTGTGCTGTATCAAGGTCAAAATATTATAAATTAGTCACTCATATATCACTTAGAATTTCTCTATGTATAGGCATGTGTTTAGGTGCACCAATGGTGTGGGTGCACAAAACCTTTATATATTTGGTTAGAAGCGAGAATTTAAGAAGATTATGTGACATGAAATCCTATTCACTTTCACTTGTGTGCTTAAATTGCGTGAGTAGTTCCTATTAGTTGATATAGGGTTAATGAAATTCTATGACGAGTTTTGAAGTTTAATCATCTAATTTATGGAATTAGAGAATGCTGTAGATGATTTAATCTTGTCTTGAATTATAATATAGGTGTTAATCTCAGAAAACTGGGTGAAGTTTGGGATGGTTGGGTAGTTGGTTACTTAAGTCGTTATGTCTATTCCATGCTTTGCTTGAGGACTAGCAAAGATTAGGTGTGGGGGTGTTGATGTATCTCAGATTTAGACACCTTTTAATTGTTATTTTAATTATTTTGCACCCATTTAATTATAGTTCTACACTCATTTTGGCAATTTTTATGTTTAATAGGTTTGACATTAAAGTTCCGAAAAATGTCAAATTTTGGTGCAAATAAGGCAAATTCGACGCGTAAATAATTAAATCAAGTCAATCGAGATTCGAGACAGCAACGTATAAGCTCGGCCCGCTCCGACCTGACCCGCATCGCTACAGTACCCCAAGCCCACCTCCTTCATCATCAACAGGCCCGTAACACCTGAGGCCCACAAACATAGCGTCCACAGGCCCGTCTTCTTCAGCCCACACATAGCCCTTCTTCACTGGCCCATCGTCCCAGACCTTCGGCCCACCACTAGCACCAGGGTTTCGTTAGCAACGGCGGCTTCGATTTAAAAGGGAGAGAAGTCCCTGATTTTAGGGCGTTCGATTTTGGGGGTTCTCGGTTCCTTCCTTCTCTTCGCAGAATTCGCTCTCCTTCTGTTCTCTATTCTTTATTTCTTTATTTTATTTTTAGTTTTCGTTAAATTGGAACAACAGCGAAATTAGCGTGGAGATCAACATGAGTTTGTTCAACTTCTTCTTCACCGGATCATCCATGATGGAGAACTAACTTGCTCTCTGGGGTTAGATGAAATCTTAGCCTTTACTTTTGTTTACTTTTAATTCGGGTTAATTTGATTGTTTACATGAATTGCTTGGCTGTGATAAATACTTTGAAGTATTATATTTTTATTGTTTATTCAATTGATATGATTATTGAGTTTGTGACCTCTAATTGTTGATATTGATATTTATAAATTAATTCTTTGTGCTTGTAGCCTTAGGATTAATTAATCAAGCAATAGTATTGACCGAATTGTTAATTAAACCATATCTTCTCTATGCCTTAGTTAGATAGGGTCAATACGTAATAATTAACAACACGTTAAATAGAGCCTATTTTTCTTATGCTTTAGTTAGATAGGGTCAATACGCAATACTAACAATATTATCTTAGTATGTTGAAGCTTGTAGCCTCAACCACTACCCGTGTGACAATCAATAATTCCAATTTAAGAGTTGACGCAAAAATAATTGGCTAATGATTGAATCGAAACCCTAGGCTCCAATTTAATAGACATTCCAGATTAGTAGTAGATTATTTTAGTTTAATTGTCATTTTCTAGATTAATTAACACAAAGATATCACTTTTCCTTAAATCAATTTAGGTCATAGATTAAATTCATGCACTCTTAGTCCCCGTGGTACGACACCCTCTCGCCCTACACTTCAATTTATATGTTTTTAATAGATAGGGTTTAATATTAAATTTTTATAAACGTAGAAAAGCACATCAACCGTCCATAGGAGTTGTCTCTGTACTCTATCATAAGCCTTATCCAAATCAATGAAAACCATATGGAGGTCTTTAGTCTATCTCTGTAGTACTTTATCGACCTTCTCAAGAGATGGATGGCTTCTGTGGTCAGCCTGCCTAGCATAAATCCAAATTGATTTTCTGAGACCTTTGCTCTTTGTCATAGCCCTCTTTCTATGACTCGCTCCCAGAGCTTCATGGTGTGACTCATTAGTTTGATTCCTCTGTAGTTGACACAACTCTAAATGTCGCCTTTGTTCTTATAAACAGGGACTAATGTGCTCTTCCGCCATTCATCAGGCATCTTCTTCCTTCGGATGATTTGGTTGAATACTTTGGTCAGCCACCTGATACCCATTTCTCCAGTGCATTTTCATGCCTGAATGTGTATTTTGTTTGGGTCAACTGCTTGACCCCTTCCTATATTCTTCAACGCTTCCTTAACTTCCTCTGGTCTAATTATTGTGCAATAGCAGTCGGTCCCCTGTTCCGCCGATGCTTGTAGTTCTCCTATGGATGCATTTGTATCACCCTTTTCATTGAACAGCTCGTGAAAATAGGATTTTCACCTAGCTTTAATTTGTTGCTCACCCACGAGCACTTGTCCATCAAGGGCACGTGAGGCAATTTGGGGAGGTGAGAGCCGGCCACTAGGGCACGCGTAGAGGAGAGGCGTAGGGAGCGGGGTCAGGCGGCGAACGTTCATCGGGGTCTCCACTTGCCGGTGGTGGTCTTGGCTTGCCGTGGCGGTGACCGGTGAGGGAGGAAAAAGTGAGTGAGGGAGTTAGGTTTGGTTGGGTAGGTGATTGCTATGTGGGATGTTTGGGCGCACCTCCGGTGGCCCCTTTGACAGGCATTGACTGCCCGGTGCCCTCCTTTCCTTATCCTTCCGTGCGGTGGTGCCGTGGTGGGCCAAGGTGGCCGTGCGGTGGTGGGGAGCTTCTCTTCTCTCCCTCACGCGAACGCGGTCTTCTCTCTTGGATTTCAGAGCATTCGATTTAAGTCCTCGTAATCCTTGCTACTTGGTGTTGGCAGGGGTCTTGGTGGCTCAACTGACCGGCCCTGGTGGCCGTCGGTGATTTTTTATGGGTATTCAAACCCTAATTTTCTAGGGGCTCTTTGCTTTTCTTTGCCTTACGTGTTGTTCATGAACCATTTCTGGGGTGCGTGATGCTACGGCTGTGGATGAGGGTTCGGGCTCGACGAGTGGTGGTACGGGTGCCGCTACTTGGGCTGACCGGGTTCGATCCGCTGAATTGAACAACTTGCAATACTTTGAACATGTGCTTGTTGATGGCAAGCCTCTAGGGGTTATTCCTGATGAGGTCTTAGACTCCGCCAACGACTTATGGGAGCGTTGTTTTGTGGGTAGGCTCACTGGCATGGGCTTGGCTTACTCTCATGCCCATGAGATTGCTAACATTCTCTGGGGGAATAAGGGCCTT